>JANUYF010000014.1:6502782-6975282 GCA_026167975.1 Phrynosoma blainvillii | reverse complement strand
AAACCAAAAGGGCATTTTCACCTTTTTCCCAACAGATTTTCTAGACCTGCGCTTTGTGAAAAAGGTTGCTTGAAATAAATTCAGGCAGTTGTGTAGGAGCTTTTTAAGGGACTCTGGAATAGAAACAGTTTCAAACTCTGTAGTTTTCATTATTATTATTATTATTATTATTCCAATTTCCCTCTTTGATATTTTTAGTTCCAAAACAGGAATTGGTCTGATTCTTTATCTGTTTACACCATGCAGTTAAACCAGAGTATTTGAGAAGCAATCCTCTATTCAGGCTTGCTTAGATATAAGCCCCATTGAAATCAATGAGATTTACTCTGGAGGGACAAAATGGGTCCAAGGTTGCATCTACACTGCAGTTTGACACCATCTTAACTGCCCTGGCTTCATCCTACAATGCTGGGATTTGTAGCTTGGAGAGGCACCAGCACCCTTTGGCAGAGATGGCTAAGGATCTTGTAAAACTACAAATCCCAGAATTCCATAGGATGGAGCTGCAGCACTCAAAGTAGTGTCAAACTGCATTGCTACAGTGCAGATGCAGGGCTTGTTGTTGGTTATGTGCTTTCTTTGACTTATGGCGACCCTCTCCTGTGTTTTCCTTGGCAAGATTTCTTAAGAGGTTTGCATAGCTATAGGATGGGGGACACCTGGCTTAACATGACTACAAGTGAAAGGGATCTAGGAGTCCTAGCAGACCGCAAGTTGAACAGGAGTCAACAGTGTGATGCAGCAGCTAAAAAGGCCAATGCGATTCTAGGCTGCATCAATAGAGGTTTAGTGTCTAGATCAAGGGAAGTAATAGTGCCACTCTATTTTGCTTTGGTCAGGGCTCACTTGGAATAATCCTGTGTCCAGTTCTGGGCACCACAATTCAAAAAGGATATTGACAAGCAGAAGCATGTCCGCAGAAGGATGACCAAAACAGTGAATGATCTGGAGACCTCCAAGCCCTATGAGGAGCTAGGTAGATTTAGCCATGAGAAGAGAAGGTTAAGAGATGGTGTGATAGCCTTGCTTACATGTCTGACAAAATGTCCATTGAAGACGGAGTCAGCTTGTTTTCTGATGCTCCAGAAATTAGGACACGGAGCAGTGGTCTCCAACTAAAGGAAAAGAGATTCTGCCTAAACATTAGGGGGAACTTCCAGATGGTAAGAGCTGCTTGAGTGGAACAAGCTCCCTTGGAGTGTGATGGAGTCTCTTCCTTTGGAGGTTTTGAAACAGAGACCGGAGAAGTGTGGTTGGGCATCTTTCAGGAGTGCTTTGATTGTGTATTCCTGCATGGCAGGAGGTTGGACTGCATGGCCTTGGAGGGTCACATCCAGATCTAGGATTCTATGAATTAATGTTAGGAAAGGTGGAGGGAAGAAAGAGAGGAAGGCCCCATGCTAGATGGATGGACTTTATTAAAGAGACCATGAATATGAATTTGCAGGAGCTGGGCAGAGCAGGAGAGGACAGGGGGGCCTGGAGATGTCTCATCCATAGGGTCACCATGGGTCCAGACCAACGCTAAGGCAGTTAACAACAGCAGCACATGAATTAAAACCTCCTGTTAAAAGAAGAAAACGCAATTAATAATGATTAAAAGTGCTTAAAACAGTTTTCAGTTCAAACAATACAGCAGCCCCTAGCTCATTCATTCGCTTGTCAGCACTCCCCAAATAATCCTGGCATCCTGACCAGAGGTTGTAATGGCTCCCACTTCAAAAATAGTCTTAGGGATTCCCCTCAACACATCCCACCCATTCATAGAACCATAGGGTTAGAAGAGACCTCAAGGGCCATCCAGTCCAACCCCATTCTGCCATGCAGGAACTCTTGGCATCACTTGGTTGGCATCACATGGTGTCACCCCACCATTGACCTCCTTCCAGACCACATCATACAGAGTCCTTAGTAGTGTTTTTGTAGTAATGTTACTCATAAATCATAATCAGTGTACATCACTGAGTGTAATGACAAGACTTAGAATCATAGAATCATAGAGTTGGAAGAGACCCCGAGGGCCATCCAGTCTAACCCCATTCTGCCATGCAGGAACTCAAAATCAAAGCATACCCGATAGATGGCCATCCAGCCTCTGTTTAAAGACCTCTAAAGAAGGAGACTCCATCACTCTCTGAGGGACCGTATTCTACTTTCGAACAGCTCTCACTTTCAGGAGGTTCCTCCTAATGTTTAGATGGAATCTCTTTTCCTGGAGCTTGCATCCATTGCTCTGGTTCCTATTCTTTGGAGCAGCAGAAAACAAGCTTGCTCCCTCCTCAATATGACATCCCTTGAAATGTTTAAACAGGGCTATCATATTACCTCTTAACCTTCTCTTCTCCAGGCTAAACGTACCCAGCTCCCTTGTCCACTTGTCCCCAGGACACTGAAGATGTGACCACACACATGTTCATACAATTTTGTTGGTCACGGGTCGACTTCTAGGACTTGGGAGTCAAAAGAGGTGAGGCTGCATGTTCATAAAAGCATCTTCAGGGAGGCCATTGGCTTTCAAAAGCATGCGCCACGCAGACCTGGGACTCCTCTATGCTCAGTTACTCTGCTCTTCATTGTGATGGTTGTTGTTGTGGTGTCCCTTCGAGTCATTTCCAAATTATGGCGACCCCTATCATGGGGTTTTCTTGCCGAGATTTGTTCGGAAAGGGGTTGCCGTTGCCTTCCCCTGAGGCTGAGAAAGTGTGACTTGCCCAACAGTGAGTTTCCATGGCCGAGCCGGGATTCGAACCCTGGTCTCCGTAGTTGTAGTCCAACGCACAAACGGCCACTCCACGCTGGTCATTTATCATTTATAATCCTTAAGAAAATAATCCTTCATTTGTGATCCTCAACAAATATTTTTGTTCCTTGAAATGCATGATAATTTCGCTGCTGGGATTATTTTTCGTGATCTTGGTAGCAAAGGCGACGTAGTTTTTATAGAAGGAGTGACAGTCCAGGAATGATCAAGGTGACCTAGAGATTTGTTTTGGGACTCCTTTTCAGGAAAAGATCTTGCAGGACAGTGAAAGTTGCTTCTCCTTTCCCAAAATAGTATTCCACTTCCCACCATTTCCCTTCCTCCTAAAATATCAAGAGAAATAAGGGTGGTTGGGGTCCCTTCCAAGTTTTTATTCTAAAATCCAATCTTTCCAAGAAGGGAAATCCTGACTCCCCACAATGTGTATTTGTATTTTTGTATTTTGGAGTACCTTGAAATGTTTCAAAACAATAGAGGCTGCATCCACACTGCAGAAATAATCCAGTTTGACACCGCTTTCATTGCCATGGCTCATGCAACTCTGGGATTTGTAATGTTGTGAGATGGGAGTTGTAAGGATTGGGACTGTTGCGGCCTCCGCGCTGCAGAAACAATCCAGTTTGACAACACTTTAACTGCCCTGGCTCAATGCTATGGACTTCTGGGATGTGTAGTTTTTAAAGATATTTAGCCTTCTCTATCAGAGAGCTCTAGTGCCACAACAAACTACATTTGGTGTGAGTAGTCACCATCCAGGGCCAGTCTGGTACATAATGCTCTAGACTGGTCCCAGTCTAAGCACCAGTATTTGTTATTGTTGTTGTTACTCTTTGTTTAGTTACTTTGCTGCTCATAACTGGAAGCTCCATTGTCGTTGTTGTTGTTGTTGTCGTTGTTGTGTGCCTTTGTCATTTCCAGGTTATGGTGACCCTAAGGCAGCGGACCTATCATGGGGTTTTCTTGGCAAGTTTCTTCAGAAGGGGGTTTGCCATTGCCTTCCTCTGAGGCTGAGAGAGTGTGACTTGCCCAAGGTGGGTTTTTATGGCCGAGTTGGGATCCAGATGCAACCGATAACTGCCTACAGGGCATCTAGTCTGATCTGGAACTCCTCTAAATCCCAGTCTAGTACTCTGAGAACTACACTTCCCGGGTTCGATAACGGGAGAATGGATTTTAAGAACATTTGTTGTATAAATATCTGTACTAACCATGGCAAATTTTGGAAATTTGTGAGCAGAGTGTCTCCGCTTGGTTGCTGATCTCCTCGGCTACGAATCTCGGTCGTTTTCTCGACCGTTGCTTTGTTGACTTGTCGTTCTGTTTGCTGATTTTCCATAGCGGATCACAAATGGCGTCGGAGAGGTATATGGAGACCAGCCTTTTGGTCGTGCCGTATCTGAAAAAAAGTTCTTTTTACCCAGGTAAAGGTTGTGAGCGTTGTATAATGCCTGCTCTTATGGCATGTCCTCATGGCTCATAAACCAGAGGGCCAAAAAGATGCAACATTGAAAAACAAAAGGGGAAAAAATAGGATTTGAAGGCAATCTCGAGATGCAACTTCTTGATCCTTTGGGGGCAAAGTCGATAACATCCAAATGTGCCATGCAAGCATGGCTTGGGAAGGTACCTTAGAGACAATCTAGTCCAACCCTCCGTCAAGGTTTCTTGTAGGAAACCATGTCTTCTTGGGGACAAATGAAGGGAGCAATCTATCAGGGCTGTCTCAAAATGTAGGGAGCTTTGGAGTAAGATGTTCTCAGTAGGTTTCCTTCTCCTTAGCAAGCCCATTTCTTCCTCATGGTTGGTAGTGCGGCCTGAGGCAGAGCAACAAAGGATGCTCCTACAAAGGTAGCGAAACTCCAGGTGCATCTGCACTGTAGAAATAATGCCATTCGATACCACTTTAAGGGCTGTAGCTCCATTCTATGGACTCTTGGGGTTTGTAGCCTTACAAGGCATGGCAGGGGGTTGGACTGGATGGCCCTTGTGGTCTCTTCCAACTCTATTTGATTCTATGATTCTAAGGTCTTGAGCCTTCTCTGCCCAAGAGTGCAGATGGCTCACAAAACTACACATCCCAGGATTCTGAAGAATGGCACCATGGCAGTTAAAGTGGTGTCAAAACTGCCTGACTTCTACTGTTGTTTCTAGGGTGGTAGAGTTCAAAGATATAGCCCTGTTAGTCTGTAGGATCAGTACCTATGTAGAGAGAACTTGCAGCATCTTTGAGACTCACGGAAAGAAAGAAGTTGGCAGCATGCGCTTTCCTAGACTTCAGTCTACTTCCTCAGATGTATATACAAAAGTCTGCGAAAGCTCATGCTACCAACTTTTTTCTTTGAGTCTTAAAGGTGCTACAAGACCTCTCTATATACTGATACCCAATTAGGATGAGTATGTAGAGAGATCTTGTAGCCCCTTTAAGACTCACAGAAAGAAAGAAGTTGGCAGCATGAGCTTTCCTAGAGCGGTCTACTTCCTCAGCTGCATTTGAGAATAAATAAATGCAGCTGAGGAAGTCTAAGGAAAGCTCATGCTGCCAACTTCTTTCTTTCTGCGAGTCTCAAAGGTACTGCAAGATCTCTCTACATATTGTGTACCTATTGTGTACAAGATCCCTCTACATGTTGTTTCTAGGGTTAATTCTGGGATTTGCAGTGTGCTATGGCCCCAGAGCACTCTGACAGAGGAGGCTACATACCATGCAAACCTACAAAGCCCAGATTTCCCTAGCTTTGTTGAAGCATGATGTTGTAACGTAAAGGTATAATTTTAATTTTGCTAGTGTTTACGCCACAAGTAACTGGATTTGTTTAGCCTGGAGAAGAGACGGTTCAGAGGTGAAATGATAGTCCTGTTTAAGTATTTGAAGGGATGCCATATTGAGGAGGGAGCAAGCTTGTTTTCTGATGCTGAAGAGAATAGGACACAGTGGAGCAATGGACGCAAGCTCCAGGAAAAGAGATTCCAGCTCAACATTAGGAGGAACCTCCTGAAAGTGAGAGCTGTTCAAAAGTGGAAGGCACTCCCTCGGAGAGTGATGGAGTCTCCTTCTTTGGAGGTCTTGAAACAGAGGCTGGATGGCCATCTGTCGGGTATGCTTTGATTTTGAGTTCCTGCATGGCAGAATGGGGTTGGACTGGATGGCTCTTGGGGTCTCTTCCAACTCTCGGATTCTGATTCTAAGTCTTGTCATTACACTCAGTGATGTACATTGTTTATGATTTATGAGTAACCTTAGTACAAAAACACTACTAAGGTTGTGTATGGTGTGGTCTGGAAGGAGGTCAGTGGTAGGGTGACACCATGTGATGCCAACCATGTGATGCCAACCCAGTGATGCCATTCTCTGAAGGAGAAGGAAAGCATCCAGGAATTCTCTCTCACCTCTAAATACTGAACTGTGGACATATCTTTCCAGGGTTCGAGCTGGTCAGCCATGCCTTTGTCCTGGCTATTTCATCCCATTCCCAAATCCACTTCGACCCCTACCCTCCTCTATCCAAGATGTTAATAGTCCCTCACCCAACTCTGCACTTAAACTGCCATAGCGCCATCCGATGGAACCTTGGGATTTATAGTTTCATGTAGTGGCTAGCCTTCTCAGCCAGGGAGCTCATCAATCGACAAATCCCAGGGTTTTATAGAATGCAGCCATGGCAGCTGAAGTGGTATCAAAGTGCAACAACTGTGTGTAGTGTGAAAGAGAGTTTAGTGTTCTCTGACCGCTGAGCAAACTCAGACAACACTGGGGTCCCTTATGTCCCAGCCTCTGTATCCTCCTGTAACTTTCTTTTATACTTCAGAAAATGTTAGCATGGAGCTATGGGGGTTAAAGTGAGGTCAAAAATGTATTATTTCTGCAATGTAGACTGGACCTTAGATAATTCCTTTGAAGTCTTGAACAGAACCTGGAATAGATTCATTACCCCGCCAATATGGGAGCTGCCAAACATCACTATTTCCATCTCCTTCTTCTTGTTTGGGAAATCCTTTGATGGGAACGCTTATGAATTTGGATGTTGAGCCAGGTAAGCCTGGCATACGGATCAAATTGTGTGCTTCAAATCAAATCAAATCTGCCATGTACACACTCTCACCCAGATCAACATTGCATATGGTTACGCTCCTAAGTAAAGGCTTGCTTACAGTCATGAAAGGATCTGTGCAACTTCAGCTATGGTTTATCATTGTCTGGCTGGAGGAGGGAACGAAGCAGGATCTGCCACAAAACTACACGTCCCATAGCCTTGAGCCATGGCACTTTAAGAGGTGTCAAGCTGCATTCATTCCTCCACAGTGTGGATGCCGCCTGAATGATCTGGAAGCGTTTCAAGATCTTGGAATACCTAAGATTGGAATACAGATGGGAGCTGCAGTCCGAAACGTCTCTAGTGCAAAACAATGGCTGTGGGAAGAGGCTGTAGTTTGGGTGCAGCCCTTCTTTGTGCGACTTGGCAAGGTTTTGCCCAGATGGGGAAGAGCCGCAGAGGCCCTGGAAGGCTCCTGTATTTCCCAGAGTCTGTGTTTATGGGGCAAAGTTCTCCTCCCTGTGCAAACAAAGCTCAAGCCCCTGGCCCTGAGGAGGCTCTTTGCAAAGATTGCCCTGTTTGCTTTCAGAGGGGGCCTTTGTACTGGGAAAAGGAGCTGGGCCAGGAGTTCGAAAAACCCCTTGGATACACCCACGGGGCTCCTGCACACCTGGTGCCAAGGACAAACCAACATATTTTGGAAGCGACACTTTACCATCTGGGGCCATCATTTAGGGGACACGCCTTTGCATGCACGCACACACACAACAACATACACACTCTCACTCACATCAATACTGCGTACGGTTATGCTCCAAGAACATCTGTGTGCCTTGCCATCTTGGAAACTTGCTGCTGTTGTGTGCCTTCCAAGTTGTTTCCGACGTATGGTGACCCTCAATGTCATATTCAGCAGGGAGCAAGCTTGTTTTCTACTGCTCCAGAGAATAGGACACAGAACAATGGATGTTTGCTAGAGAAAAGAGATTCCACCTAAACATTAGGAGGAGCTTCCTGACATTAAGGGCTGTTCAGTAGTGGAAAACGTTGCCTTGGAGTGTGATGGAGGTCTTTAAGCAGAGGCTGGATGGCCATCTGACAGGGATGGTTTGATTCTGAGTTCCTGCATGGCAGGGGGTTGGATTGGATGGCCCTTGGGGTCTCTTCCAACTCTATGATTCTGTGACTCTAAGGCAGATCTATCTTATCGTAGGGTTTTCTGGGACTGAGAATGTGTGACTTGCCCAATGGATTTCCATGGCCAAACGTGGCACTGAACCCTGATCTCCAGAGCCCTAGTCCAACGCTCAAACCACTACACCACACAGTAGCTTGCTGTTGTGGTGGTTGTTGTTTCCGACTTATGGCGACCCTAAGGCCATGAGACCCTCAACTCTCACAGGCATGTTTCTTCAGAGGCGGTTTGCCACGGTCATCCTCTGAACCTGAGAGAGTGTGACTTGCCCAAGGTCACCCAGTACGTTTTTAGATGGCCAAGCCGCGATTCGAATCCTGGCCTCCAGACTTGTAGCTCATTGCCCAAACCGTGACACCATGCTGGCTCTCACACCAAGGCAAATCAGGATCACTTGGTAGATTTTGTAGTTGATCACTAAGGATTTTTGACCCCTAGTTTTTTAAACAGTAGCCTGTTTTCTTGGCACATTTCTTCAGAGGTGGTTTGCCATGGTCATCCACTGAGGCTGAGAGACTGTGACTTGTGAGACTGAGAGCGAAGCAATAACATGGCTTCTCCTTCCTCTTGCCCTATATGTCTTGAATTTGTTTCTGAGAAAGAAAGAAAGAAAGAAAGAGAAAGACAAAGACAAAGAGATAGAGAGATATTACAGCATGTGTTTTCTTGTACTTTCCTCATATACATTGATTTTATAAGGTGTGACTCTCATGCACCTTCAAGTAATTCTAGGTGCTTCCAAAGAAGATTTTTATCTGGAAAGCGTCTTGCCTTTGTCATAGCATTTTATGGGAGTTAAAGTCTAGAGCCAGTGGTTCCCAAACTTTTCTCCTCCAGCTGTTTTGGACTTCAGATCCCAGGATTCCCAACCAGCTTGGCCAACTGTCAGAAATTCTGGGAGCTGAAGTCCAAAGCATTGGCACAGTCAAAGTTTGGAAACCACTGGACTCTGGATTATGTCTTGAGCTTGTGATCCAGCTTCCTCTGCTTTGGTTCTTGACACACACAAATGCACACACTTTAGATGTGACGGGTAAAAGAGATGTGCAGTATCTTTTGATGAATAGCCAAAAGATCCGGAAGCATCTGACCGACACACTCACCAATACTCAGGGTTGGGAAGGACAGTCTATGGGCTGCATGTACCCCCGAAACCCCACTTTTGCAGACCCCAAAGCCCTCTGGTAAGTCAGCAAAAACCCTTGACAGTTGCACATTACTCCTGGATGTTGCAGCAATTGAATTCCTGTTGGTTGTGGCAGCAAAACCAACAGCAAACTCTTAAGAGAATCCTCACAAGTGTATTCTGGAAGACACAATTTGTTGTTGTTGTTGTGTGCCTTCAAGCCATTTCTGACTCGTGGCAACCTATCGCAGGGTTTTCTTGGCAAAATTTTGTTCAGAAGGGCTTGGCGTGACCCCGCTCTGTGGCTGAGAGAGTGGGACTTCCCACTCACGGGTTTTCCATGGCTGAGCAGGGATTTGAACCCTCGTCTGCCAGTAGGCTGCTGCCACACTGCAGAATTAATGCAGTTCGACGCCACTTTAATTGTCATGACTCCATCCTATGGAATCCTAGGATTTGTCGTTTGGTGTGGCACCAGAGCTCTCTGACAGAGAAGGCTAAATGCAATTGGCTCTCCATATCCACGGATTCTTTATCCACGGATTCAAGCATCCACAGGTTGAAATGATTCCAAAAATATATAAATTCCAAAAGGCAAACCTTGATTTTGCCATTTTATATAGGGAAGACCATTTTACTACGCCACTGTATTTAATGGGACTTGAGATTTTGATATCCACGGGGGTCTTGGAACCATACCAAGGGCCTACTGTATCTCACAAAACTACAAATTCCAGAGTCCCATAGCACTGAGCCAAAGAAGCGGTGTGAAACTGAATTGATTCTGCAGTGCATCTTTTCTTTTTCCACCTTTCTTCCTTCTTGTCTTCTCACCCTCCATCTTACCTTCACACACTTACTCTTATCTTCTACTGCTTTCTTTTACCATCCTATCTTTACTCTCCTCTTCTTCTTTATTATATATTAGAAAAGAAAAGATTAGGGAAGGGTAAGGAAGAGGAAGAAGTGAAAGGAGTGGAAGTAAGAGTTACGTAGGAAGAAAGAGATGGAAAGGAAATTAAGGGAGAGGGTTTTAAGAAAAGGTTGGAAGAAGGAAAGAATTAAGAAAAGACATAATGACTAACAGAGTATGGATACATAGATATATATATATATATATCTAAACTTAAATTTAGATTAATACATTTAGACCTTTATACAGTTTGTATTATCTAAAGCTATAATATCATTAAGAGATGTTAAAAGGATGAGTGAATGGGAAAATGAATGGGAGATAAAAAAAAGATAAAGAAAACGTGCTAGCAGTAGCATGTTATAATAATTTATAAAGGATGTACAAGTACAGGTATATGATGTAAAGTAATCGGAATAGAAAAATGAATGTTACCATATATACTCGACTATAAGTCAACCGCATGTGTCAGTCAAAGGCAGGTTTTGGGGCCAAAATGATAGGTTTTGATGTGAGTTGAGGGTAAAAGTCGAGGGTAAAACCTAGGGGCATGTAACAAAAGATCTAAAGGATGAAGCAAAGGGAAGCAATGCCAAAGAACTTAGAAAATCCCAGCAGACATAACTATTTGTGCTCACACTAAAGGTTGGATAGATGACAAAATAGAAGGGATCTGGTGCTTCCAGGACCGATTATGCTCTTGCCTTTCACCAGGGAATTGTTCCCTTTTTATAAGAGTGAAGGTACAGGATTTACATTGACTCGTGGATACGTCGATCCAGGTTTTTGGGGTCAATTTTTTGACTGAAATTTCTAGACTTATACACGAGTATATACAATACGTAAAGATGAAGATAAATGAAAGTACTACTGTCTTGACAAATGTGTAAAGGACATTGTAGGTGAAACAGACAATAAGTATGAAAATGAATAAAGACAATTTTAAAGAAAATCTGCATTGCTGATGCAGTCCTAGTCAGCACTTGAACCATAAAAGTGCACCATGCTGCACTTCGTAATGGAAGGGAAATGGGGAATGGAGGCAGATCCGACTTCTGACAAAAGCCTAAAAATGGGTGGAATAATGTGCAGAATCTGTCCGAGTTACTTTTGTGTGTCCTTGTGTACAGAAAGGTACTGATTAGATCTGTGGTTTTATACCTGGCCAGCTAAGGATTTTTTTTTTTAATATATAAAGCCAGGGAATAAATTCTTGGCATATTTCTGGGGAGGATATTGTCGAGTCTTATTTACCCACTCTTGTTTTGCTAAGATGGCTGAAAGAAGCGGAAGGAGAGGGCAGGTAAATCAGGTGACGAAACCTTTCTGAAACCATAAAGCAAAGCCAACTGCAATTGGGTAATTTCCACCCGCATCTGAGCAAAGGATGGGCCTGTTTCTTCACAGCACTCTGCATGCACCAGCGGTGTGTTTGTGTGACTCAACCAATGTCTGACTTTGATCCGGGGGAACACTAGGTACACAAGGAAGGCAGCAAACACAAACGGTTGGATTTGATAAACGCGACTACTCTAAACTGTGTATATATTGGCTGAGAGAGGAGCACCTGACTTGTACTCTATCATGCCATTCCTCATTTTATCCTCTGAGCCAACTGAGAGATCTTGTAGCACCTTTGAGACTAACTAAAGAAAGAAATTGGCAGCAGGAGCTTTCCTAGACTAGAGTCTACTTCATCTGAGGAAGTAGACTGAAGTCTAGGAAAGCTCCTGCTGCCAACTTCTTTCTTTCAGTGAGTCTCAAAGGTGCTACAAGATCTCTGAGGAAGTAGACTGAAGTCTAGGAAAACTTAAGCTGCCAACTTCTTTCTTTCAGTGAGTCTCAAAGGTGCTACAAGATCTCTCTACATACTGATACTAGAGACTAACATGGCTATTTCTTTGAATTCTACCACTAAGTCAACTGAGCTAACGAAAGTAACATTGAGGGTCCTGGAATTGGACACAAACCAAGAAACGTTCCTTCTGTTTGCTCCGTTGACTTATAGCAAAAACTGGACTGTGTTTTCAGACTCTCCAATGTTTCATGGGTGAAAACCTGAATACATGAGGTCAAGGAACATCAGAGTGTGGTCAAGATGTCAAAAGAGAAGAACAGATCAGCTAAGAGCTGCAGCAGTTTGCTTTTGCCGGAGCCTACAGGGAAAGGCTAGTTTCATGCTCTCCATCCTTAACTGAGTGAATTTAGTGCAAACTAGGAGACAGCCTGATGTAGTGGTTTGAGGATTGGACTATGACCCTGGAGAACAGGGTTCAAATCCTGGCTGGGCCATGTAAACCCTCTGTGTGACCCTGGGCAAGTCACACTCTCTCAGCCTCAGGGGAAGGCAATGGCAAATCTCTTCAGAAGAAACTTGCCATGATGCTTTCCCCCTTAGGGTTGCCCTAAGTTGGAAGTGACTTGAAGGCACACAACAACAACATGGAAACCATTTTTGCACTTTGAACTCAGTTTGAAGCTGATATTGAGCAAAACACATTGAGATTTCTGTGAATTTCTTCTTTGAAAAAAAGAAAAGAAAAGAATATGTTCTTTTTTGAAAGTTTTTAGTGCTATACTGGTATTTGCTTAGGCCAAATTGCTTGGAACAAAGTTGCTTCTATGGACTACAATTCCCCAAATCCTGTCCCTGCTAATATCAGACATGAGGAGGGGGGGTCGTCCCAGTGATGTTATTAAACATGATAGAAAAAGCATTAATTGTGGTTGCTTAAAGTCTGTCATTCATACCCCCTAAAATATAACAAAGGATAAAAATATTGATCTGATGGAAATTAAATTTTCTATACTGACGAGAGAGAGAGAGAGAGAGAGAGAGAGAGAGAAAGGAGGGGAAACCCAAACTTTCCCCAGCATTTTAACAGCTTTGGAAAGCCTTGCTTTTAGGAAAATCTGAGAGTTATAGTTTAATGAAACACTGTTTACTATGCTCAGCCCTGAAGAGAAAGAAAAAGCCCCCAACTTTTTACAGCTCTGCTTTTAGCAACTTTCCGAGCACTGCTTTTAACATTATGTGGGAGCTGTATTTCAACCAAATAACTTTTTTAAGGAAAAAGAAAGTTTTAACTTGCTTATCAGTGCCTGTTACTTGCCATAGCTTATTTTTATGACCAGTTTATTTTTAACTTTTTTTTACACCAAGGTTTTACTCTCTCTCATCCCAAAGTAATCATCCCCATAAGCATTTTGAGGAGTGGGAGGTGATAATAGACCACAAGACAATGTGATTGATGCATATCTACCCAGAAGCAAAGTTCAATTGAATTTATTGGGATTTACAACTTGATGATGATGGAAAGCCATCAGTGGAAATTGTGTGGTCCTCCAGATACCTGGAAGGCTGGGCAATTTCCATTGCTATTTCCAATAAGGCAATTCTTTCAATACATACCTATTCAGATGCAAGGCCTACTGAGTTTGATGGGACTTGAAACTTTAAAATCCTAAGAATCTAATCCCAGTCAGTTTTAAAGATTTGTTTTACAGGGAAGCAAAGGAGAGAGTTGGAGAGGTAGAGAGGGAGGGAGGGAAGAAGAAGGAAGATGGTACATTTAATTTGGAAAAGTATGGCTTGAAGGAGAAGGAGAGTGAGAAAGAGAGAGAGTGAGAAGGAGAGATAGATATAGCCAGTAAAGGTGGGGAGTGGGAGAAGTAAAAAGAAGATAAGTGAGAGGGAAGGGGGCTCGGGAAGGAGGAAGAAGATAAATGCAATTTAAAAATTGAGGAGGGGAAGAAAGAGGTATGGAGAGAAAGGAAGCAAGAGAAGGGAAGGAGAAGATGTTTAACCAGGTATTTGGGGAGAGGGAAAAAGAGAAGGTGAAAGAGAAAGAGAAGAGAAGGAGATGATGTTTAGCCAGGAGTTTGGGGAGCAGGAGAAAAATAAGGGAAGGAGAAAGAGAAGAGAAGGAGAAGATGTTTAGCCAGGAGTTTGGAGAGAGGGAGAGGGAGAAAGAGGAGGGAAGGAGAGGATGTTTAGCCAGAAGTTTAAAGAGAGAGAGAGAGGAAGAAAGAGAAGGGAAGGAGCAAGTGAAGAGAAGGAGAAGACATTTAACCAAGTGTTTGAAGAGAGGGAGAGGGAGAAAGAGAAAGAGAAGGGAAGGAAATTTAGCCAGGAGTTTAGGTAGAGGGAGAAGGAGAAACAGGACAAGAAAGTGAGGGACTAGGGATTGAAGGTGAAGATAGACAGGAATTTGAGGTAGAAGGAGAAGGAGAAAGAGGAAAAGGGGAGGAGAGGAGAGGAGAAGATATTTAGCTAGGAGTAGTAGCAGGCAGAGAAAGATAAACGAAAGAAATAAAAGAAGGAAGGAATCAAGTGCTTAATCTGAACTGCAGACGAAAGAGATCCATTCCAGTCTTTTTGCTGACAATAGTCCAAGGCTCAGTCTAACTGAAGTAAGTTGAGGTCAATGAAAGAAAGTGGGGAGAGGAGAGAGAAACTGGGACATCCTAAATGCAGCTGAAAAAGGAGAAAAAGTGGAAAGAGAGGGGATTAACCGGGGTTGTCCCTGCCAAGTTGGGAAAGTTGATGGGAATGATCATGGGTTCCGATCCAAGTAAATTTCAAATAATTTACCTTCAAATTCATAGGTACCTCACAGGGATGGGAAAAGAAGCTTAATCCCCATTCTATTTCACACCCACACCTGGATGTTTTACCTGATTTAATTGTACTCCTTCAATACATTTATTCATTGGAGGTTAACTGCTGTTTACCCCTTCCTTTTAGTGAGGACCCTTGGCGGGCAGCAAAAATGATAAAAGGTTACATGCAACAACACAACATCCCTCAGAGGGAAGTGGTGGACGTCACTGGACTGAATCAGTCTCATCTCTCCCAGCATCTCAACAAGGGGACCCCCATGAAAACTCAGAAGCGTGCGGCCCTCTACACGTGGTACGTCCGGAAGCAGAGGGAGATTCTTAGGCGTAAGTACTGTTGGCTTGTTGGGTTGGCTTGGTGGGTTGGATGGAAGAGTTTTACCTTTGCTGGAAGGAAGGACCTCAAAGAATTAAGTCCCAGTCAATTAACTCCCTGTTTCCCTTATTGCAGCAAAATTCAGTATTTTCAAATCCAGGAAACATATTCAAGGGTGGCCGTGTTGACCATGCATGAAAATTTTGTTGTATTTTGCTGCATCACCAGTACAGTTAGCCTTGGATAGGTTTCTTGGCCATTATAAATGGTAAACATTATTGTCTCACAATAATTTAAATCATCATCATCAACAACAGTAATAATAGATTATGGTAAAAATATTGTCTCTCCCATTCACCGCTTTTTGCTGAAGATACCAATGGAGCTTGCAATACGTTGCTGATTTAAATGTATTTATTAGCCACAATCATAATAATTATGTATTTATCAGCTACAATTATAACCCACCTTTCCTCCAATGATCTCAAGGCAACATACACAGCCTGACAAAGAGACATGTTAGAACAAGGTTCCTCTATGAGTTTCACAGCTCACTGAGGAACTAGATTTCCCAAGTCCTGGTGCGTGGTCTCACAACTGCACCATGTGGGCTCTTACATATGAAATGGCCTTATACTCTCAAGGCACTGGGGCTGCATCTACACTGTAGAAATAATACAGTTCGACACCACTTTAACTGTCATGGCTCCTACAGAATCTGGTGATTTATAGTTTTGTGAGGCACCAGCATTCTTTGGCAGAGAAGTAAAACTACAGATTTCTACTATTTCTGCACTGTAGAAAGAATACAGTTCGAGGCCACTTGAACTGTCATGGCTCCATCCTACAGGATCCTAGGAGTTGTAGCTTGGTGAGGCGGTAGTACTTCTCTGCCTGAGAAGACTAAAGACCTTGTGCAGCTACAAATCCCAGGATGCCATAGAATGGAGCTACATCATGTAAAGTTGTGCCAAACTGCATTATTTCAGCAGTGTAGTGAGCGATTCCCAAACTTTGGCCTTCCAGTTGTTTTGGACTTCAGATCCTTGAATCCCATACTATTGGCCAAGATGGCTGAGGCTTCTGAAGTCCAAAACGCCTGGAGAACCAGAGTTTGGGAATCACTGGATGCACCCTAGAATACATAATCCAGTATTATCCACTCTGGCAGGTAGATTTTAAATATAAGTCGTCCCTTCTGATTTGCAGGGGATCCATTCTGGATACACACATGCCCCGCGAATCAGAAAAACTGCAAATATTGGAGCCCCATTGTTTTTAATGGCTGCACGTGCACCATTTTGTCCCTCCTGGCTTCCCATCCATGGAAATTCAAAACCGTGAATGGGAAGTCAGCAAATCCAGAGGGACAACTGTGTATACTGTGTATATGTACACACACACACACACACACACACACACACATGTTGCTCAGTGGCTTACCTACAGTCAGGAAAACCAAGCAGTCCCTGGGCAAAGTGCAGGTGTTTTCCAGATGTTTTTGGACTGCAGCTCTCAACATAGCCCACCATTAGCTATGCTGGCTAGGACTACTGCTCTCAAAAGGAACAACACAGAAGGCAAAGGAGACGGGGAAGGAAAGGGTGTTGCCAAAATCAATCCATCTTTTATCAGGTCTTGTGGGATGGCCTTGCTTCCTTCCTCCAAAATCTTTTTATGGAAAGCTCCAGTGGATTGCATCCTAGAACATTTGGATGCAACACATATACTTTAACATACTACCACTGAGCAGAGGTCTCCCCTCAACATAGCATGCAAAGCTACTTTATACACAAACCATGGAATGGAAATATGATTTTTTGGGGTGACGCCTTGCAGAATCCCCCAACCAGCAAGGCC
This sequence comes from Phrynosoma blainvillii, assembly GCA_026167975.1. Lineage (NCBI taxonomy): Eukaryota > Metazoa > Chordata > Lepidosauria > Squamata > Phrynosomatidae > Phrynosoma > Phrynosoma blainvillii. The sequence continues at coordinate 6,958,460 of JANUYF010000014.1, read as the reverse complement.
AGTGGCTTGACTCATACAGTTGTTGTTGTGTACCTTCAAGTCATTTCTGACTTATGACAACCCTAAAGTAAACCTATCATGGGGTTTTCTTGGCAAGATTTGTTCAGAGGAGGTTTGACATTGCCTTCCCCTGAGGGTGACTATGGATTCATCTCGCAGCTCTTCCACATTGCTGAAATAAAGCTATTTGACACATGGCGTATGGTTTGAGCCTTGGACTATGACTGTGGAGACCAAGGTTCAAATCCCAGCTCAACTATGTAAACCCACTGGGTCACTCTGGGCAAATCACACTCTTTCAGCCTCAGAGGATGGCAATGACAAACCTCTGAACACAACTTGCCAAGAATACTTGCGTCTTAGGGCTGCCATAAGTCGGAAACAACTTGAAGGCACACAACAGCAAGAACACTTTTACTCTCATGGGTCCATCCTGTGGAATCCTGGAAGCTGTAGTTTGGTGAGGTCTTCAGCCTGATCGGTCAGAGAGCTCTGGTGCCTCCCCAAACTACAAGTCCCAGGTTTCTGCAGGATGGAATCATGGCAGTTAAAGTGGTGTCAAATGGTTTTATTTCTGCAGCGTGGCTACACTCTAGGTCTGTGTTATCTACTGACTGGTTGGTACAGCTACAATTCATAGTTTGTCAACTGAGGAATAAAATACTTTGATCTCTGTAAGAGATCACCTGGAGATCACCTTGGATCTTGCCTCTGTCTCCCCACTCAGCCATCTCACCCTGTTCTGCTTCCTCTTCTCTTTTGGTGTGTGTGAGAAAGAGAAGGAACAAGAATTAAGTTTGTTGCTCCAGAAGTGCTATCTTTTCTCCTTGTCTCCCAAGATCTGCATGGAATTAAATAGGCTATTGTGTCAAACCCAGCCAGGTCTGCTTGATGAAACAATGTCATTTGGACAGAGCGATCCAATTAGCTGGTTTGCAGTCTCTCACATCCAAAGATAATCTTGTTGACTGTTCGCCTCCCCCCCTTTTTTTTTATGGTACCAGGATTTTAAGCAAGATATCAATAGGTGTTGGTTAGGATATTTATCACTGTTAGGATGAATGGCTTGGGCACAGATCAGAGCATCTCATTCATGGCACGTATCAACCCTTCATCCTTCGTCTCACCATCTTTTCTTCCCTCCCCTCTCCTTGGCAGGGATTTTGGGTCTTTGAGGGCTTGACTTCTTTGTCATTTAATAAGCAATCTTTTCGCCCTCCAGGCAGCTCCATACAGAGGGCCAGTTTTGCTCTCATATCTTCTGTTCTTTGTTATTAAGGCTGGTTGGGCAAACAGAGGAAGGAAAAGAAGGCGCTTTAGGGAGAATGCAAAGATATAGCTGTGTTACTCTGTAGAATCAGTATGTAGAGAGATCTTGTATCACCTTTGAGACTCACTGAAAGAAAGAAGTTGGCAGCAGGAGCTTTCCTAGACTTAAGTCTGCTTCCTCAGATGCATATGGGGTAGAAGACATCTGAGGAAGTAGACTGAAGTCTATGAAAGCTCATGCTGCCAACATCTTTATTTCAGTTAGTCTCAAAGGTGCTACAAGATCTCTCTACATACAGAGCTTTAGGGAGTCAGTTCAATTGAGCCTTTAGGGGTGTCATTACGGGGGTGCAGGGAGTCTGGACTGCACTGGGTGACACCTACGAGGGCAACATCTGCTGCAGTGGTGGAAAGGGGTGCCTTCTGGATCCGGAGGCTCTGCCGTCTGGTGGGAAAGTGAGCCTCCCTTTCCCACCTGTTCAGCAGCTGCGTCATGCCTGGAGAAGGCTGGTGAAGAGATAAGGTGGGTTATTTAAAAATGATCCATACTGGGTGTCAAACATAGAGTGGGCTCTTGGTATCCACTTGAGTTTGGTTCCAGATTGCCCTGTGGATACCAACATCCATGGATGCTCAAGTCTCACCAAATACAATGGCACAGTAAAATAATTTCCCTTATATAAAATGACAAAATCAAATGCTCGTTGGAAATTATTATTATTATTATTATTGTTGTTGTTGTTGTTGTTTATATAGTGCTGTAAATTTCACACGGCACTTTACAGAGTTATCAAAAACAACATAAAACCTGCCGATGGCATACAATCTAAAATCACAAAGTGTAAAATATATAAAATGGACAATTCAATCCCATTAAAATAAAACTATAGACAAACAATATACCCTTAGTCTGAATTATCAGCGATATCAAGCCGCGGTCTGAAATGCTTCCATAAACAAAAAAGTCTTCAGTTTGGACTTAAAGTTAGCTAGAGAAGGAATAGTCCGCAAGTGCTTGGGGAGGTGGTTCCAGGAATAAGGAGTGGCAAGGGAGAAAGGGTGAATCCGAATATATTTGGAATAATTTCAAGCCGTGGATGGTTGAATGAATGGATAAAATATCTGTGGATACGGAGGGCCGATTGTACTAAGGTATGCCACTGCAGGTCTGAGTGAGGATATGCCCACACTCTTTGCATAGGGAAATATGAGCTGGGCTGGCAGTCAAATGACTTAAAATACTGGTGACTGGACTGTGGCTTCTTTCATACCTGAGGGCATAGTTACTTTAGAGAATGTGGGAGAGGTTGTTCCTTGTAACCAATATGGCAAGGGGCTCAGGTGGGGTCTGTCACTGTTGCCTCCAACAGGTGCCTGAGGTGGTTGCTTCACTTTGCCTAGTAGATGCTTCCCATTTAATTTTTTCCTTGCTTTGCAAGAACATGGCTCTGTTTCAGACTGGAACCAACACATAAGATTGTATCTCCAATGTCCACCTTTGAATTGTCCCACCCTGCTGCCTTCTGAAGTGGCAACTGGAGAGATGGCCTTTGTAGCCATGGCATCCTGCATCTCCAGAGGTTCCCTTGTTGTCATTTCTGGGGTCATCCCATTGCCTTATTTGCTCAGCTTGCTTTCAGTGATGATTTAGGGTGCATCTACACTGTAGAAATAATGTGGCCTAGGGTGTGTGTATGGACATTTGTGCATGTATGTGTGGAAATTGATAGGGCTAAGGACTGCCTTCCATCTGCTGAGTGTGGGTTCCCTGTTCAAACTGATGAGTGCATTCTATACAGGTTGAGTCTCTCGTATCTAAAATGCTGGGGACCAGAACAATTTTGGATTTCAGAGTTTTTCAGATTTTGGAATATTTGCATATACATAATGATGTATGCTGGAGATGGGATGCAAGCTTAAACATGAAAATCATTTATGCTTTGTATACACCTTATACATGTCGCCCGGAAGTAATTTCATACACAATAAGTTTAAGAATTTTGTGCACAAAACAAAGTTTGTGTACACTGAATCATCAGAAAGCAAAGGTTTCAATGTCTCAGCCACCTATGTGGACATTTAGGGAACATTTTATAATTCTGGATAAGAGAGACTCAACCTGTACCATATTACTTTGAAAAACAGTTTTTAAAAATTCAGTGTTTCTTCAATAGCAGGGACTAACTACATAGAGGATGAATATAATATTCCTGCATGTTGTAAACATTTGCAACCTGGCCCCAAGGGGTTCCTTCTTGTCTTCTCTGTCCCCAAATCTGGCCAGCTGTGAATTCAAGAGGCAGGTATGTCTCCTTCCATTGAGGCAAGTACAACTATGACACTCTTGGTGGCTTTCTAGTGTTACATCTAAAGTTGGGCTGCCCAGTACACAGAGTCTTGGTTGCTACCTAGAAGACCAATATGCAAAGGGATCTTGTAGCACCTTTGAGAACTGAGCAAAACAAGTTGTAGCATAAGCTTCCATAGATGCGATCCCCTTCCTCAGCTGCAAGGAGTGAACTGGTGCTCCTCAAAGATGCTACAAGATCCCTTTGCATAGTGATATTCCAGACTAACATGGCTATGTCTCTGAATTCTACCTCCTAGAAGGTCAGAATCCCCTTAAAATGAAACTAGCTGGCCAGCCTCAGGAAATCAAATGAAACAATGCATGAACGGTGTCTTTCTGAGTGGCAGGGGCTGTAAGCCCGATCAAATCTGCTCCTTTCTCTTTCAGAATTCAACCAGACAGTCCAGGGTTCTGGAAATATGACAGACAAAAGCAGTCAAGATCAGCTGCTGTTTCTCTTTCCAGAGTTCAACCAGCAAAGCCAGGGCATGGGCCAGATAGACGACCCCTGTGCCGAAACGCCCAGCAAGAAGATGCGGCGCAACCGATTCAAGTGGGGCCCTGCTTCTCAGCAGATATTGTACCAGGCCTACGACCGGCAAAAGAACCCCAGCAAGGAGGAAAGGGAAGCCCTGGTAGAGGAATGCAACAGGTAAAACTAAAATTCCCCATCCTCTAAAACCCCTAAAACTAGTCTAGGAGCAGCCACCAAGAAAACCCTCTCCCTTGTTCCTACCAGACAAGACTGAGGGTGATGGGGCCAGGAGAAGGGCTTCTCTGGGTGATCTTAGAGTTCAAATGGGTTCATAAAGGGAGATAAGGTCCTTCAGATAACCTAGAACCAAGCCATATCGGGCTTCATAGATCAAAACCTTCATGTTGAATTGTGCCTGGAAATGGACCAGCAGCTAATGGAGCTGTTGCAATGAATGTTGTGTTGACTTCAGTCCCATCCAACAATTGATTCAGTTGGTTCTACTCTCATTGGGACTAACTAGTAGGTTTCCCAACCAGTCCAAGTGAAGATGTGTAGTGCCTGAAAAATTATTTTGGCATGCAACTCATAAACGCATGCATCCCTACCCCTTCAAACATCTTTCCTCATCACCAACAGTAAAGAATACAATAAGAACAAATTAAATAACTACGAACTTCATGTCCGTTCATGTCACCCCAAACCTGCTGCCACCTCACTCTGTCGAATGTTAGAAATGAAATTCAGTAAGTTCTGCATACATACTGGAGAAATAATCCAGTTTTACACCACTTTAACTGCCATGGCCCAATGTTACAGAATTCTGGGAATTATTGTTTGTTGTGGCACCAGAGGTCTCTGACAGAGAAAGCTAAATGTCTCACAAAATGACTATTCTCAGAATTCCATTGCATTGTGCCATGCAGTTAAAGTGGATTATTTTTGCGGTGCAGATGCAGCCTATAAGTCTCTAGTAAAATCTGTGAGCCACCTTAGGCCCATTCCTGAAAGAAAGGCGGCGTACAAATGAGATGAAATGAAATAAATAAGTGGCCTTGCCCAGTACCTGAAAAGAATATTTGCTTCCTCAAATGAGTTATTACCCCATTTCTTTGTCGTTTTCTTCCACAATCATTACAGTTGACTATAAGTTGACCATAGAATCACACTTGGAGAGCCTAGAAATGCCTAGAGAAATGCTTTATCAGAATTACACCATAGTAATCAGGCAATGCCCACCTATCCCACAGCCTTTTTCTCTCTTTGCAAGCTGCATGCGCATGAAGTCAAAAGAGGTAGCCATTGTTCTTGCATTCCCCAAGAACAATAAGACTGTGTATCTACAATAGTGTTTCAGATCTGTCCCTGATAGATATTCATTAGGAGTATAGCACCCTCCTCTCCAATGTACACAACTATCCCTAGGCCTCCAGGCTTCAAATACAATCCTCCCATTGATTTATCTATTTAAAACATTTCTACACTACCTCTTCAAGCAAGAGGACCAGATGTCCCAACCGCAAAGGAGAACAAGGCACTGCAAAATGTAGAATTCAAAGATGATAGCCGTGTTTAGTCTGTAGAATCAGTATGTACAGAGATCTTGCAGCATCTTTTGAGACTCACTGAAAGAAAGACGTAGGCAAGCATGAGCTTTCATGAATGCATCTGAGGAAGTAGACTAAAGTCTAGAAAGCTCATGTTGCCAACTTCTTTCTTTCCGTGAGTCTCAAAGGTGCTACAAGATCTCTCCACGTTTTAAGTATCTGATATCCTATGTAAAATAGATGATGTGTATAAGGAATATAAGACAATATATTGTAAAGTGTATAATAGTTAAAGAATACAAGGTAATATATTGTAACATGCATAATAGTTAAAGAATGATAATCTGTAAAAATGAAAATAATAATAATAATAATAATAATAATAATAATAATAATAATAAAAAAGATCTCTCCACGCAAAATGTAGGGCATTCAAGAAAAACGCAGGACATGCCCAAATAAAAGCTAAGAACACTCATAGAAATATAAATGCATGCTTCTTTGCTCTGCTCAAAATGGAGGGCATTTTGGAATTCCTCCTGGAGACAAGCTTGAAATGTAGGACATGTCCTAGAAAAGGAGGATATCTGGTCACTCTGCCTTCAAGGTTGTCTACATAATTAAAATGCTGCTCATTCCAGTTGCATATAATGCGATCCGGCCACATGCCATTTGCAGGAATTTTGCAACCCCTACTCAAAAAAACCTCCTTAAACTCTGCAGAAAACGCCTTCACAATTTTTACTGGTGTATCCATGGAAATCTGCAGAAATTACCACACATGTGGCTGTCTGTCTGTTTCACATGGATTTGGGTGGCTGTGCTTTTTAGCAAAGGTAGAGTGAATAGATGAAAATTTGCACGGGAAAGTGAAGACAAGCGTCGATATGAATGTGCAAAAATCCGCAGCAATTTGCACAATACACTTAGGTGTCGATTAGCCCAAATTCAAATGTACTTGGTTTAGAAATTGAGTGGTTTATTTATTTATTTATGGGCTTAAAAATGTGATCCATTGATCGCTCATGAGCTTTTCTCTTACTGGAGTAATGAAGTCTGTGGTCTGCCACCTTTATGCATGTGACAAAAGCTTCACAAAAGGACCACAAAGCTGCTGCCATAATCCATTTGAGATGTTGTGGGACTCTGTTTGAATTTCCTGAAACAGAACCAATGTGCAGAACCTCTAGAACTGGTCACAACTGTTTGACATCTCCCTCTTTTTTTCTTCTTGGTGCCCCAAACTGGAAAGCAAAACAAAAAAGATCCCAGAAGTGTTTCTAAAGCAGGGGTTACATTTTGCATGCTTTAACGGTCCATGATTTCATCTGTGCAAGTAGTACTCCATTGATTCAACATGGCTCCTCCCCTATCCCACCCTTGAGGTCATAAAGTTGCTATTGTTGGTTAGTTGAGTCATTTCCGACTTATGATGACCCCATCACGGGGTTTTCTGGGGATGAGAGTGTGTGACTCACCCAAGGTCATCCAGTGGGTTTCCATGACTGAGCATGGAAATCCAACTCTGGTCTTCAGTGCTCATACCACTACACTATGCTGGCTCTCCTTTTGTAATATATGCTGGTGAAATTATCTTAGAAAAACTGAGGTGGTATGATAATTCAGCGATCGGTCACAGGTAGTAGGTCTGAGGTTTGATCCCTGACATCTCCAGATAAAAGATTTAGATAGCAGGTGATGGGAAAAGACCTCTGTCCCATTGACTACTGCCAGTCAGAGTAGATAGCACTAAGCTAGACAGACAAGTGGAAGGTAGCTTTCTAGGTAGAATGCCTTGTGTACAGGGCAAGTATAAAGCAAAAGACCTCCAGTTAGGAAAATAGAATAAACAGGTTGCCTCCTCCGCTGTATATCTAACATCATCGTACTATGTAGAGAGATCTTGTAGCACCTTTGAGACTCACTGAAAGAAAGAAGTTGGCATCTCCTAAATCTACTTCCTCAGATGCATTTAGTAGACTTTAAGTCTACTTAAGTCTACTAAATTGGCAGCAGGAGCTTTCATAGACTTAAGTCTACTTAAATCTATGAAAGCTCCTGCTGCCAACTTCTTTCTTTCAGTGAATCTCAGAGGTGCTACATACTGAATCATTAGACTAACACAGCTATATCTTTGAATTTTACCATCATTACACTAGTTATTTCAACCTTCTGAATGTGTCCCTTTCATTTTTCTTTTTCCTCCTAGGGCAGAATGCCTCCAGCGAGGCGTGTCCCCTTCGAAAGCGCATGGCCTGGGTTCAAATTTGGTAACGGAAGTCCGCGTCTACAACTGGTTTGCAAACCGGAGGAAAGAGGAGGCCTTTCGCCAAAAGTTGGCCATGGACGCCTACAACACAGGCCAGCCTCACACCATGAACCTTTTGCTCTCTCACGGCTCCCCTCACCATGCCCAAGCCAGCTCTTCCCCGCCAAGCAAAATGCCAGGTAAGCTCAGGCTGGGATCAGTTGTTTTCCAAAGAAATGAACAGAAATGTGTATGTGTGTGTGTGTTAACTACAGGTTGTGTCTCCCCTATCTGAAATTCCAAAATCCAAAATACCCCCAAATCCAAAATTGTCCACATGTGTGGCTGAGATAGTGACACCTTTGCTATCTAATGGTTCACACCTTTTGTTTCATGCACAAAATTATTTAAAATATTGCGTACAGAATTACCTTCAGGCTATGTGTATAAGGGGCATACGAAACATAAATGGATTTCATGTTTAGAGTTGGGTCCCGTCTCCGAGATATCTCATTCTGTGTATGCCAATATTCCAAAACAATTTAAAAATGGAAAATCCGAGGCACTTCTGGTCCCAAGCATTTCAGACAAAGGAGACAACCTGTAGTGTGACGGGCACTTGGCTTATGAGTGGGATTTGCAGCAAAAGGTTGGAGAGAAAGCAACCCAACATACTCCGTTGAAAGAGAGATTGGAAAGAGACAAGAGTAGGAGAGAGTTGGAGTTTAATCTGGGGGTGGGGAGAGACTGAATGAGCGAGTGGCGTGGAGCAAGGCGCATTGTTGGGAAAAACAATCCCCATTGTTCGTGTACCTGTAATCTACACACCAAAGTCAGTGAGCTCAAGAGGCAAACAACAGAAATCAGCTCTTTGACAAGCACTCCGGTCACTTTGGGGTCACTAGCTCTTTTCTTTGTGGGGTCTCACTGCTGGTGCCTTAAACAATTGAGCATCCTCTCCCTCTCCCCACCCTCCATTCCTTTTCAAGGAAGGCGGCAAAGGGACCTATGGTGCCGTCCTATCCCTATTTCATAGAATCATAGAGTTGGAAGAGACCCCAGGGCCATCCAGTCCAGCCCCTTTCCATGCAGGGACTCACAACCAAAGCATTCCCGACATCTTACGCACCACAACCTGAAAATAATTTTACATACGATATTTTTTTAAATAATTTTTTTAAATTAAAGTTTATTATTTAAAATCAACATGTACAATTCACATTCGGTCCACATTTAACATATAGAAATATCACTTACATCAATTGAAAAAGAAAGGTCACATTCTACTAAAACAATAATAGTTATAACGCTGAGAAATACGCTCAAAGGTTTAAACATTTAATCTCTTATCTTTTGTATCCGATTTTAACACTAAAATAATTTTTCCAGCTAATATCGGATTTTCTCTTCTTTATTTACAAATGTACTCCTTATACCACCTGTTTCATTTTCGTCCTTCCTATACCATTCTTTTAAACCTTCCTATTTACTCTCTCCTATTTCTCTTTCACTTATTCCCTTCCCTCTACTTTCTTTCTTTCTTCTCTTCCATTCTTATACTTTCTCACTCTATCCTAACCTTATTAATTTACTAAATACCTTTCACTCCCTTTTTAAAATAATTTTGTGCATGAAACAAAGTGTGTGCAGACTGAACCATCAGAAAGCTATCTCAGCTAATCTCCGCCACTCCTGTGGACAATATTTTGGATCTGGGAATAGTTCAGATTTTGGAATTCCAAAAATAAGTGTAAGAGAGACTCAACCTGTATTGAAAACAAAAGGCCGAAGGGTAAGCATATACTCAGCTTGCTGCCACACTGCAGAAATAAAATAGTTTGACACTATAATTGAGCTGTGGCAATTAAAGTGGTGTCAAACTGCTTTAATTCTGCAGTGTAGATACACTCTCATGGTGCCATCAGGCTAAGAATATGACATCCTAACAACTCCAAAGCCACTATCTTGCATTTGGCTCCAAGTCAGGGGAGTCTGAGGTTCAGTTGAAACAAACCAACAAACCACCAAGGAGACCCTGAGAGACAGCATGGCGTAGTGGTTTGAGCATTGGATTCTGACTCTGGAGACCCGGGTTTGAATCCATGTAAACCAGGGGTAGGCAACCTTTCCCCTTTAAGGGCCGAGGGACTTCAGCTCCCAGAATCCCAGGAGCTATTGGCCAACATGGGACTATTGGCCAACATGGCTGAGGCTTCTGGGAGCTGAAGTCCCTCGGCCCTTAAAGGGGAAAGGTTGCCTACCTCTGATGTAAACCCACTGGGTGATCTTGCACAAGTCACATTGTCTCAGCCTCTGAGGATGGCAATGGCAAACTGCTCTGAAGAAGAAAACAGGATCGCCTTAGGGTTGCCATAAGTTGGAAACAAACTTGAAGGCACACAACCGCAACAGACCCCTGTAAGTCTGGCATCTTCAGGATTGAAACCAAACTCCGAATGCCCCTTTGAAGCCACCCTCTGTGCCCACTCCTGCCCCCTCGGTGACCACAGGGTGACCCTTGTGGAGGAATGCCCCATTCATTCCTGGTGACGGTGACGGAGTAGGGAGCCGGCCTTTCTGTCGGAGCCTGATTGCTTACAAGATGCCCTGCAAGCACATTGTCAGCAAAATCAGCTGTTTTCGGTGTTTCCCCCACCCCGACTTTACAATAATACACCAGCATGGAGTCCGGGGGTTGTCATGGCTTTGTTTTTTTCGTTATGCATGCTTAATTGACAATTAAAGTTTGGCCTTTGAACCATCCTGGGCGCCTTTGATGTATCCCTTGCATCCCCCCCAGTGTCTGTCCAGTTACCCTATGGTGACATTCTTTTGTTTTTTCTCTATTAAGGGTAGCTAGGATTGTTCGAACCAGTGTCCATTTTATTCAAGGAGGATGGGAAGGCCATTGAGATGGGATCCTTTTCTCTACTCTCCCCAATCCCTTCCTTTTAATGCTGGCGTTTGGATTAGCAGGAGATGCGGGCCTTCGCTTGCAGGCCTTGGAGGGCTCAGATTTTATCCTGCAGAAGAGAGGACTTTGTGGAAGAAACTTTGCAAAGCGTTGGGGAAAAAAGGCATTTCCATGACAGTTAAAGTGGTACCAAACTGCATTATTTCTACTGTGTAGATGCACCCTGCAACTTACAGAGTGAAGAAATCTTGCAAAGAGACGGGGAGAAGCTATGCCATTTCTAGGTACACTGGAAGCTGTCTTTAGGACTCATGCCTATCAGTTTAGCTCAATATTTGCCCTCCCCTTCAACAACAACAACAACAACAACAACAACCATTTTTATTTATAATCCGCCTGTCCCTGAAGGATCAAGGTGGGTAACAATCATGAAATACAACAGTACAGCTATAAAATGATCTGATCCCCTATAGACAATACTGAGCTAAACTGATAGGTATGACTCCTAAAGACAGCTTCCAGTCTACCTAGAAATGGCATCTACATGGTAGAAATAATTCAGTTTGGTACTACTTTAGCTGTCATGGCTCCATCCTACACAATCCTAGGATTTGTCATTTCGTGAGGCACCAATAAGCTTTGGCAGTGAAAACTAAAGACCATGTAAAACTACAAATCTCAGGATTCCACAGTTAAAGCAGTGTCAAGCTGCACAAATTCTAGTATGGTAGCAGCCTGAGTGATGGATGCTCTGGAGTTTTCAGGTGATTTTTTAAAAAATTGCTAAATTTGTATCACCAAACAGCTGCGAAAACTACTGAAAAGAAAAACATCAGTACAAGCCATTGGTTTGGTTATTGTCTGTACTGACTGACATCTCTCTAGGGAGGCACTTTTTGCAGGGTTTGGAAAAAATCATAATTTATTATTAGGTTTTTTTGTTGTTTTTTTGCATTATCCATTAATGCAGCAAGGGCTAAAATTCACTAAAATGATACCTAACACTATGAGAGAGGAGGGCAGCAGGTACATCAGTTTGGGGCTCAGAAACCCAAGTAGGGTTTGATGTCCTCCAAATATTAGCAAAAATACCCCTTTGGGTATTTTCTTGGCTTTTTACCAGGACCTGTCTATTTTCCCTATGAAATGAACGGATCATTTTGCCCCTCTCAAAACCCCAACCCTACCAAATATAAAGAGGCATGCTTTAGGATAAAGTAAAGGGTTGTCTTAGGGTCACCATAAGTCAAAAATGACTTGAAAGGGCACAGAACAACAACAACAACAACAACATAAATGTACTGATTTTATGATACAATGAACATTTTCATTTCATGAACATTTAACCATTTTTTAGAAATGGGTTTTTAATGCAGTGTTTTTGTTTTTAAAAGCACACAGATGTAGAAATGGGATGGACTGAGTTCATGAACCAACAGATCAGATGCTATCATAAGCAAGATGTGGATTGATCCACCTGAAACATGGATTGATCCACCTGAAACATGGATTGATCCATCTGAAACGTGGATTCAGTCATCTGAAACATGGGTATACATCATCTGAAACATGGATTGCTTCCTCTGAAACACAGATAGATCCATCTGAAACATGGATAGCTCCATCTGAAACATGGATTAAGTCATCTGAAACATTAATATACATCAATCTGAAATATGGATTGATTCATCTGAAACATGGATTGATCAATCTGAAATATGGATTGATTCATCTGAAACATGGATTGATCAATCTGAAATATGGATTGATTCATCTGAAACATGGATTGATCAATCTGAAATATGGATTGATTCATCTGAAACATGGATTGATTCATCTGAAACATGGATTGATCAATCTGAAACATGGATTGATTCATCTGAAACATGGATTGATCAATCTGAAATATGGATTGATTCATCAGAAAATAGATTGATTCACCTGAAACATGGATTGATCAATCTGAAATATGGATTGATTCATCTGAAACATATAGATCTATCTGAACCATGGATTGATCCATCTGAACCATGGATTGATTCATCTGAAACATATAGATCCATTTGAAACATGAATAGCTCCATCTGAAACATGAATTGATCTATCTGAATGATGGATTGATTCACGTGGAATTTAGTGAACTAGAACAGCCCCTTACATTGATCTGGTTCCGGGGGTCTCTTCTTAAATCCCTTGGCAGGTTTGTTCAAAGATGCACCCTCAAATCCTTTGCAGGAGTCTGGGGTTTTGTGTCGCATACACAAGGGGGTCTCTCGGCAATAAATGAACATGCCCAGCATCCCCTCAGTGTAGAAAGTCTGGAAGCTGGTGCTGTAAACCTTTTCATTGGCAGTTTAACTTTCCCGTTTTAATATACCCACCTGCACCATGCAAGCAGGAGGTGGCATGAAGCGGGGTCAAAGAGGCAGCTCCCAGCTGTTTCCATTGACCCCATTGATAGCTCTGCCTGCTGGGATTTGAACTGTCCTTGCACCATTTTTGTGAGGCTGTCTGGAGCCCTAAATTCTTTTTTGAAGGGCTTAATAGCATGCCTCAGACAGCCACCGCTGCCCCAAAAGACTGTAGCCTCTCCTATGTGAGCTGCAATGGCAGGAATACAATCAGATTTTAGCATGGGTCCAAAACACACTGCAGAAATAATCCAGTTTGAAACTGCTTTAACTGCCCTGGCTCCCTGCTAGGGAATCCCGGGACTTGTAGTTTATTGTGGCACCAAAGCTCTCTGACAGAGAAAAGGCTCAATGTCTCACAAACACTACAGTTCCCAGAATTATATAGCATAGAGCCAGGGCTGTTAAAGCAGTCTCAAACTGGGTTATTTCTGCAGTGTGTTTTGGACCACAGTTTCCCTGAACAGACACTTACTACCGGTTGAGTCTCCTTTATCTGAAACGCTAGGGATTCTGGATTTTTTCTTCTTCTAGATTTTGCAATATTTGCATATATATAGATACTGAGATATCTTGGAGATGGGACCCCAATTGCAACATGAAATTATAGCATGAAATTTATTTATAATGCCCCTTTCTCCAAAGGGCAGTATGTCAGATGTATGCTCATATTTCATATGCAGTGTAACCAGGGAAAAGAGCTACTCTGTTTTTTTTCCCATGTCACATTTTTAGTTACTTGTTAAAAGCTATTTTTAAAGGCCATTTGGCAAAACCGTTTGTTGTTTATTGACACTTCAAAAAATCAGTTCTATTTTTTTTCCTTTTTCAAAAGCCAATAATCCAGCAAGTAACATCAGATGTATATAATGAAAAAAGAAATACGTCAGATGTATTATATACATCAGATGTATATAATCAAAAAAGAAACAATAAAACACAACACTGTAAAATGCTAAAATATGAAAATAATATACTAATATAGTAAAAAACATAATCCTCATCAGTAGCTGCCCATCTTGGCCACTTTAGGCACACTCAGCAACTTAATCCAGTAAACTTCTTAGCTTGGAGGTAATCGGATACATCATATTTGAAATAATGTTTATAGAATCATAGAATCAGAGTTGGAAGAGACCCCCGAGGGTCATCTAGTCCAACCCCCCTGCCATGCAGGAACTCTCAATCAAAGCATCTCAAACAGATGGCCATCCAGCCTCTGTTTAAAGACCTCCAAAGAAGGAGACTCCACATTTTCCAAGGAAACTTTTCCTGGTGTCGAACAGCTCCGACCATCAGAAAATTCTTCCTAATGTTTAGGTGGAATCTATGAACTGGAGCATGTGAAGATAGACCAGATGAAAAGCAGAGTTTGGATGTAAATTGCAAGCCAGGTATCCACTTGCATTGATTTCTTTCTGGTGATGAAGAGAGTATATAACAAGAATGCATTTCGTAAGCCATGTAACAGGGAAAGAAGCTACTCTCTTGCTCTTCTCTGCCACATGCTAAAATATTTGTAAAGGTTGTTTTGACCAAAACATTTCTTGTTTAATGACATTTTAAAAATGCTCTAATTGTTTCCCCCTTCCTTTTCCAAAAGGCAACACTGCATCAAGTAACTTTTTAAACATTGTAACTGCAATGACAGGGAGTTATTTTCCAAACAGTAAAGAGTCCTGGGAGGAAATTACATTTACAAAGTAGCTTTTGGTGAAGAGGAATACAAAGTGCACTTTCCCTTCTGTTACATGGTCCAAAACATCCTGCAGAAGTAATCCAGTCTGAGATCGCTTTAACTGCCCTGGCTCAATGCAAGGGAATCCTGGAAATTGTACTTTATTAGTCCAAAACAGACTGTAGAAATAATCCAGTCTGAGACCGCTTTAACTGCCCTGGCTCAGTGCTATTCTGGGAACTGTAGTTTTGTGAAACATTTAGCCTTCTTTTAGTCAGAGAGCTCCGGGGCCACAATAAAACTACAGTTCCCAGGATTCCCTAGCACTGAGACAGGGCAGTTAAAGTGGTCTTAAACTGGATTGTTTCCGCAATGTGTTTTGGACCAGAGCACAAAATCCATATTGTTTTGTCATTTCTGACTGCAAGTCCTTTCTGACTTATCAGGTTTGGACTCGTTTTTTACGGACAATTTCTTCAGAGGAGGTCTGCCATTGCTTTCATAGAATCATAGAATCATAGAATCCTAGAGTTGGAAGAGACCCCAAGGGCCATCCAGTCCAACCCTCTGCCATGCAGGAACTCCCAATCAAAGCATCCCCAACAGATGGCCATCCAGCCTCTGCTTAAAGACCTCCAAGGAAGGAGACTCCACTACTCTCCAAGGGAGTGTGTTCCACTGTCGAACCGCCCTTACTGAGGCTGAGAGCATGTGACTTGCTCAAGGTCACAAAGTTGGATTTTCATGTCCGAGCTTTTATTAGCCGTACGCCTTTGTAAGCCCTACCGAAAAAGGCAGGACAATCTCTACAGACAGAGTGCCAAGAGAAAGGCTTCAAGGTGAGAGGGAGATGTTTCCTGACATATCTGAACCTTTGGCATCCCTCTTTCGACCGATCCAGCAGCGGTACCCACCAAAGTAAACCAAACCGGAGACAGCTTGTACTATCTTATCGCAACCAGGGAACACGGGAGAGTTACAACACAGGCCTTCTCTTTATAATCTCCCTGCCTTTGTGTATCTTATATTTTCGGATTGCTCCAAGAAAGTTGTTTGGAGTTGTTTGGTGGTGGCGGCGAGGAGGTGGAGACTTGTGAAGGTCTGGTGTGCGACAACATTTGCTGCAATTGCCCTCTTTCATAACACCAAAATGAAACGCCGAAGGGGACAAGGCCAATCCAATCTTGGGTTTTATGCTTTCTTGCTCATGGTTGTGTTGTATCAGCCCGACATGTTGTTTAGGAACCCTTTCTGGTTTTATTGGGGACCATTAGAGCTTTATGGCACCATCCGAATGGGCAAGGGAGGAGCACTCCCAATAAACTGGTTTATAATGGACATAAAGCATTCTTGTTATGGCAGAGGGAGATTTTAACACTTTCGGGCATTTTTTTTGAATGGCAACCTGCTCTCCGTCTTCTGCATCAAATCCATTTACTCACAGAGATGGGAGTGTTAAGATGCTAGATATTTCTGGCTGGCGGTCCTACTTTTGCAGGGTTTCAAGCAGTTTTGTCAAAGGCAGGCTTGAAGGCGAATGTTTTTAGGGCAATGGTGGTGGTGTTTTTTTCTTGAGATGTGTGTTTTCCAAACTCAGAATAAAAAAGAAGTCATTAGAAAGTGGAAAATAAAACAGCAAATACTGTACACTGAGCCCTTGGCATCTGCTGGGGTTTGGTTCCAGGATGCCCCATGGATGCCAAAATCGATGGAGGTTCAAATCCAAATAAAAACTTACATCATTAGAAAGAGGAAAATAAAAAGGCAAATACTGTACTCTGAGCCCTTGGCATCTGTTGGGGTTTGGTTCCAGGACGCCCCGTGGATGCCAAAATCCATGGAGGTTCAAATCCAAAATTACAGTTCAACTCCATATCCATGAGGGATACATTCCCGGACTTGCTCCAGAAATGTGAAACCGCAGATAATAGTGAACCCTATTGAAATGAATTCAAAGATATAGCCGTGTTAGTCTGTAGTAATCAGGGGTAGGCAACCTTTCCCCTTTAAGGGCCGAGGGACTTCAGCTCCCAGAATCCCAGGAGCTATTGGCCAACATGGGACTATTGGCCAACATGGCTGAGGCTTCTGGGAGCTGAAGTCCCTTTGGCCCTTAAAGGGGAAAGGTTGCCTAGTTCAAATTTTTTTCTGGGTTTCAGAATACCTGTATTTGCATACAATGAGATATCTTGGAGACGGGATCCCAAATTAATTCATGTTTCTTCTAAATCTTACACAGCTAGCCTGAAGGTAATGTTACAGAATTTTGTGCATGAAGCAAAGTTTGTGTATACTGCAGCGTCGGAAAGCAAAGGTGTCACTATCTCAGGTCCTCCATGACAAAAGTTTTGGTTTGAAAAATAGTTGGGATTTCAAATTTCCAGATAAAGGAGACTCAACCTGTGTGTGTGTGTGGGTGAGAGAGAGTCTTTTCTTTTTAAATCTGTTATTCTGGTCTTGATATATTTATTTCTCATCAAGCCAACGTCCTCCTACTCAAAGTGGCTTGGCGACAGATTTAAAGCATGCATGACTCTAAGAAACCCTATCGATGAGACATCCCAGTTGCATTGAAAAACAAAGACATCTTTTCTAGTTATAAAACCCAGTACTGGATTTAAAAAAAAACTATTCTCCCCAGAAGATGAGAGGACATGATAAGGAAAGTGTGTGTTTGCTCTTTCCTCTTGCCCTGGTACTTAACAAATAATAAATCCATTTGGCCAGAAGGAACTCCATAAAGCGGAGCCGCAAGGCTGTGGTTAGAAATTTTAGGGTTCATGGCATGTTCCATTAATCAATGGGAAAGATGGGGATGTCCAGATATTGGACTTCAGCTCCTATCAGCCCAAGCCAGTATAACCAACAATGGGGAGGGATGTTGGGATTTGTAGTCCAACATCAGCTTGAGGTGCCAGACTGCCATCCCTGCTGTATATCACAGAGTGGGAGCTTCAAATCTGCAGAAGAACAGCCAGAGTCCTCAATACTGGTAGTTTAATATACAATTGGCCCTCCACATTTGTGGCTTTGACTTTGGCGGATTTGGTTATTTGCGGCGTTGATTCCTATGTTCTCTCTAGGAATCTCTAGTCCTCCAGCGCAACTCTGCCGAAGTTGACCATAGAGTTGTGCCGGAGAACCTAGAAGTTCCTAGAGAAAATACTTCTCTGGGCATTTGTTGGTCCTCCAACATGTTTCTATACTCAACTTCTGGCGGATGTTGACCACAGAGTTGTACTGGAGGACCTGGTGTTCTCTTAAGTGAAAAGAATAGTCTTTTTTTATTCACGGGGGTCCTTCAACCGTAAACCCAGCGAATGTGGAGGGACCCCTGTATTATTGCTGTTGTTTCTTCATGTCATTTTTGACTTACGGAGACCCTAAGGTGAACCTGGCATGGGGTTTCCTGCTACTAATGTAATATAATGTAATATTATATCCTCCAACATTGCACAGATAAAAAGCAGGACCTGTGTGGCCAAGCAACGCCAGAATATGGTCAAGATGGCAAATGTTATTAAGGAGGAAGAACAAACAAGCTAGGAGAGGGTACAGCGGTTTGCTTTTGCCTGAGCCGACAGGGAAGGGCAAGATTCTTGCCTCTCCTTTTCACTTTTCCCCTTAAATTGAATGTAAACTACGTTTGCACTTGGGACTCCAGTTTGCAGCAATAGAAATAAACGTAGGAGAAGAAGGGAGAGGGGATGGGAAGAAAGAAACTGGGACATTTTAAAAGCAGCAAAAAAGTGAGATGACAGAGGATTAATCGAGGCTCTCCCTACCGAATCAGGAGAGCTGTGGAGTGTGCAATATCACAATTTAAGGTCGTTTTAATATGTGGTTTCAGTGTTATACTAAGACTCTGGAGACCAGGGTTTGATTCCCAGCTTGGCCATGAAACCCACTAGATGACCTTGGGCAAGTCACACTCTCTCAGCCTCAGGGGAAGGCCATGGCAAACCTCCTCTGAAGAACTCTTGCAAAGAAATGTGAAGTCGTAGGCTTTGATGGCCAGCATCCATAGTTTTTTGTGGGTTTTCGGGCTGTGTGGCCACGTTCTAGAAGAGTTGCAAAGAAAATCCCATGATGGCAACCTACTAGGCAAGTCACATTCTCTCAACCTCAGAGGAAGGCCATGGCAAACCTCCTGTGAAGAAATCCGACTAGGAAAACCCCATTGTAGGGTCACTGTAGAGTCTCCCTATGTTGGAAACGACTTGAAGACACACAACACACACACACATACACACAATATTACATTAATAAAAATATCATTTATGGGTCATGCCACAAAGCTCTAATCCCCCTCCGTTAAAGATATTTGTGTATGGTTTTTTTTTTTCTTTCTCACAGAGGTAACATTCCTTTTAAACACTCCTTTGAAAACTGCCGAATCCGTGTGAATTGTCCGAGGGTATGAAAAAAATTGGTTTTATTTTTGTTTCTGCCAAAGGGAAAACAATCCCTGGCCCTCCCCGGCCAACTCCCTTTGTTCCTAGTATCTCCCTGCCCATTGTTCAAACAATCTTTCAGATTTTTCTGATCTGTCTCAAGTCTGGACACCCTTTGCATGAGGTTAGGAATACAGTCCCAAGAATGCAGGGTGACAGCGCTCGGGGTTGAGCAATGTTTACCCGGTTCGTGTCGGGGACGTCCGCATGCGCTGGCAAATGTCCCTCTGACAAAGAGCATTCTTCCATTATCAGGGATGGGAAAAGAAGGGGGAGGCAAAGGCATCTTGAGAAGAAGAAGACTTCCTGCATTTGTGAAATGGCTAGCACTGGGTTTGTATGCGTTCATCCAGAAGCGTCACTATTGGGGTGCGGGGGTTACGGACCGCGCTAGGTGACACCCCAATGGGGGTGACGCTATTGCTCCCCAAATATCTGCCTTTGGGCAGAAACAAGCTTTGGGGTTCACTCTGAAATGGGAAATGGCTAGCACTGGGTTTGTAGGCGTTCATCCAGAAGCGTCGCTATAGGGGTGCAGGGGTTATGGACTTCACTAGGTGACATCCCGATGGGGGTGACACTATTACTCCCCAAATATCTGCCTTTGCAGAAACAAGCTTTGGGGTTCACTCTGAAATCTGAAATGGCAAGCACTGGGTTTGTATGCGTTGATTCAGAAGTGTCACTATAGGGGTGCGGGAGTTATGGACCACACTAGGTGAAGCCTCAATGGGGGTGACACTATTGCTCCCCAAATATCTGCCTTTGGGCAGAAACAAGCTTTGGGGTTCACTCTGAAATGTGAAATGGCAAGCACTGGGTTTGTAGGCGTTCATCCAGAAGCGTCACTATTGGGGTGCGGGGGTTACGGACCGCGCTAGGTGACACCCCAATGGGGGTGACGCTATTGCTCCCCAAATATCTGCCTTTGGGCAGAAACAAGCTTTGGGGTTCACTCTGAAATGGGAAATGGCTAGCACTGGGTTTGTAGGCGTTCATCCAGAAGCGTCACTATAGGGGTGCGGGAGTTATGGACCACACTAGGTGAAGCCTCAATGGGGGTGACACTATTGCTCCCCAAATATCTGCCTTTGGGCAGAAACAAGCTTTGGAGTTCACTCTGAAATGTGAAATGGCAAGCACTGGGTTTGTAGGCGTTCATCCAGAAGCGTCACTATAGGGGTGCAAGGGTTACGGACCGCGCTAGGTGAAACCCCAATGAGGGTGACGCTATTGCTCCCCAAATATCTGCCTTTGGGAAGAAACAAGCTCCGGGGTTCTCCTGCATCCCTTTCAAATGCTGGAGTGAAACAGAAGAGATGGTGTGAGTGTTAATAGTAGTAGTAGTCATCGTAAAAACATTTCTTGTACATGGCCATAGGTCGTCACAAAACAAAAACCCAAAACAGGCATCATAAAAATGGGAAGTAAAAGGGATATGAAAGTAGCACAATAGATATAACTTTAAAACCAGATTAAATTCCAAAACCTTCTTAAGTTTAAATGACACAGATGGGCCAAACGTTATAGGAGTGCATCATTCATTCTCTGTCATTTAGGGTAACTTCATATCAGGTTCTAGTCTTTTTTGTACAAACTTCTTGTTTGATGGACAGTGACTTGGCCTGGGCCTTGGTTAAGGCTAATAGGAAAGTTCTAAATTAATTTTTTTTTTACTTGCTATCCAGAAGTCTTTTAACTTGTAGGGGACCTGAAAGGAATTTATTCTGAATTTTTATGTTTAAAATGCTGGAGTGCAACAAGAGATGAGGCAAGTGGGGCAAGCAGTAGAAGAGGCCTCCTTTTTAATAAATAAATAAATAAATAAATTTTATTAAAAATATGTATTACAGTCAGCCTTTTTCAAATCCATGGATTCTTTATCCACAGATTTAAGCATCCATGGCTTGGAAATATTCTAAAAAAGATATAAATCCCAGAAAGCCAACCTTGATTTTGCTGTTCTATCTAAGGGACACCATTTCACCATGTCATGGTATATAATGTATGTATGTGTATATGTGTGTGTATGTGTATATGTGTATATATATATATATATATATATATATATATATATAAAAGCAAACCTTGATTTTCCCATTTTATATAAGGGACGCCATTTCACTATGCCATTGTATATAATGTATATATCTACCTATCTATATATATATAAGTTCCCAAAGGCAAACCTTGATTTTCCCATTTTATATAAGGGACGCCATTTCACTATGCCATTGTATATAATGTATATACATAAATATATATATATATATAAGTTCCCAAAAGCAAACCTTGATTTTCCCATTTTATATAAGGGACACCATTTCACTATGCCATTGTATATAGTGGGAGTGGAGCATCTATGGATTTTGGTATCCATGGGGGGGTCCTGGAACCAAACCCCAGTGGATATGAAAGGCCCCCTGTATTTTTAAATTTTCTCAATCGGCATTACATCTTACCCAATTTTGACTTTAACCATGTGAAACTATTCAAAGATATAGCCCTGTTAGTCTGTAGCATCAGTAAGTAGAGAGATCTAGTAACACCTTTGAGACTCACGGAAAGAAAGAAGTTGACAGCATGAACTTTCGTAGACGCAAGTCTACTAAATGCATCTGGGGAAGTAGCTCCTGCTGCCAACTTCTTTATTTCAGTTAGTCTCAAAGATGCCACAAGACTCTCTGCATGTGAAACTATGTACATTTATGCTGTATGATTTGTTGTTGTTGTTGTGTGCCTTCAAGTTGTTTCTGACTTATGGTGACCCTAAGGTGAGGTTATCTTGGCAAGCGTTGTTCAGAGGAGGTTTGCCATGGCCTTCCCCTGAGGCTGAGAGCATGTGACTCGCCCAAGGTCACCCAGTGGGTTTCATGGCTGAGAGTTGGACGACGACTTTGGAGACCAAGGTTCGAATCCTGGCTTGGCCATGTAAACGAACGAAAGAAACGATGAAATCTCTTTTCCAAGAAAGCCACAGAAATAATGTAAAGCAGGAGTGGGCAGGACATGTCAAGCAACAGGACTCAAAAAGGGACAACATTCTTCAGAGAGGGCTTGCCATTTCTATCCTCAGAGGCCGAGAGAGTGTGACTTGAAATAATCCAAGAGCAAGCCTGGTCAGCAGAGAGTGAGATCCATAAAGTCAAGTATCAGGAGGGCAGGTTGATCAGAAGGATGGGGGAAATTGCAGTTCTCCAGATGTTGTTGGACTGGAATATCCATCATCCCTAGCCAACATACCCCAAAGTGAAGAAAGCTAGGAGGGGCAGAGCCATAGATCTGGAGAGATCCATCATCCCTTCCCTTGGTTTGCAGATAAGCAAATTGAATCACTTGGTCTTTTGCACAAGAAGAAAAATCAGTTAAAAGGGAAGTGGTGGGTTGTTGGCTTTTCTGCTTTTTGTTTTAAACTTTTTATCTCTTTGATTTGATTTCCATCTTGAAACTCAGGGCAGCTCACAAGAAGATTGAATGAAAAGGTGCAGATAAAACCAACAACACAGTGCTGCAGTGGTTTGAGTGATGGACTCTGACTCTGGAGACCCTTGTTCGAATCCCTGTTCAACCATGGAAACCCACTGGGTGACTTTGGGCAAGTCACACTCTCTCAGCCTCAGAGGGAGGCAAAGGCAAACCCCCTCTGAACAAACCTTGCCAAGAAAACCCCGTACGATTACCATACACTGGGAATGACATGAGGGCACACAACGACAACGAAAACCATAAGCATGATCATAGCGATATGTAATTTACAACAAAACTGAAATGTTGCAAATCAGTTAAGGAATTTAAAAGGGCATCAGTTTAAAAAGATGTAGAGCACTGACCCTGCCAAAATAGTTTGAGGATCAAAATGGAGCACTTTCAGCCCAGTCATTACAACTTTATGGACTGGCGTTTTTGAAAAAGGAAAGGTGAATATTATACAGCTTGAGTTTCTTTTACAATGAAGTCTGAAATCAGAAATACTCCAGAAATCTAAAAGTGTCCACATGGGTGTCTGAGACAGTGCCCCCTTTGCTGTGTGATGCTTGAATGTACCCAAACTTTGTTTCATGCACCAAATGTTTAAAAATATGATGGATAAAATCACCTTCTGGCTACATGTAAGAGGTGTATACAAACTATAAATGAATTTCATGTTGAGGCTTGGGTCCCATCTCCAAGATATCTCATGTGCAAATATTCCAAAATCATACATATATATATATATATATATATATATCTCCAAACTCCAAAACACTTCTGCTGCTCCCAAGTGTTTTGGATAAGGGAGACTCAGCCTGTATGAATGCTGAATTTCTGCCTGGTATTGGATGCTACAAAATTTAGAAACCACAGCCCAAAAAGAGCCAGTGATCTTTTGATTCAGCGGCTTTCTTGTTCCTTTGGCTTTTGTCAGCTTCTGTATTGTCTTTGCAAAGTTGTTGGTTCATGCTGTTTGCTCACAACCCCACTGTGAGGAGCTGCTTTCTCGCCGACGTTGAAAGAAGTGTGCCTACCACGAGAAACATTTGAGAACATGGCTTTCTCCTTCAATGTCCAGAGAAAGCTCTTGGGAGCACAGCATCCTGACAACCCAAAGTGTGCGTGTTATGTGCCTTCAAGTAGCCTGTCGACTTATGGCGACCCCATGGATTTAATAGGATTTTCTTAGGCAAGGAATCCTCAGGGGTAGTTTTGCCAGTTCCTTCCTCTGAAATGTAGCTTACAGTGCCTGGTCTCCTATCCAAGTACTAACCAGAACTTCTATCCAAGAACTAACCCTAGTCTCCAGAGTCATAGTCCAATGCTCAAACCACTATGCCACGCTGACTCTCTTTCAGCCAAAATATCCTAAAGGCACCAGATCCCATCTGATCTTGGAAGCTAAGATGGGATCTGGTGCCTCTAGGATATTTTGACTGAAAAAGAGCCAGCGTGGCATAGTGGTTTGAGCATTGGACTATGACTCTGGAGACCAGGTTTCGGTTCCCGGCTTGGCCATGAAACCCACTGGGTGATCTTGGGCAAGTCACATGCTCTCAGCCTCAGAGGAAGCAATGGCAAACCTCTTTTTATATGAATACCATCTTATTAGTGATTGACATGATTGAGAGTAAACAGTCTGAATGGTGACTTTCCTGAAAAGTTGAAAAGTGACAGTCATTACTCAGGTGAGAGTGTTGGGCTATGACTCTGGAGACCAAGGTTCGATTCCTGCTTTGGCCACGAAACCCACTGGGTGACCTTGGGCAAGTCACATACTCTCAGCCTCAGGGGAAGGCAATGACAAACCTCCTCTGAACAGATTTCTTGGCAAGATTTAGAATCATATGATTCTATGATTCTAAATCTTGCCAAAAAAATCCCATGATAGCCTTAGGGTTGCCATACATTGGAAACAACGTAAAATCACACAATGACAACAACAAACCCAGGTAAGTCAAATGGAACTTCCTACTGAGTTTGGGAAAATAACATTTTGAAGGTCACAGCTCTCCAAGTCCCCCGTGGATTCTGGGATTTGCAATAAAAAGGGCTACTTTCCCCAAGCTCTCCTTCCGAATACCTCCACAGACACAGAAAGGCTGTTACCATTATACCCTGCTTTATGGCTTCCTTGCAAGTGCTTGGCTGCTGTTGGAAACAATTGGATGAGATGTACCCCTAAGTGTGAATGGGTTGGCCTCACCAGCCAGTCACTATCTCTCAGCCTAATTCAGGGTACTTTCGAGGATAAAAATATTCCGGGAGGGGGGGTGGAATGTGTGTGCTACTCCTTGCTAAATGGAAAGGATATTCATGTAATACAGAATTAAGGAATCTGGAATTTTTTGCCTTCTCTCTAGGAGTCCGCTACAGCCAACCCGGGAGCAACGAAGTCACGTCGTCCTCTGCCATTAGTCATCATGGGAACAGCTCTATGGTGACAACCAGCCAGGCCATCCTCCAGCAAGGGTCTCCAGCCGGCTTGGACCCGAGCCACAGCCACAGCCTGCTCTCGCCGGATGGTAAAATGGTGAGCACACCTGGCCTATTGTATCTCAGGTGCTGATAAGATAAGATGGCCTACCAGGCAAAGCAAACAAGACTTTTTTTAAAAAAAAAAAGTTTTTTTTTTTGGGTAAAACTCTCTCTCTTTCTCTCTCTTTTTTCGCTCAAGCCCTGTATGAGACAATGACACATTTGTTGGAATGGGAAGGAAAATATCCCAAGACTGTCCTGCAAAAGCTAACACACCTTTCTCCAGCAGTAGGCTTTGAAACACGCCAATAAATGTGACACAGAGCCATTCTCAATGTATTGATCGAATGCCTCCTAAATTGGAAGGACGGGTGGATGGCTGTTTGCTCTTTTCCGTCAATGGCATTCCTGCTAAATTTTCTAAAACACATACACACATGCACACAGACGCACACACCCTGGGGCCCACTTCCAGTCTTCAGAGGGTTTGCATTTCTTTTTGCTCACTCCCAGGATCCCTTTCTCTTTTTCACTTTTTAGAAACATCTGCATTAACCAGAATGATAATAGTTTTATTGATAAAGTCCCACTGATGTTCCAGTGGACCAGATTTCATCTGCGTTGCAGAAATAATGCATTCTGATACCCTTTTAACTGCCATGGTTCCATCCTATGGAATCCTGGGATTTGTAGTTTGTTGTGTTACCAGTGATCTCTGACAGAGAAGGCTAAATAGCTCACAAGAGTACAAATCCCAGGATTATTTTTGCAATATGGTTTCAGCCCTAGTGAAAGGGCATTTCTCAGGAAGGAGCACTAGTGGTCCAAATGGCAGATGAAAGGTAAAAAGCTGTTAGAAGTATAGAGAGATATGATCTCTTCCCACTCCCAAGAGCTTTTGCCGATCCTTTGTTAAAATTCCTTTAACTTCTCTCAAAATCCCTATCAATGTTTTTCTTAGGAAAGAACAGCCCTCTAAAAACTTGCACATAGGGGGAGAAAATACTTGGCATGGTAATTCCTAGCAATTTTTGTAACTATGACTAAAGTGGTCAGAAAATGACTTTCTGGATGGAAGGGCGGGCTGTCTCAGAAAAGAACTATGCATTCCCAGCCAAAGGGAGAGAAGGAGACTATAAAAATCACTCAGTGTGACATGAATCAGTCAAGCTAAGCCAAGAAAAATAACCCCACCAGATGAATTTCTAGAATATTCGCCCTCCCTCTTCTTTCACTGAGAACTGGGAAAGGCCAAACAAAGAACAGGAGTAGATAGAACTGGAAAAGGCAAAAGGTTGCAGGGGAGAGAAAAGACTATCTTAACCTCAGCTGTGAATGTTAGAAAATGACTGGCATTGGCTATGCTAGGGAACACTGGATTTGTTAGAGGGCACAGGACATTTCTGCATGGCACACAGGCCTCTCTTCCATCACCATGATGCCACCTCCCAACATATCTTGCTTGAGCAACCATTTCATAACCTCCAACTGTCCTGACTTGACAGGAGTCCCTATTAACCCTCTGTCATCCCACTTTTTGCTGCTTCTAAAATGTCCCAGTTTCTTTCTCCTTCTTCCACTTTTCCCCTTTCTCATCAGCTCACTTTGACTGCTGCAAATGGAGGAGCTGACACCAGAAGGAAACTCTATACTCACCCTGTAATTTCAGTGCCATTTTCTAGTCCGTAGCGACTCTGGTAATGCCACATTCACTGTGGCAAGATCAGAGCGACTTGGAAGAAAAGGCAATCCTACAACAGCCACATGTCCTATTGTTGTTGTAGTGTGCCTTCAAGTTGTTTCCAACTTATGATGACCCTAAGACAAACCTATCATGGGGTTTTCTTGGCAAGATTTATTCAGAGGTGGTTTTCCACTGCCTTTCTTGGAAACTGAGAGAATGTGACTTGCTCATGGTGTCCCATGGGGTTTCATGGCCTAGCGGGGATTTGAACCCTGGTCTCCAGAGTTATCATCCAACACTCACACCATTATACCATACTGGCTTCTCCACATGTCCTATAGCGTGGACCATTTCCAGCCAGACGGACGCGTCCTTACCATTGTTTCAGATTTTCCAGCTCAAAAGAAGTTCTTTGTTTTCTACATTTTTGGAGGAAAGCCCCACATTGCTTGCAAATCCTGTGGAACACTGTGTGCCGACATCACAGCTGATACAGGCTGAGTATGGAGTTTCTGGCCGATGTAAAGAAATCCTCAGTTTCAAGGGCAAAAGTAGTTTGTAATTAAGAGGGAGAGGAATGGGTGTGAACTTGCCCTTCTCAGTCGGCTCAGGCAAAAGGCAACTGCTGCAGCTTCTCCTGGTTTGTGCGTTCTTCGTCATTCATAACCTTGGCCATCATGATCACACTCTGATGTGGCCTGGCCTTACATGTCTCAGTTTTCATTTGTGAAATGTTGGCGAGTATGCCATCTCTCAGAAAACTGTCCAGCTTTGAATTTTCCATTCCACCTTTTCTTTGCAGATTACAGTTTCTGGAGGTGGGCTCCCCCCGGTCAGCACTCTCACCAATATCCACAGTTTCTCCCATCACAATCCGCAACAGTCCCAGAACCTCATCATGGCGCCGTTGTCAGGAGTCATGGCTATCACACAAAGTGAGTACTTTTTGTTGTAGTTCTTCTTCTACTGAAGGATTAGATTCTCCTGTTCAGTCGTGGATGCATCTCTATGCCATCAGTGTGCAGGGGACTATAGAGTTCAAGAAGGTAGATATCCCCAAGGAGTGGTCTCCAAGGAGTGATTCCCCAAGGAGATCACACTTTAAAATTTGACACAAGGGGGGGACCTGAGAAAGACAAGGAATGGGAACAC
This sequence comes from Phrynosoma blainvillii, assembly GCA_026167975.1. Lineage (NCBI taxonomy): Eukaryota > Metazoa > Chordata > Lepidosauria > Squamata > Phrynosomatidae > Phrynosoma > Phrynosoma blainvillii. Next base: position 6,930,329 of record JANUYF010000014.1, on the reverse strand, counting down.
TAAGTACTTTGTCTCAAGGCTGTCTGAAGTGTCTGAACGTTGAAATACAAAACATCTCAAGGGCCACAGGTTCCCACAAAGCTTGGAAATAACATCCAGACCTCTGCATCCATGGATTCGTTATCCATGGATTCAAGCACCCATGACTTGATAATATTTTAAAAACATTTAAATTCCAAAAAGCAAACCTTGATTTTGCCATTTTGCCATGACATCTGATGTCATCTGGGGGAGAGACACTAGGCCGAGCACCATCAGGCCTAAAATAAGAAGAGCCCTCCCTCCATTACCATCTGATGTCATCTGGGGGAGAGACACTAAGCCCAGCACCACCCAGTCTAAAATAAGAAGAACTCTTATTTCTTAAAGGATGGGTGGGATTCGGGATTTTATGTTTTGTTTAATGGAAATTGTAATATTGTAAGCCGCCCCGATTGCTCTGCAGAGGGGCGGGATATAAATAAAAAGTATTATTATTATTATTATTATTATTTTGTTATTTGTTACAGTTTTACTATGCCACTGGGGCTTGAGCATCCGTGGATTTTGGTACCCATGGTGGGTCTTGGAACCAAATCTCAGCCGATACTAAGGGTCCACTGTATTACCTTTTTTGGGGTTTACAGCTTCCAGAATCATCAAATCAGCAGTGCCGTCTAGGGGATTCTGGGAGCCGCAATCCAACAAAATACCTTTCCCCAGCTACGTCTCTGCTGTAAAGTTCTTGACCTGTGTACTTACTATTTTTTAGCCAGTTGAGTTTCTAGAAATTGTTCACCTCCTTGAGTGACTCAAAATGGAAAGATGATTAATACATCTTGGATATATCTATATATCTATATATAGGCATATACCTATATGCATACTAATAAGTTACTAGCGCTGGGAAATTATCCAGCTTTGTAACACCCAGTAGCAGCCAATAGTAAGGAAGCTGGTTTTGCTTTATAAAGAGACAAAGCTTCCAAGTTCTGAGAGTAATTCAGTTTTTTGTATGGAGAGTTATAGCATTGCTGTGGACCCATACAGGCCTCATCCAGTTCCCTCAAAACCTATAATCAGGGCGGACAACCTTAGATCCCACAGTCTTTCAAGATTGCCATGTCCCCTTCCCCATGGCGCCACTGTTTGGTAGTTTCATACAGGTGCATGGGTGCATTTCCCCCCCCCCCTGTAAAAGGTTGAAATATCCCAAGGAGGAGTGACTGCGGCTGCATCCGCACTGTAGCAATAATGCAGTTTTACACTACTTTAACTGCCATGGTTGCATGCGATGGAATTCTGGGATTGGTAGTTTGGTGAGATATTTCACCTTCTCTGTTGGAGAGCTCTGATCCTACGAATTACAAATTCGAGGATTCTATAGCATGGAGCCATGGCAGTTATGGTAGTATAAGTAAGGAACGTGAAAGCACGTGGCCAAGCAACCAACAGAGAAGAGACAAGCTCCAGTTGTGGTAGTGTCAAACTGCATTATTTCTGCAATGCAGATGCAACCTGAGCAGTAAGAGCAGAAATAGAGTGGCGGCTGTGTTCCTACCATTTTGCCCATCTGTCTCTGAGAACTTCTCTGGCATGGAATGTCATCCTGAGACATGAAGGGTTCCTATCATCCTTGCTCTAACATGTCCCTTCTTGTCTTTCTCCTCCAGGCTTAAACAGTTCCCAAGCGCAGACGGTGCCAGTCATCAACAGTGTGGCCAGCAGCCTGGCAGCCCTCCAACCCGTCCAGTTCTCCCAGCAACTGCACAGTCCGCACCAGCAGCCCCTCATCCAACAGTCGCCCAACCCTATGGCCCAGCAGCCTTTCATGGCCACTGTGACGCAGCTGCAGAATTCACACAGTAAGGATTGCTGTTGGGTCTTTGTTGCAAGACAGTGAGACATTTTAGCAATGTGAATGGTCTGGAAGGTATACCAACCTTTCAAGCCAGGATTGCACCATGGTTCCAGATGGTCAGGAGACACAGGGCAGGGCCTCCCAAGTTGGCTGCCATTTTTTGAGCAAGCTTGTGTAACAGAAGTCCTAAGAGATGCCGGTGCCAGATGAAGATGTTCTGTAGTCTCCAAACTTTGGTCTTTCAGGTGTTTTGGACTTCAGCTCCCAGAATTCCTGTCTGCTGGCCAAGCTGTCTGGGGCTTCTGGAAGTTGAAGTCCAAAACACCTGGAGATGCAAAGTTTGGGGACCACAGATCATCTTAAGCTGGCACCAGCTGCTGTTTTTTGAGCAAGCTTGTGTGACAGTGATCCTAAGAGATGCTGGCACCAGTTGAAGACTATCTGTGGTCTCTAAATTTTGCATTTCCAGGTGTTTTGGACTTCAACTTCCAGAAGCCCCAGCCAGCTTGGTTAGCAGTCTAGATTTCTGGGAGCTGAAGTCCAAAACACCTGGAGGACCAAAGTTTGGGAACCACTGCAGAATAAGGATATACTAGCATGCTAGAGGCATGCATAGAAAGAAAAAGAAACTCATGGGAAGATACCTTGAGCTGTCTTTACTGGAAGGTTTGTTTTTGTTTTTGGTGTATGCTCCTTTTTATCCACTCTTGGTTCAAAATATTCCAGGAAATATGAGACTGTAAAGGTCTAGCATGATAGACATGATAGAAATGGATAAACTGACCTGGTGGCTGAATGGAAAATCCTTCGGAAAAATATAAAAGGAATGGAATGTAATTTTTGATTACTGCAAAAATAGACAGAGCTGAACGAGATGAAACAAGAAACAAAAAGCAAACAATATTAGTTGATTGCCGGTCAGAAAATTAAAAAAATCTGGATATATACTGAAGTAACTAGGTATATGAACTAGAAATACAAGTAGAAAATTTCGAAGTATAAGTCACACATATCGGAGTGACTCAGAGAAGTCTAATATAGTTAAGATAGAGAATTTACAGGCACAACTAGTTATACTTAAATATCAAATACATGAGATAAAAGGCTGGACTTGAAAAATAATATATGGATAGCAACTTAATACAGGAATTGGTTAAGTTTAAGTGTATCTACTGTTAATATGTGTTATATGCACTATGGCTTATTGGATTTTATTTATTAATGATAATGAAAGTTCTAAAAAATAAATAAAAATAAAGGGCCAGCTCTGCCATTTGGTTGAGTGAAGCCTGCCTTGGGTAGCAAATTTGGAGTGTCATGAAAAGACAGCAGATTGTTCCTTTTTTAAAAATGTATTTATTCAGCCAGATGGAGGTGGCATCCACCTGGCAGAAATAAATCAGTTTGATCCCACTTTAACTTCCATGGCTCCAGGCTATGGAATCCTGGCATTTGTAGCTTTGTGAGCTACTTAACTTTCTCTGTCAGAGTGCTCTGGTGCCACCACAAACTACAAATCCCAAGATTGCACAGGATTTGTAATTCAAGCAGGATCAATCTGCGTGATTCCTGCGGTGCGAATGTAGCCTTAGTCATCCTCGGAGCAGACCTTTTTTTGAAACCTGTGGGTTGCACATTAGTCAAGGCATAATGGGAACGCCGAGTGTGACTAAATCTGAATCCAACCCACAGAAAACTTTATGGCTTGTGGGATGTTCTCCTTCATGTGCCAAAATGCCTCGGTTGGCCTTGGGCTACTGTGTACCTTGAGAGGGCGGTGGTGGCATTTCCTGCCATGTTTCTTGCAGCAGAAATGTAACTATTGGGATGTCTTTTCTTTTGTTTCTTCTGCTCCGCAGTGTACGCACACAAGCAGGAACCTCCTCAGTATTCCCACACGTCCCGGTTCCCTTCGGCCATGGTGGTCACAGACGCCAGCAGCATCAGTTCATTAACCAACATGTCTTCCAGTAAACAGGTAAAGGAGGACATTTATATTCTTTGGGGAAATATAATATCTAAAACTAAGCCAACAGGCCAGCGTGGCATAGTGGTTTGAGTGTCGGACGGCGACTTTGGAGACTAGGGTTTGATTCCCAGCTCGGCCGTGAAACCTACTGGGTGACCTTGGGCAAGTCACACTGTCTCAGCCTCAGAGGAAAGCAATGGCAGACCTCCTCTGAAAAAAACTTGCCAAGAAAACCCCATGACTTAGGGTTGCCATAAGTCAGGAACGACTAGAAGGCACACAGCAAAAACAACAAAACTAATCCATGGGTTCAAAGACATTGCTTTCTGTGAGCTGGACCTCTGCTGCTTTACAAAAATGAGTGTCTCTAGAGATCTAAGTCAGGGGTAGGGAAAGTACAATAATATCCAACATCCGCTAACCAGTGATACTTTGATTGGCCAATGAACATGCACAAAGGAGATGTTGCAAGCTTTCAAAGCCTCACTGGCTTCCTAATAGAATCATAGAATCATAGAGTTGGAAGAGACCCCGAGGGCCATCCAGTCCAACCCCTGCCATGCAGGAACTCTCAATCAACGCATCCCAGACAGATGGTCATCCAGATGTTTGAAGACCTCCAAAGAAGGAGACCCCATGACTTTCCAAGGCAGCATCTTCCACTGTCAAACAGTTCTTATGGTCAGGAAGGTCTTCCTAATGTTTTGGTGGAATCTGTTTTCCTATAGCTTGCATACATTGCTCCATGCCCAAATCTTTGGAGCAGCAGAAAACAAGCTTGCTCCATCCTCACTGTGACATCCCTTAAAACATTAAACATTAAACATTAAAAATATAAAGTTTAAAAACAATTAAACAATTAAAACAATTTAAAACATTGCATTATTAAAATTAAAAAAAAATTAAAAATTAAATCCTTTTTGAATTGTGGTGCCCAGAACTGGACACAGTATTATTCCAGGTGGGGCCTGACCAAAGCGAAATACAGTGGCACTATGACTCCCTTTGATCTAGACACTATACTTCTATTGATTGACCATTGCATACTACAGTGAGCCCTTGGTATGTGCTGGGATTTCATTCCAGGATCCCTGTGGATACCAAAACCCATGGATGCTCAAGTCCCATTGAATGCAATGGCTTATATAAAAATGGCAAAATCAAGGTCTGACCAAGGATCAGGGAAAGATAATAATAATAATAATAATAATAATAATAATAATAATAATAATAATAATAATTTTATTTATAACCCGCCCCTCTGCTCGGCAATCGGGGCAGCGTACATCAATTAAAATATTACAGTTAAAATCCACATTCTTACCCTTCACCCACTACCCTCCCCCCTTAAAACAGTATTAAACATAATAGAGTTAAAAAGATGTTAAAATGTGTGCCCCATGGGTTGCCCAGGGTGTTCGGACCACAGTTTTGTGACCTCTGAAGCAAGGGCATCCCTAGGAGGGTGTAGCGGATGTGGACTGTCCATTTCCCAACAAGAGGTTAAGAGGAGGCAAGCTAGTCAGAAGCTGAAGGCTATAATAGTAAATGGTGACAAGGTGGCCCTTAAACCTCTCCACTTTATAAGAGGGAAACAGATCCAGGAGAGAGAGAGAGAAAGAGAATGGGTCTTTCCCTACCTACAAATCTGTCAGGTGCTTTCATAGAATCATAGTTGGAAGACACCCCAAGGGCAATCCAGTCCAACCCCTGCCATGGCTGGCTATCTGTCAAGGATGCTTTGATTTTGAGTTCCTGCATGGCAGGGGGTTGGACTGGATGGCCCTTGTGCTCGCCTCCAACTCTATGATTCTATGCAGGAACTCTCAATCAAAGCATACCCGATAGATGGTCCTCCAGCCTCTGTTTAATTTGCAGTGAAAAATTGCACCAAGGCACACAAAAGGGCTCCTTTTTTCTCCCTCTCTAGCTACCTCTCCCTGTTTTTCAAAGTTAACTTTGGAGGCTGTGGGAAATATGCGGCCTCTATCGATTGGGAGATAGCTAGGAGAGAAAACCTTGAACTTCTGAACAGATAAGCATTTGTGCTTTCTTTCTTTCTCTCTCTCTGTATTTACAACACCCATCTTGATGTGCCAGACTAATGACATAATGGGGGCAGGTTTAAAAATGTGTGGAATGAGAGGCTGGGGTTTCCGACTGGACCAGCGTTTCCTGGTAGGTGTGCTCAGAGGTTGTGACGCTGATGTGGTGATGTTTGTGGGCACTGAAGAGTTGGATTGGCACGAGTGCTAGGGGCATAAAATCTCTGAGGTTCATAGAATCATAGAGCTGGAAGAGACCTCCAAGAGAACCTCTTCTGCTACGCAAGGAGATACAATCAAAGCACCCCCGGATAAATGTTTAAGAACCTCCAAAGAAGGAGACTCCACTACTCTCCCAGGTGGCATATTCCACTATCAAACAGCAATTGCCACCACGAAGTTCCATGGGCTTCTTCTTCATCGTCAGGCAAGATGTTACAAACCAAACAGGAGAAAAAGCAATTGGAGATGTTAGTCCGATGCCTACATGTTGTTTCATTCTTTAGTTAAGATGGTCTACGGTAGGGAAGATATACTTTGTAGGCAGGATCTTCCTCCTTCTGGCCCTGTGGTTAAAGGGAGATTTGCATTTCCTATACAATAAAACTATTGGCATGTTTTACCTCTACATCTACCAAAATATTCCTGATGCAAACACATGGAGACTTCTTGAGGAATTCATGGTTCTCTGCCACAAAGAGGCCTGTGGCCTCACTGGAATGGAGACAGATTGGATTGCAAAAGAGGGGTCCCTCTTGAGATGCAAATGGATTTTAAATTTCCTGGACTTTGCAAATCTCCCTATAGCCACAGAGCCAGAAGGAGGAGAATCCTGCCTATAAAAGGGCCATCCAGTCCAAACCCCTGCCATGCAGGAACTCACAATTAAAGCACCTCCGAGAGATGGCCATCCAATCTATGTTTAAAGACCTCCAAAGAAGGAGACTCCACCACTCTTCAAGGGAGCATATTCCACTGTCAAACAGCTCCTACTGTCAGGAAGTGCCTCCTAATGTTGAGGTGGAATTTCTTTTCCTGTAGCTTGCATCCATTGCTCCATTGGGTCCTATTCTCTGGAGCAGCAGAAAACTAGCTTGCTCCATCCTTAATATCGCATCCCTTCAAATATTTAAATAGGGCTATCACCCCACCCCACCCGAAGGAAGTGTGTTCCTTTGTCGAACAGCTCTCACTGCCAGAAAGGTCCTCCTAATGTTTAGCTGAAATCTCTTTTCCTGTAGCTTGAATTCATTGCTATTCTCCTATTCTCTGGAGCAGCAGAAAACAAGCTTGCTCCATCCTCAACATGACACCCCTTCAAATATTTTAAAAGGACTATGATATCACCTCTGAGCCTTCTCTTCTCCAGACTAAACATACCCAGTTCCCGAAGCCGTTCCTCATAGGGCTTTATGGTTTCCAGACCCTTCACCATTTAAGTCGCCTTCCTTTGGACACGCTCCAGCTTCTCAACATCCTTTTTGAATTGTGGTGCCCAGAACTGGACACAGTATCACTTGGTTTAAACCATAGTGGTTTGAGCATTGGACTTCAACTCTGGAGAGCAGAGTTCAATTCTCCGCTCAGTCATGGAAACCCACTGGGTGACCTTGGATGAGCCACACACTCTTGTTCTCCCCCCCAAAAAGCCATGATGGGGGGTCCATAAGGATAACCAACCTGGTTTCCACCAGCCCATGCTGGTTTCCACCCATCCTGCTTGTGCTTTCTTGAGCATGTTGTCTTTTCTGCTGAGGGGAATAACCCCCTGAGCTTGTAGGACTTGCAAAGAAGCATTCATCTCCTTGAATCGGAAGGGAAAAGCACTGTTCTTTAGGCATCCACTGCTGCTGGGTTCCCATCTTTTGCAGAGACCAAGGCGGGGAGGGAAGGAAAGGCTCACCTCCCAATTTCCATCAGTCAAACCAGCCAGGCATGTCGGTGCTCCTGGGGGAAGACCATTTCCTTCGAAAAGCCCTATCGATTCATCTGCCATGTGCTCAACCCTAACTTTGCCCTTGATGGATGGCTCCCTCTTGCCCTCCAGTTGACTTTGATGCTTGCTTGTTGAAACAAGCCCGGCCTGATTCAGGAAGCCGTGTCTCTTAAACCACAATTTCGCAAGATGCTACTTGCTCAGCCATGCCAGGAGGGTCTGCAATGAGCCGAGAATCGCCATCTACTTTAAATGACAGCTGGTAGGGGCATAATCACTAGCAGTTAGCTATTTGGCATCCTAGCAACAAGTTTGTCAGATGGTGCTATTCTATTATCGAAAGTAAAGTTCATTCACGCTAGTACACTAAATATCAGGAAGAACTTCCTAATGGTAAGAGCTGTTCAGTTGTGAAATGGTTTGCCTCAGAAGGTGATGGACCCTCTGAAGATTTTTAAACTTTGGGGGAGTGCTTAGGTTGGTTGGCGTAGAATCCTAGAGTCCTAGAGTTGGAAGAGACCCCAAAGGCCATCCGGTCCAACCCCATTCTACCATGCAGCAACTCACAATCAAAGCAGCTCTGAGAGATGGCCATTTAGCTTCTGTTTAAAGACCTCCAAAGGAGGAGACTCCATCACACGTCAAGGTTGTCAAACAGCTCTTACTGTTAGGAAGTTCTTCCTAATGTTGAGGTGGAATCCCTTTTCCTGTAGCTTGCATCCATTGTTCTGGGTCCTGTTCTCTGGAGCAGCAGAAAACAAGCTTGCTCCATCTTCAGTGTGACACCCCTTCAAATACTTAAACAGGGCCATCATATCGCCTCTTAACCGTCTCTTCTCCAGGCTAAACATGCCCAGCTCCTTCAGTCTCTCCTCATAAGGCTTCATGGTTTCCAGAGACCCTTCACCATTTTAGTCACCCTCCTTTGGACATCATTCCCAAGTGCCAGGAGATAATACTTCCCTCGTCTCCTGGCGCTGTTACTTTCCTCCCGTACAAGATCTAACCCTTTGGTCCCATTTCTTCCCCCCACCCTGTTCTTTTTTTTCTCCCAGTGTCCACTACAAGCTTGGTGATACTGCTCCACACACCACTTCCTTGCATCTACGAACCAGAAATGGCATTTTGGACCTCATCCTGCCAGTGACCGATGGTGGAGTCTTGGGGCCAGGCGGGTTGACACAGTGGTGAGGTTGTCCAGCATCGTTCATACCAGACAGAGTCATCTTGGCCCAGAGAGAGGGTCAAAGACCACAGCTTTGGGTGACCTGTTGCCGCAGGAGCAAAAAATGGTGTCTGCGTGGGCCTGATCCTCCAAGGCAGCGCTTTCCCCACAGTATTTTCCAAGGCTTTCTGTCTTCAGGATTTTGAAAGTATTTGCCTTCCCAGGGGGGCATTTGTTTCTTGTGTGAGAGAGACAAAAGAACAAAAATGGTGAGCGAACTGAGAAGGAGCTTGGAGAGCGTGCAAAGCAGAAGATCAATCATATTTATAAAGTTGCGTTCCTCGGCCGGAATGGACTGGAGAAAGAGCGATTGAGAGAGAGAGAAACTGGGGCTGTTACTTCAGGTTGAAAAAGAGGAGCCATTGAACTGAGCCGTCCGAAATGTATATAGAGAAACTCCATGGCTCTTCCCTTCCCTTCTCCATGGCCGACCAAAAGAGATTTATATTAAAGAAAATTAACATTGTCCAATGGATGTATAAAAAATTAAGTGCAATGTTCCACATTTGTACATAGCATCATGCAATCTCTTATTACGCCTCCCTTTTGTTGATGGTGTCGTCGTTGGTTTTGTAAGGGCAGGACTCAATTTGCAATGTGCCTTAGTTTTGGTTTTGGCTTTTTGTGAGAAAGAACAATATAAAACAAACCTAGCCAAGGATGGTAATGTGTTTGGAAAAACCAGGGATGGCATTAGTGCTTTTTATTATTATTATTTTTAACTGTTATGGGTGTCGAAATCGAAGCTAGGAATTAATGCATTAAATACTGGAAATAAAGGGGTGGCACTTCATAAAATCTAGAAGCCATCCCTTTCCAATTTCCTCTGACCTAAGCCAAATCCTGGTACCTCTGTCGTCTTTTTAAAATAGTTCAAACAGAAAGGAGAGGGGAATAGTGGAATCAAATCACTTTTTCAGATTCGGTCTGAAAGGTGCTGCTTGGTTCCTTCATCCCCCTCCCTTTCCAAAGACCAACAGGATTAACTCTTTGAAAGCTAAAAGTAGTTAAGAAAGCAGCCCCGACAATAACAGAATTCAAAGATATAGCCGTGTTAGTCTGTAGAATCAGTTTGTAGAGAGATCTTGTAGCACCTTTGAGACTCACTGAAATAGAGAAGTTGGCAGCTCAGGGAATATACATTCCCTTTGACAAGTAAATGTGAGCTATTGAAGAAAATCAATATTGGCGCAGGATAGACTTCAGTCTAATAATAATAATATAATAATAAAATTTATTTCTACCCCGCCCCATGGTAGTCCAATCTGGGCGGCTTACAGGTTAAATTGCAAAGAATACATCATTAAAATTCCAAAACAATAGGTAAAACATACCCCCCCTTAAAATAGTATTAAATCAGAGTATTTTAAAACAAACTCAAATTAAAAAGTCTACTTCCAGATGCATCTGAGGAAGTAGACATAAGTCTAGGAAAGCTCCTGCTGCCAACTTCTTTCTTTCAGTGAGTGCTACAAAATCTCTCTACATACTCATTATATAGACCTGGTATCTGCCTCATGTCAAGCCTAGTAGCCAAGATCCTTCGAAGCCTAAAACCCTTGTCGGACTGGATCCCGCCACACGAAGCACGGCTTCCTCTCTCCCAGAAATTTTAGGGTAGGCAGAGAAGCTAAAAGCACCAGATCTTGTCTGATCTTGGATGCTAAGCAGGCTCAGCCCTGGTTGGTATTGGATGTGAGACCATCAACAAAACCAGGCTGAGTCTCCCTTATCTGGAATTCTGAAACCCGAAATGCTCCAAATTCTAAAATTGTCCACACGGGTGGCTGAGATAGTGACCCCCTTGGTTTCTGTATGGTTGAATGTACACAAATGTTGTTTCATGCACAGAATTATTTTAAAAATATCGGGTATAAATGATCTTCAGGCTATGCTTAGAGTATATACTCTGTGTGTATGGCAACTTATGGCAACTCCATGAATTAAACAGGATTTTTTGAGGCATGGGATATGTGGTTTTGCCAGTTCCTTCCTCAGAAATACAGGCTGAGTTTCCCTCATCCGAAATGCTGTCACCAGAAGTGTTTGGGATTTGGGATTTTGTTTGGATTTGTGATCCTTTGCCTATACTTAATGAGAGAGCTGTAAATAAATGTTTAGACTTGGATCCCATCTCCAACTCTCTCATTAAGTGTAGGCAAAGGATCACAAATCCAAACAAAACCCCAAATCCCAGACACTTCTGGTGACAAGCATTTCGGAGAAGGGAGACTCAGCCTGTATTTCCAAGGAAGGAACTGGCAAAACCACATATCCCATGCCTCAGAAAATCCTATTTAATTCATGGGGTTGCCACAAGTCGACATACACACAGAGGGGACTTCTGCACCTTCAAGGACTGTGCCCAGAGGAAGACATTTCCAGTAGGTGTCCTACAAGCAGCACCCCCTGTTAAATAAATGCCTTCTCATACAGCTTTTAAAGGGCTGTTCCCTAATCTCCTTCTTTGGAGGTCTTTAAACAGAGGCTGGATGGCCATCTGTCGGGGATGCTTTGATTTTGAGTTCCTGCATGGCAGAATGGGGTTGGACTGGATGGCCCTTGGGGTCTCTTCCAACTCTAGGATTCTGGGATTCTACACCAACCAACCTAAGCATGATTCTTTGAATCTGGGAATCTGGGAATGAAAAGACAGAAGAGCCCTGGAGCCGAGTCTTGAGCAAATTGCAAGCTCTGAGAGCTGTGATCCTGCTGCGAAACTTGGTTCCAGCCATCCTTACTTCTTGTAGACCAATGTCTACATCTTGTGTCTCAGCCTAAAGCCTGATAGCCTAAAGCCTAAAGCCTGTAGACCAATGTCTACATCTTGTGTCTCAGCCTAAAGATCATGGATGTACTAGACCGTATGCTGCACCAATCCTGATTTTCTCCAATAGCTCAAGCTTACTTGTCAAAGGGAATGTATATTCCCTGAGCTTCACCCATTTTTCACTTCCACAATGGGATTTCCTCAGGGAGGGTTGCAGCAGTCAGACTTGCAAATTCTGAGGAAATTCCATCCTGGGATGGGACTTGCAAATTAGGACTTGAAAGACATCTGTTGCAGCAGATGATGTTCCTCACCTTCCTAGCTCACATTTAGCGTGCTTTCTTTTGTGATTGCCCCCTGAAAGATAAACGTAGCTTAAACGCAAATCCGATTGCTGAGACCCATATCTCTGAGGAAATTCCATTGTGGGATGGGAAATGGGTTCGTCTTCAATAATACACATCTCTGTAAAAACTCATTCGACCTTCCTCCGTCGTAAAACAAAGCATGCTAAATGCAAGGTGTGTTGGTGGGGAAAAGCATGTGCTGTCACAAACACAAGTCATTTGTCAACTAAGGGGGCAAACACTGTTAAAAACAACAATACAGTGATAAATGTATCTATAGTATGACCCTAAACCTCTTGTGAGTTCTGCCTTCTCTGAAACAGGGATTGCAAGTTGATCCTTCAAGCTCCATAATACCGCAGCCTCTAGTGGCATGCATCCCCCCCATGTATTATACAAAAATGTGTACAACTTCAACACCCATCATCCTGGAGTTGCACAACAGTGAGTAACTGTGGCTGCCGTTGAGTCCTGATTTTCTTCACATTTTTGGGTGAGGATGGCAGAAGGGCAGTGGGAAAGGGTTGGCACATGGTATCACAACACAGGCTACGTTTTTCGAGGAATTATTTGAATTTAATTCTGTATTTATCCTTCTGATCCCACCCAACCCTATGCTGCCATAACTTTGTGAAGTAGGTAAGGATCGGGATGGAAAGATCCGTCACTTACTTTTGCTTTTTTCTCATGTTCGTTTTTTTAAAATAACTTCAACCCCATTTTGTCTTGGATGTGGATTTTGTGAACTGGGGTAAGCAAACTAGAGGAGACGAATGTTTCTCTAGTATGGTGGCACCAGATCCTGTCTGGTCTTGGAAGCTAAGCCGGGTCAGCGCTGATTAGTACTTGGATGGGAGATCACTGATGAAGGCCAGGTACATATTCAGAAGAAGGAACTAGCAAACCACCTCTGAGGACTTCTTGCCTAATAATAATAATAATAATATATATATATATATATATATATATACCGCTTCATAGTGAACTATACGCTCTCTAAGCGGCTTACAAGTGTTAGCCAATTGCCCTCAACAATTCATTTTACTGATTTACAAAAGGGTGGAAGGCCGAGTCAACCTTGGAGCCCCCCAGGATCAAAATCACAATGCTGTGGAGGCATTATTATTATTATTATTATTATTATTATTATTATTCAGAGAGCTCTTGTAGCCCCTTCAAGACTCACTGAAAGAAAGAAGTTGGCAGCATGAGCTTTCCTAGACTTCTGTCTACTTCCTCAGATGTATTTACAAGGTCTCTCTACATATTGACATGGTTATATCTATTATCATTATTATTATTATTATTCAGAGAGATCTTGTAGCACCTTTGAGACTAACTGAAATAGAGCTTTCCTAGACTTCAGTCTACTTCCTCAGATGCATTTACAAGGTCTCTCTACATATTGGCACGGCTATATCTTTGATTATTATGATTATGATTATTATTATTATTATTATTATTATTATTTACCCGTCTCTCCCCATGGATCGAGACTGGGAACAACAACAAATCCACCATGGACAACATCCCTTATAAAACACATGCAACAATTTAAAAGGACAAATAAATCAGACACATTTCACATTTAAAATTCAGCATCTAAATTCACCGTTTAAAAATCGACTAGATATGCCTGCGGGACGAGACTGGTCTCTTCCTGAGGTCTTTATAGCTGAGGCTCTGACCCAGTTCTTTAGGAATAGCAATAGCATTTACATTTGTATACTGCTTCCAAATCTTTGCATACTTCTTCTTTCATGGACTACAGTCTCCATTCTGATATAGGACTGAGCCAAGGTCTAGAAAATCTCGAACTATTTCATCACCCTTGATCAGACCTTGATTTTGCCATTTTTATATAAAGGACGCCATTTTACTATGCCATTGTATTCAACGGAGCTTGAGCATCCATGGATTTTGGGACCCATGGTGGTCCAGGAACCAAATCCCAGCACATACCAAGGGCCCACTGGAGTAAGCAATAGTCATACAGGATTCCATCAATAGAAGTATAGTATCTAGATCAAGGGAAGTTATAGTACCACCCTATTCTGCTTTGGTCAGGTCCCACCTGGAATAATCCTGTGTCCAGTTCTAGGCACCACAATTCAGAAAGGATGTTGAGAAACTGGAGTTTGTCTAAAGGACGGCCACCAAAATGGTGAAGGGTCTGGAAACCATAAAGCCCTATGAGGAACGGCTTAGGGATCTGGGTCTGTTTAGCCTGGAGAAGAGATGGTTAAGAGGTGATATGATAGCCCTGTTTAAGTATTTGAAAGGGAGTCACATTGAGGAGGGAGCAAGCTTGTTTTCTGCTGCTCCAGAGAATAGGATCCAGTGTAATGGATGCAAGCTCCAGGAAAAGAGATCCCAGCTCAATATTAGGAAGAACTTCCTGACAGTAAGAGTTGTTCAGCAACCTTGGAGAGTGATAGAGTCTCCTTCGTTGGAGGTCTTTAAACAGAGGCTGGGTGGCCCTCCGTCGGGGGTGCTTTGATGGTGAGTTCCTGCATGACAGAATGGGGTTGGACTGGATGCCCCCTTGGGGTCTCTTCCAACTCTACGCTTCTAGGATTCTATAATTTAAATCATAATATCATATGGCTTATCCAAGCTGCAAAGACCGTGAGCCAATACTATCAGAGATTGGCCGCACGGGAGGCAAGTGCCTGCATCCCGTGAATAAATGGCCACTTAAATCCCTCGAATCTCCTGCCATAACAGGAGTGTTTTCAAATTACATCGCCACTATTTGGTTGATTTTGATTTGGCCGCTTTATTCGCGGGATAATGCTGGGATAATGACGCCGTCGTCTGAAAACAATCCCGTCATTGCGGAATATTCACGGATTTCACGGGATACGGGCACTTGCCTCTTGTGTGGATAAAGTCCTGAGGATTCTCATCCATTTTTTTCTTGATGGCTATCGGAATGGAAATGCAAAACCATGGCAGCTGCCTATTTGTGGATGGATGGATGGATGGATGGGGGTCTTATAAAGTGTGTAGGGAAAGAAGTGACCTCTCCATCACCCCCCAAAGTAGAAAGTGAGGCCAACCCATACCTGTTTAGACAGGCAAATCCCTTTTGCCAACAGTCCTAGTGTTTGCTCTCGGTGAGATTGGAGGGCAGATCGGCTGGGTCACTGCAAGGTTACCAACGCCGGTGGCACTGCTGGCATTAAGGGCCTCTTTGAAAGCACAGCTCTGGGTCGGTGGTGCTGGTGGATATGGTGCTTTGCAGCCCAAAGAGGGCTACTGAGAAACGAGAGGAAGATATTGGCATGTTTGAGGGATTTGCAAGATTTGCACAGACAGCAACAAAGTACAGCGGGCCCTTGGTATCCGCTGGGCTTTGGTTCCAGGATCCCCTGTGGATACCAAAATCCATGGATGCTCAAGTCCCATTAAACACAACGACATATCTATATGTCCTTTATCTAAAATGGCAAAATCAAGGTTTGCTTTTTTAGAATTTTTGGAATATTTTCCAGCAGTAGATGGTTGAATCCCGGGATAAAGGATCTGTGGATTTGGAAGGTCATAGAATCGTAGAATCATAGGGTTGGAAGAGACCCCAAGGGCCATCCAGTCCAACCCTATTCTGCCATGCAGGAACTCACAATCAAAGCATCCCCAACAGATGACTTTAAGAAAGAAATCCAATAGTATATTTCAAAGTGGGCTAGAGGAGGCACCTACTCATTCTGTTGCATTGGGTCCTTGGCTTGCACACCCGAAGCACCACTGGATTCGAATCGAGACCATGGCTGCGTCCGCACTGCAGAAACCATGCAGTTTGACCTCACTTTAACTGCCACGGGATTCTGGGATTTGTATGGCGAGACACTTAGCCTTCTCTGTCAGAGAACCCTGGTGCCGCAGCAATCTACAAATCCCAGCATTGAGCCAGGGTGGTTAAAATGGGGTCAAACTGGATGATTTCTGCAGTGGATGGATAGATGGATGTGCAAATCCAGATGAAGCCCAGGGAGCTCAGTAGAAGCATGGAAACCCACTGGGAGACCTTGGGCGAGTCACATTCTCTCAGCCACAGAGGAAAAGCTATGTCAAAAATATCTCCGAACAAATCTTGCCCTCCCTCCCAAAAAAACCCTCGGCCTTTAGGGTCACCACAGGTCAAAAACCACTTGAAAGCACAGACCAAAACCAACAATGTCAAACAAACATTTCGTTTATTTTACATTTGGGACACCACTGGAGGGCAGTATTGATATTTTCTGCCTCGGGAATAAAAACTTTCTGCTTTATCTCCATCTGAAGGGTCCCTTTTTCAAGGCAATTCTGTTTCGGCAAATGTATTGGACCACTGAAGCCTTTCCATAAAGCTCAGGATTGGGTTGCCAGAGCGAAAACTGGAGTGGGCTCCTGTGCATATAATTCTGTTTATTGCTGTTGTTGTGTGCCTTCAAGTCACTTCTGACTTATGGCGACTTTAAGGATAACTTATCATGGGGTTTTTCTGGCAAGATTTGTTCAGAGGAGGTTTGCCATTGCCTTTCCCTGAGGCTGAGAGAGTGTGACTCACCCCAGGTCACCCAGTGGGTTTCATGGCTGAGCCGGGAATCGAACCCTGGTTTCCAGAGGAGTCGTCCAACGCTCAAACCGCTATGTCACTTTTGTATAAAAAATGCCTCTCATTGTGGCTTTGGATGCAGCTCAAACTGTTATTTTATTTAGGCTTGAATCAGTATTTTCTTGGAAATAAAGTCGTAGTGTTTGTTTAGCGTCTTCTAGTATTTGTTTGTTTGTTTCGGAGTAAGTGATCTTGTCGTTTCCAGCTATATCCTTTCTTTGTGCTCCTTAGCGTTAAAGATACCGGATTGTGGTCAGAGAGAATTTTTGTTAGTACGTCCATAGTACGTCCATTTTTGTAATATCTTTGCATGGATTGCTAGCAACAAAACACATAGCAATTCCTGAGTAAGACTGATGGCAATAAGAGTCGAAAGTACATATAATCCTTTGGATCGCCATAGCTGAATCTCCAGATGTCCATTAAAGGAAGATTTTCTAACGTAGGACTTTATCATCCTGTGCAGAAATAGGGTTTTAAATAGGAAAAAAACCCACAAAAGCGGATAGATTTTCAGACAATGTCGCTGTTAAAGTGTGCTTAACCCGAATGGAAAGTAGTCAAAAGCTGCTTCATTTTACTTTCAGAAAATCCTGAAAGTACTTTCTTTCCGTTTGGGTTAAGCACACTTTAACAGCGACGTCATCTGAAAATCTACCTGTTTTGGGGGTTTCCCCCACCTTTTAAATCCCGTTTCTGCATGGGATTTCCCTCGTGTGATAAAGTCCAAAGATTTTTGGAAGTTTATTTCTACACAACTATTAAAGGGACAGGAGCCCTCCTCTCCAGTTTTCACTGTGGCCAAGTAATCCTGGAGAGAGTTTCCCTGAATGCTTTACAAAGGAGATAATTCTGCTTTTGATATCATAAAACAAAGCACGCCAAATGCAAGGTGTGTTGGTGGGGAAAATCATGCGCTGTCACAAACAAGGATTGTGCAAAACAACAAGAAAATCCTCCAAATGCTCCTCGGAGCAGCCAGCGTTGGAACATCTGTAGCAAACGTTTCCTCCAACCCTGCCTCTCTGTCTCCAAATGCTACTCTTTTTGATGAAGAATTGGATTTTTAAAAAGAAAAGGCAGACAGCAAACAGATGCCGCCCTTTGAAGTCTGCCAGGGGATTTGCTTAGCCTGATCCTTCACTTTTCAGGTGGCCTGCTGAGAGGGGATTGAGAAGAAACTGGATGGCTTTTTGGAGACCCGGCCTCTGTGTTTGTACACACTCTTAATAAACCCTTTGTGTCTGAGATAGGGGTTTATATCTGCAGAGATCAGATTGCAGCAGAGCCTGGGGGAATCCATGGTTTATTTTTTGCATTGATGCAATTTGACAGTCTCTTCCAGAATCCCATTGCATTGAGCCATTGCAATGTCAAACTGACAATAATTCTGCAATGTAGATGCAGCCCTAGAAGGCTCTCCTTTGCTGGAAGGTCTTCGAGCAAAGGCTGGGCATCTCTCTCTGAGAGATGCTGGAGCTCTCAATTTCTAGTTGCAAAGAGCGACAAGTGTGTGTGTATTGGCATTGCATTTGATGGCTTCCAAGGTGTCCTCTGGTTCTCATGATGCTAGAATAGCCAACCTCATCATGTCCCTATAGTCACTTGCAATGGGGGTCCATTCTTAGAATAAGTAGTGAAGGCATTTCAGATCTTGTCAGGAGAGAAAGGGAAAAGGAAGGATAGTTCATCATGGCAATTGCTTTGTGCAGGACTTTTATTTCCAGGCTAGGCTTCTATAACTGGGCACCACTGGAGACAGGATACAAAGGAAGAAGGCCAGTTCTGGGATCTTCCAAGATTTGTCCAATGCAAACCCTTGGGCCAGAGAGAAGGCTCCCATTCTCTTCCAAGGGCTTCATGATGATACTCTGGTGTTGCAAATGTGCAGCTGCCTTCTGGGTTTATCTCTAAGAAGAGTATTTAGCAAGAATTCAGAGATATAGCCAGGTTAGTCTGTAGGATCAGTATGTAGAGAGATCTTTGTAGCACCTTTGAGACTAACAGAAAGAAAGAATTGAAAGATATAGTCTGTAGGATCAGTGTATAGAGAGATCTTATAGCACCTTTGGGACTAACAGAAAGAATTCAAAGATATAGCTGTGTTAGTCTGTAGGATCAGTATGTAGAGAGATCTTGTAGCACCTTTGAGACTCAATGAAAGAAAGACGTTGGCAGCAGGAGCTTTCCGAGACTTCAGTCTAAATGCATCTGAAGAACTAGACTTAAGTCTATGAATGCTCCTGCTGCCAACTTCTTTCTTTCAGTGATTAGTCTTAAAAGGTGCTATAATATTTTTTTAATTGAGATTTTAGATGTTTTATCTGTGAGCCACCTTGGGTCCCTCCGGGGAGAAAGGCGGCATATAAATGAAATAAATCAATAATAAAATAAATAATTTTTTTGTGAGTTTTTCAGGCTGTGAGGCCGTGTTGTAGAAGAATGTATTCCTGATGTTTTGCCTGCATCTGTGGCTGGCATCTTCAGAGAATGGTGGCATGGAGGTGTGTGGGGTATATATACTGTGTGACCCTTAGTTGAGAGGATCAGCATGTAAATCTGTGCATATACAGTGTGTATATATACCCCACACACCTCCATGCCTCCATTCTCTGAAGATGCCAGCCACAGATGCAGGCAAAATGTCAGGAATTCCATCTTCTCAAACGGGGCCTCACAGCCTGAAAAAACCCACATAAAACCTATGGATGCCGGCCGTGAAAGCCTTCGACTTCACAAAATAAATACATATTGAACAAGACAAATCAAAATATGGGGGCGATCAGAACCCTTTCCGTACAGAGTTAAAGGGTTTGAGTCATTTCGATGTATGAAAGAGACAACATGAAATGGAACAAAGGGGGACATATAGGCCTATCTCCAGCTTTTAGGATCCCTGATCTGGTTGCTTTCAGTGTTCTCCACCCAGTGTTTTCTGCCATTTGAAACCAGTGCAAAAATAAGAACCACAACTGACAGGGGATGCCCCAAATAGACTGGTTGTTGTTGTTGTTGTTGTTGTGTGCCTTCAAGTCATTTCCGACTTATGGCGACCCAAAGGCAAACCTATCATGGGGTTTTCTTGGCAAGATTTCTTCAGAGCGGGTTTGCCATTGCCATCCTCTGAGGCTGAGAGAGTGTGACTTGCTCAAGGCCACCCAGTGGGTTTCCATGGCCACGCTGGGATCCCAATCCTCGTCTCCAGAGTTGTAGTCCAACCCTCAGACTACGATAGACTGTTAAATTAAAATAAAATTAGCCATAGGCATCCATTACTTATACCTGCATATAATAATGTCGAAATACGAATGCGAAAATGATGGCTGGACTCCTGCATCGCAGTTACGGCTTCATAATCTGAATTCACTGACCCTTTGTAGTCATGAATCAATTCCATCTTCTTTCTTAAAAGCTTTTGTGTTACTCTATAGTCCATGACAAGTGTGCCTTTCTGCAAAAAAAACCTTATAAACCTTTCTTCTTCTTTCTATATACTTAGGGGAGATAGATGCTGAGCTCCCTCCTTGTGTAATTGTGTTTTTGGGTTTTTTCTTGCAGATCTTTCTGCTGACTGGACCAGATTTCTACCATAGCTTAACTGAATGAGACCATTCTTCTTGTCTCTATGGGACAACTTTAAAAACAATGGCCACTTCTGGAGAGAGAAAGACACCCCTTGCTTTGTAAGTGGTTCAATTGCTTGACAACTCAATGCTAATGAACACTGCAACTGGTTATCTCCCAGTGGAAACTGGGAAGTGGCTATTGACTGGCCTGTGTCGGCAGGCACACAGGTCTGGATCCTATTGTTAGCCCCCACCTTAAATAGATCCACTGGATCAATGAGATTTACCTAAATCCTGAGTCAATATGAATCAGTCGTGGCCCATTCATACTACAGAAGGTTAGTGCTATCATTCCGCTTCAACCGCCATGGATATAATAGCACTGTAAAATTGGCCCTCCGTATCCACAGATTCTTTATCCACGGATTCAACCATCCACGGCTTGAAAATGTTTTAAAAATATACACATTCCCAAAACCAAAAACCTTGATTTTGGAGATTATCACACTGTCAGTTATAGCACAAACCGGATCGGCACAGTTCTGATTTGCAACAGTCCTGACTGCATGGTGCAGTGCGCAAACCGCTATCATCCTGCATGAAAAACCACCACTTTTCATTCACGGGTAGAACCCGTGTATGACGGCAATTACGCGACAGCACAGCGCCCAGCGACCAATGCGATCACTGGATGCGCTGCCGTTGCGCAATCTCGTGAGCTTGCTGGTGTCAGACTCCACTGCTCCTTCCCTTCTAGTGACAGCGAAGTTGTGCAATTTACGCACGCGCAGCTTTTTAAAAAGAAGCCGTGACCTCAAGAATGCTGTCGGTTCCCGTCGCTCTTATTGCAAATACATCCCGGTTTTCAGAGAAAAGTGCGATCTAATGCACGACTGCAGCGCTAAGGGGGCGGTTTCATTTATTTTGGGTTGCCAAAGGGTTAGCGTCATGGTGTGACACTATTATATAAGGGATATCGTTTTATTATGCCATGGTATTTAATGGAAATTTAGCATCCATGGATTTTGGTATCCACAGCGGTGGTAGTTCGGGAACCAAACTCCATTAGGCACCAAGGGTCCACTATAATTGTGTAGTGTTAATGGGCCCTTGGATCAATAGGTTTGCTGTTACTAGAACTAATAGTAAGTTTCGGCCCTTATTCTGATATAACAGAAGGCTCTTTACTCCTTAAAACTACAGCACTACGATTCCACTTTAACCGCCCTAGCAACAACTTGAAGCCTGGGGTTTGTGGTTTGTTGTGGCACCAGAGCTCTCCGACAGAGAAGGCTAAATATCTCAGAAAACTACAGATCCCAGAATCCCATTGCATCCAGCCATTGTGGTGTTGAACTGGCAGTAATTCTGCAATGTAAATGCAGCCCTAGAAGGCTCTCCTTTGCTGGAAGGTCTTCAAGCAAAGGCTGGGCATCTCTCTCTGAGAGATGCTGGAGCTCTCAATTTCTAGTTGCAAAGAGCGACAAGTGTGTGTGTATTGGCATTGCATTTGATGGCTTCCAAGGTGTCCTCTGGTTCTCATGATGCTAGAATAGCCAACCTCATCGTGTCCCTATAGTCACTTGCAATGGGGGTCCATTCTTAGAATAAGTAGTGAAGGCATTTCAGATCTTGTCAGGAGAGAAAGGGAAAAGGAAGACTAGTTCATCATGGCAATTGCTTTGTGCGGGGCTTTTATTTCCAGGCTCGGCTTCTATAACTGGGCGCCACTGGAGACAGGATACAAAGGAAGAAGAATGGTTTGGCCTTTCTTGTTTGAATTCAGGCCTTCCATGAAAAGCCTGCTGGGTTTCCTTCCTGCCACCTGAGCAGCACTGGCTCAGCAGATTCCTTGTCAGCATTCAGCTTTGCTGGATGTGCAAGAAGACTCTCCCTTTTCCATGACCAAGCAATCCCATTGTCCTCAGGCCACCCCTTTCCAAACACCGAGGCTGCCCAAGGACCGGCTTTTCATCCAAAGCACACACCTCCATTTCAGTTTCCCTTCTTCCGAAATCCAAAATATTCCAACATCCAAATGGCTGGGACAGTGACACCTTTGCTTTCGGACGGTTCAGTGTCCACAGACTTGTGAAGTCGAAGGCTTTCTTGGCCGGGCATCCATAGTTTTTTTGTGGGTTTTTCGGGCTGTGTGGCCATGTTCTAGAAGAGTTTCTTTCTGACGTTTCGCCAGCATCTGTGGCTGGCATCGTCCTCTTCCACAGACTTGGTTTCATGTACAAAATGATCAAAGATATTGTGTATAAAATTACCTTCAGGAGGACATGTGTATAAGGTGTATATGAAACATAAATGAATTTCATCTCCAAAATATCTCCTTATGTATGTGAAAATATTCCCAAATCCAAAAAAGCTCCCAAATCCAAAACACTTCTAGTCCCAAGCATTTCAGACAAGACACCCCATTATGTATGTGGAAATATTCCAAAATCCAAAAATCTCCCAAATTCAAAACATTTCTGGTCCCAAGTATTTCAGACAAGATATCTCATTATGTATGTGAAAATATTCCCAAATCCAAAAAGCTCCCAAAGTCCCAAGCATTTCAGAGAAGACATCTGCATATGTGTGTGAAAATGTTCCAAAATCCCAAAAGCTCCCAAATGCAAAACGCTTCTGGTCCCAAGTATTTCACACAAGACATCTCCTTATGTATGTGAAAATATTCCCAAATCCAAAACATTTCTGGTGCCTAGCATTTCAGAAATCTCTTTATGCATGCGGAAATATTCCAAAATCCAAAAAGCTCCCAAACCCAAAAAACTTCTGGTCCCTATCATTTCAAACAACACATCTTCTTATGGTTGTGGAAATATTCCCAAATCCAAAAAGCTCCCAAATCCAAAACACTTCTGGTCCCAAGTATTTCAGACAAGACATCTCAATAGGTATGTGAAAATATTCCCAAATCCAAAACACTTCTAGTCCCAAGCATTTCAGACAAGACATTTTGGACAGGACCTTATTTTTAGTTATTTTGCACTGGCAACTAGGAGCTTTCCAATATTACACTGCGACTGGTGCTTTGGTTGGTCTTTTTAATTTTTTAATTTTACATTTTGCATTTCCTTAAGAAATGCGTTGTCTGCTTTTCCAAAATGTGATCTTTTCCCAAGGTCGCATATGGATCTTACAATCCAGCACCCTCCCAGTGTAGCATAAATACACTGGGGGCAGTCAGTCATTTTGGAGCTATCCACACCAGGGTTTAGTCTTAACTTGGAGCTGTCCGAGGTGATGAATCCATTTTGGAGCTATCCCAGGCAATGAATCCATTTTGGAACTGTGCAAGGCGATGAATCCATTTTGGAGCTGTCTAAGGTGATGAATCCATTTTGGAGCTATCCCAGGCAATGAATCCATTTTGAATCTTAGAATCCATGAATCTTAGAAAACACTGTTAGGATTGAAAAATTCAGGCTGCTGTCCACCAAGTGGGAATAAGAACAGAGGCTGCATCCACACTGCAGAAACAATCCGGTTTGACACTGCTTTTAACTGCCATGGCTCCATGCTATGGTGCTGCAGGATTTGTAGTTTTGTGAGGCATTCAGCCTTTTCTATGGGAGAGCTCTGGTGCCATAACAAATGAAATGTCTGGGAGAAAATGACTACAGAGGTAAATAGATTGATAAAATACAAGGGAAGCATGGTTCAGAATTCAGAATTTATTTATGGTCTTTGACCAAAATATCACAAAATTATATAAATATTAGCCAATAAAATCACACCTACCAAACGGATAAATCTAAATAAAATCCAGTTAAAACAAATGTACATGTAAACGGGAAACGTTACACGCCAACATAAAGGAGGGGATCTTTTAACATCTCGCTTCCCTCATTTACGAGTAGCTATGGTCCTTGATAATTTGTTTGCATGTAGCAATGACTACAGCACAAAATCGGGCCATGTTCTCGGTTATTCGTGGATCTACATCCTCGCGTAGTAATGACAAATAGTGATTGGCTGTTCGCCCCGGGAATTTTTGCAAGATTGGATAAATTAAAGAGGAGCACACACCTCGATAGAAAGGGCAATATAGTATAATGTGCTGGCGTGATTCAACTAAGGTATCAGAGCATAAGCATGTCCGATTCTCATAAGGGATCTTCTTGTATTTTCCTTCCAAAACTGCAGAGGGAAGAACGTTGCAGTGAAAGCTGCCCTAAATTTGGGTACTATTAGCTTGGTCAAATCAGTTGGCCTAGCAAAGGTCATTTCCAAGCTTCCTAAAACTGGGATGTTCCTGATTTTACCCCTATTCTGTAGTTCTGTATCCCAGATTCGTTGTCTAAAGGCTGATTTTGCCCTTTCGTGCCCCATTTGCATCAGGGTAGTTTGTGAAAATCCGCAATTGCTCAGGATGCTGTTAATCATCATTTTCTAGGAGGAAAGAAAATGATCTAGTAGAACCAAAGGAGCCAGCTTGCATGGGGCAAACGTAAGTTTAAGCCAGAAATGAATTATCAGAATCCAAGCTCGTGCGTTGATGGTGATCAAGCCCGCCTCAAGGCGCATTACTGCATTTGGCACAGAGCATGGTACTGAAAAAATACCGCTTAGAAATTTTGTCTGTATTATCTCAAAGTTAGCAAAGTTATTATAGGTACAGATTTGTGCTCCGTATAATAAAACTGAAATAATTTTAGCTTCAAAAACTTGTACAGCGGCTGGTATACAAATGGTATAGAAGAAACTCCTCAATGCTGTCATATTCCTATATGCATTTTTAATTGCCAATTCCATGCCCCTGTTGCCTGAAAGACTACTCCTAGATATTTGAAGCTGTTTACCTGATCGATTGTTACTCCGTTTTTTTGCCGTTTATGAATAGTTCTTTTTTTGGGGAAAAATAGTACCTTAGTTTTATTGGAATTTAGTGTTAGGGCTTCATTGTGACAGTATGTAGCTAATGGTCTAAGGCAGGGGTAGGCAACCTTTTTCAGGCGGGGGCCGGTCCGCAGAACAGCTCCCTTCCGGCCGGCGGGGGGGGAATGGTGGTGTGCGCGCTCATGCGCGTGCACGATCCCTGCCGCCGTGCATGCACGCCACCATGCACGCCGCCGCCGCCGCTGCCCCACGCGTTTTGCGGCTGCCATTTTGGAAAACAAAATGGCCGGTGTGCCATGTGCGGCCGCACGGCAGCCGAAAGTCACAGCAGCGGTGGCAGGCGGCGGCGGTGGCAGGGGTCGGCGGGGGCTGGTAAGCGTGGGGCCCCGGGCCAGAACCGGCCCACGGGCCGTAGGTTGCCAACCCCTGGTCTAAGGAGTCTTTTCAGGCCAATTTCAGTGGAAGATAACAGAATGGCATCATAGCAGGATAGATATGGGGTAATGAGCCAGTTGAGGCGAATGGAAAGATTTTCCTTTTAAGAATCCAATTAAAGAGTTAATATACAAGTTAAATAGTAGAGGGGCTTAAATGCAGCCCTGCTTAACACCTCGGTGAGTAGAGATAGCATTTGTGAGGTGTCCTTTGTTATAATGCTTAACTTTATGGCTCGTGTGTGTATACAGGCCCTGAATAAGTATTAGCAACCTTTTGTCTATAGATAGATCCTGCAGTTTTCTCCATAATAGATCTCTATCAATTAAATCGAAAGCAGATTTAAAGTCAATAAATGCTGCATAGAGTTCACCTGTGCCTGAGGCCATGTATTTCTCAGTCAGGTGTTTCAAGATGAGCCCTTGATCCAATGCTGAATGACCAGGTAAGAAGCCTGGTCTCTCTCTCTCTCTCTCTCTCTCTCTCTCTCTATATATATATATATGCTATGGTGCTGTGGGATTTGTAGTTTTGTGAGGCATTCAGCCTTTTCTATCGGAGAACTCTGGTGCCATAACAAATGAAATGTCTGGGAGAAAATGACTACAGAGGTAAATAGATTGATAAAATACAAGGGAAACATGGTTGGAAATGATTAACTTCAGTATTTTCTGTAACAAAGTTGAAAGGACTTAATGAACTAAAATTTTATATTTGTAAGACGAATTTTGATATGATTTCAGTAAGCTTAGAAATGTGTGTGTGTGTGTCTATATATATATATATATATATATATATATATATTTGCTCCTCCATTCTCGCGGACTTGAGGTCTCAGTTTTGAATATTTATGGAGGGGTGACCTCCATTAAAATCAATAGGGTGCACCCCATTCAAGCCTATGGTGCTTGAATATCAGTGAGTTTCTGTTTTTGGCGAATGGATCCCCTGCGAAAACAGAGGGCCGACTGTGCATATATATATATATATATATATTAGAGTTCCTGGGATTCCATAGCCCTGAGCCATGGCAATTAAAGTGGTGTCACACTGGATTATTTCCACTGTGTGGATGCAGCCAGAGTTAACCTATGCATGTGTAGAATTGAGAGACATAGCAGTTTTAGCCTGGAATATCAGTAAAGGTGCTGCAAGATGATGATAATAATAATAATAATAATAATAATAATAATAATAATAATAATTTGTATTCTGCCTTTTCCCAATGGGAATCAAGGCGGATTACAACAGATATATAAACCATACAAATTATATATATAGATGTGCATGTGCCTCCAAGGTGCCTGTTGGTTTATGGGGACCCTTTGCATTCCATAGGGTTTTCTTAGGCCCCGTTTCCCCAAAACCATGCCGTTGGAAGGTATTGGAAGCGCTGTACACTCCAGCTACCGGCTAGTGCAGGAATTCACGGCTCTTTGAACCACTCCTGCAAGACAGTCATCCAAAGATCTCCAAAGAAGAGGATGCACATCATCTCTTCTCCATCCTCTTTCTATTTTCACAATAACCTGGCAAGGCAGGTGAGGCTTGGAGAGCCAAATGGGGCAAGATGTACTTGCAAATACTGAGTAGTGATTTGGACCTGTGTTTCTGACTCCAGATCTGATTTCCTTGACCCCTGCATTTCCTTGCCCTCTCAATGATTTTCGCCATTTTGCCTTTCTTTACCGGCCCAAACATGAACATCAGTGCTTCTCAGACTTGACCTGTTGGATGTGCTGCAAGAGGATTTGTTTAACTGCAAAACGCTCCATTGACATTGCAGGTTAATCATGGGTTAATCGCCAATTACACTTCCAATTTCCCTGTGTGATAAACTCTAGGGTCCTATGTATTCCTGCATGGCAGAAGAGGGTTGGACTATATGACCCTTAGTAGTCCCTGCCAACTCTAGGATCCTATATATTTCTGCATGGCAGAAGAGGGTTGGACTATATGAGGATCCTATGTATTCCTGCATGGCAGAAGAGGGTTGGACTATATGGCCCTTAGTAGTCCCTTCCAATTCTAGGATCCTATATATTCCTGCATTGACCTTTGTGAGAATCCAGCCCCAAATGGGGGCATCTCTCCTCGGGGAGAGCACTAGAGCCAGGCCATTGGTCTCCTTCAGAGGTACCAGCTCCATCTTTCCTTGGGAGGGATGTGCCTTTTTGGCCTTCAAGCAAGACGGAGGGACTTCCAGAGAGCAGGGATGGGGACAGGGACGCTTTGCAAAGAGGGAGTGATGGAGGAGGCAGGGCAGAATCAAAGCTGATCCGAACCTTTAGGTTGGAAAGACAAAGGAGAGGAGAAGACATCATTTTTCCTATTCCTCTGGCGGACAGTAGGGATGGCTATGGACCCAAAAGGGAAAGGAGGGGAGGCAGAGGTCAAGACCTTGAGGCCGGGTTAGCAACACAGAGGAACAGCAGGATGAGACAAAGGGACACCGAGGGGAGATGGACCGATGAATGAAGGCACATGTTTCTCTGCCCAGAAGAGAATAGAGGGAACATCAAGGCACACTGAGTGCCAAGAACCGGGGGGCCTGGAAATAGATTGGAGGACAACGCAGCGGGGATCAGAGGTTACAAGGACAAGGATGCAGATAAACTAACAGACTGGCAAGAATGGAGTGGGAGGAAGGCCAGAGCTTGACCGATTCCTTGACAGAAGCCGCTCCGCATTGGCATCACTCTTGCAAGCTGATCCGAAATGCAATTGGGTTATTCAGGGCACAGTCGAGCCAAATGGGAAGCAACGCATCTGAGGAAGTGGACGAGTCTAGGAAAGCTCAGGCTGCCAACTTCATAGAATCATGGAGTTGGAAGAGACCCCAAGGGCCATCCAGTCCAACCCCATTCTGCCATGCAGGAACTCCAAATCAAAGCATCCCAAACAGATGGCCATCCAGCCTCTGTTTAAAGACCTCCGAAGAAGGAGACTCCACCACACTTCAAGGGAGTGCCTTAACCACTATTGAACAGCTCTTACTGTCGGAAAGTTCCTCCTAATGTTTAGCTGGAATCTCTTTTTCTGTAGCTTGCATCCGTTGTTCCGAGTCCTGTTCTCTGGAGCAGCAGAAAACATGCTTGAACACCCCTTCAAATATTTAAACAGGGCTATCATATCCCCTCTGAACTGCCTCTTCTCCAGGCTAAACATCCCCAGTTCCCTATGACTTTCCTCATAGGGCATGGTTTCCAGACCCTTCACCATTTTAGTCGCCCTCCTTTGGACCCGCTCCAGTTTCTCAACATCCTTTTTGAATTGTAGTGCCCAGAATTGGACACAGTCTTCCAGGTGAGGCCTGACCAAAGCAGAAT
Source organism: Phrynosoma blainvillii (assembly GCA_026167975.1). Lineage (NCBI taxonomy): Eukaryota > Metazoa > Chordata > Lepidosauria > Squamata > Phrynosomatidae > Phrynosoma > Phrynosoma blainvillii. The sequence goes on along the minus strand of JANUYF010000014.1, from coordinate 6,901,413 downwards.
ACAGTGGCACTATTACTTCCCTTGATCCAGATACTGTACTTCTATTAATGCAGCCTAAAATTGCATTGGCCTTTTTAGCTGCCGCATCACACTGTTGACTCAGGTCTACTAGGACTCCTAGATCCCTTTCACACTAAGTAGTCGCATTAAGCCTGGTGTCTCCCATTAAGCCAGGTGTCCCCACTGGTGCCAAAGGGTAGCTGTGTAGACATCCGCCTGGAGTTGCTCCGGAGTGCCTGAGCAAGGGGAGGAATTTGGGGCAATCCAGAGCATTCTGACCAGTATAGACCTGCCATTGGGGGTCTCCCATTCACATGGTGGCCATAGGTTGACATCACAACGCAACCACAGGCCCTGAAACTGGTGTTAATATATAGCCATCTCCGCTGCCATGCTTAGATAACCTTATCTGCCACGGAGCTGCCTTTGGAAGCTGTCCAAGTTGGTGGCCATCCTTGCGCCTTGTGGCAACAAATTCCATGGCCTGGCGACACGCGGTGTCAAGCCATGTTTCCTTTTGTGGATCCGGACTCCGCCACCGTCCCTCAGCTTGGTTGGGTGACCTCTGAGTCCTGGTATGGCCAGAGAGGAACAAAAACTCTGCAAATTCACCTGCTGGGGGGTTCGGGCCACAGGAGCGTGACTTGGCGGAGAAAGGGAAAAAATCATGGCAACCCGAGACCCTTGGAGAAACGTAATTAAAACAAGTGTCGATGGCTTTGATGGGGAGATTGAAGGAGATGATCCTTCCCTGTGATGTTGACTGCTTTTAATAACCAGTGAAAAATAGCAGAGGGCTTCCCTCCTTTCCTTGTCTGCTTTTTTCTCTGATTAATGGCCCACTTTCCCTGCCAACCTTTTGACTTCTCCATAGACAAAAGGAGAGGGAGAAACCCTTGGGTGGGCACAAGACCCCCAAAATGGCATTATTCAGGAACCCTTCCTCCCTTCCATTGCAAGGATTTCCTCAACTGTCCCTTTTTTTTTACCCCACTTCAAAAAATAATTCTTTCGACAATAAACAAAGAGAAATCCCAATGAATTGGGTTAGGGTCATGAAGCCGGAGTTGACTTGCATGATCTTCTTTTAGAAGGCAATGACAAATGGCTGTTGGGAGGTCCAAGAAAGAATGTAGGATGGGGAGCATTTCTGTAACAAAGATCCATAAATCATCCCTGAAACCCCAGTAAGTCCATCACTCACTCAGCAAAATCCAAGGAGTCCTCCTTTTCCCATCCATGCCTTGCATTCTCCAAATGCATCTGAGGAAATAGACTTTGGTCTAGGAAAGCTCCTGCTACCAACGTCTTTCTTTCAGCGAGTCTCAAAGGCGCAACAAGATCTCTCTCTCTCTCCATTTGAATCTTCTATCTGGGAGGAAATCCAAAATGTCCTTCCCTTTGGAGCAGGACTAAGAAGCCTGCATTTACATTTAGAGGAGCGTGGGGTTTTCTTTTTAGCTTGTATTTGGTCATGTCGTGCATTTTCCTTGAACGTCCCACATTTTGCAGTGCCTTGTCCTCTTTTGCGGTTCGGACATCTGGTCACCCTGCCTTACAATACACAGAAGAACAATCCAAAAGACACAGAAAACACCGAAAGAAAACCAGCATGTGCTTTAGGGAGGACAGCAAAGCCTTTGACTGCATAGACCACACAAGGTTATGGAATGCCCTTCAAGACATGATGGGAGTGCCAACACATCTGATAGTCTATAGACTATAGCAAAGCCTTTGACTGCATAGACCATGCAAGGCTATGGAAGGCCCTTCAAGACATGATGGGAGTGCCAACACATCTGATAGTCCTATTGAGGAATCTGTACTCAGGACAAGAGGCTACTGTCAGAACAGAAGATGGAGAACCAGAATGGTTCCCGATTGGCAAAGGAGTCAGACAAGGCTGCATCCTTTCACCCGATCTCTACAACTTGTATGCAAAATTATTATCATTGTATAGTATATAGTATATTGTCCAAAAAGCAGGCTTGGACACAGAAGGAGGAGGAGTGAAAATAGGAGGATGGAATATCAACAATCTAAGATATACAGATGACACCGTAATACTAGCAGAGAACCTCACAGACCTGGAAGACCTACTAAGGAAGATCCAAGATGAAAGTGCAAAGGCAGGCTTAATGTTGAACATAAAGAAAACAAAAATAATGACCACCGAGGGCCTTCACAAGTTCAACCTAGACAACGAAGAAATAGAAATACTAAAAGAGTTCTCATATCTGGGATCAAACCTTGATAGAAATGGGGACTGCAGTTAGGAAATCAGAAGAAGACTAAGAATGGAAAGAAAAGCTATGAAAGAACTAGAAGAGACCCTAAAATGCAAAGACATACAACTCAGCAACAAAGTTAGAATCATACAAGCCATCGTATTCTCTATTCCCATGGATGGATGTGAGAGCTGGACAGTCAAGAAAGGAAATAGGAAGGAAACCAATGCATTTGAGAGAAAGTGGGGCTGGAGAAGAGTGCCGAGGATCCCATGGAGAGCCAAAAGGACCAAGAAATGGGTCCTAGAGCAGATCAAGCCAGAGAGATCTCTAGAAGCCAAGATGATAAGACGTAGACTGTTGTACTTTGGAGACATCATGAGAAGGCATAAATCCTTGGGAAAGACAATAATGTTAGGAAAGGTGGAGGGAAGTATTAAGAGAGGAAGGCCTTATGCCATATGGATGGACTCTATGAAGGAGGTCACTATGGGTTTTATGGGTTTGCAGGATTTAAGCAGAGCAGAAAGGACAAAGGGTCTTCTTGGAGAGGTCTCCTCCATAGGGTCACTGCCATGGGTCCAGATCCACACAAAGGCAGTTAACAACAACAGCAACAAACAACCACCCCTTGTGAAGTCGTAGGCAACAAACAACCACCCCTTGCCTTGGACAAGTCACGTTTTCCCAAACCGACTCTCCGACTCCCTGGGAGTTGTCAGAGAATTCAGAGCATTAAAAGGAATATGGTTCAAGGGTTCAGGAGAGGCCTGAGGGATGCGGCGGTGGCGGCGGAGTGCTTTCTAGGAAGACCTCTGGCTTAGCAAGCCTTTGGCTTTTGCAGAGGAGCAAAGCCTTCTTGCATGCTTGGATTGCCCCAAAGTGGGGAGGAAAGGAACAGCAGACAGGGATGGCTTGCAGAAGGGTCATGCTTTCATACCAGTTTCAATGGCCCAGCTCTGTTTTTTGCAGTTAGGGGAGGGTCCCCTCTGCTAGGGACCTCATTTTTATCTCAGTTCCCCCAAAAATCCCTTAGAAGAGGGGCTGAGGATTAAGTCAGGGTGCCTTGGGAGATGTAGTGCAAGGGAGAATGCACCATCAGAGAAGTTAAGGGACCGCATCCTACAAATCCCAGGCCACATGGCAGCCAAAGTGGCATCAAACTGCTATACCCGCACAGTGCAGATACACTCCAAGAATCTAATGCAAATATTTTCTCCTTCCAACTACATTGACAGCACTTTGAGAGAGCAATAGTGCTATCCAGTAGGACCCCAGGAGTTGTAGTTCCCTGGGGCATTTGGAATGCACTGTCAGAGAACGCTAGTCCCCCATCAAACTATAAATCCCATAAGATGACACTATGGCAGTTAAAGTAACATCAAAATGCTCTCATTGTGAAAAATTTCTAAATACTTCTTGAAGGCAGCTCAATGCAGAGAATATAGCAGTGCTTCCATGAGTGCATCTAGACTGTGGAAATAATGCAGTTTGATACCACTTTCAGTGCTGTTGGTCTACCCTATGGAAGCCTGGGATCTGTGGTTTTGCAAGGTCGTTTGCCAAAGAATGCCGGTGCCTCACTAAACTACAAATCCCAGGATTCTATAGGATGGAGCGGTCAAAGTGGTGTCAAACTGCATTATTTTCACAGTGTAGATTTGTCATGTTGGTTTCCCTTTCCCCCCCCCCCCCCAATTATTTTCATAGGAATGAACGTTTTATATTTTCTTGTTGCTATGAAGCGCTAGAGAAGACAAATAATTTTTCGTTACTTCACTAAAGTTGATGATTTCTTATGTTTTTCTTCTTTCGCGCCTGGTCTTCATAATCTGTCAGAAACCAAAGAGGCTCCTTACAGTTCAGGACTTAATGTACATTTGCAACACAATATTTTAACCAATGATCAATTTATAAATGCTTAAAATAGTTTAACCATTTAGGAATTTCTCCACTTATAACAACAACAACAAAATAATAATACAAAACTGTAAAAGTAAATTCAATCTGGAATCATTGTCTGCACCTCAAATATACAAAACATGAGACTTTCCTGCGAAACCAAAATTATACATCATACATTTTATATCCCTAAAGCAACAACATGACTTTCCATCTATAAAGGATATTAATATTACATTCCCCCCGCACCCAGTTTCTCTAAAAAATTGGTTCTGCAAAAAATTGCATTTCCCCCCAAACAACCCAGGGAAATAATAATAATAATAATAATAATAATAATAATAATAATAATAATAATAATAATTTTTATTTCTATCCCGCCCCTCTGCGAACGCAACCGGGGCAGCTGACAACGTTCAAATATAATAATAGTACAATATAACTCCCAACCTCCCCCTTAAAATAATATTAAACAATAAGGCTATTAAAAACATACTAAAAATATACATAGGACATACATAAAAAATACTTCCAGTCTCATCCATTTCCAGAAATTTTACATTTCTAAATATTCTGCATCAGTCGTAGTGTATTAAGGTTATCATCTTTGGTTAATTCTTTTGCCTGACTTCGGTGCAAGTCCCATTTGCAAAATGCAATGCATACAAAACCAGGACACAGCTTCATGAAGGGGAATCATTCTTTGGCTTGAGCTTACAAATGCAAAGAGTTTATGCAACAGGTTAGCTCAAAAGTATAAAAACGGATAATCGACAAGATAAATGGTGTCATTCCCAAACCAAAGAGCCACACTCCTAGTTATATCAAGAGTGTGCCACATAGTTTGCAATGGTCCCTTGGGATCCACTGGGGTTCGGTTCCAGGATTCACTGCCTACACATACCAAAATCCATGGATGCTCAAGTCCCATTCAATACAAGGGCAGAATTAAATCCCGTCCCTTGCATAAAATGGCAAAAATCAAGGCTTGCTTTTTGGAATGTATATATTTGAAGCCGTGGACTTTAAAAACCAAAAAGAACTGACCGCTTCCCATAAAATATACACAAACAAAAAAAGGAACTGACTGAATAAATAGAATTAAATAAAACAAAATGAAGTGTTGTCTTTTAAAAATATATATGAACAGGTAGTGTTTTTTTAAGGGACTGGATTTTATGAGCCAAATCCTCCTCCTCCTCCTCCAAATTCTGGAGAGAAAGCCAAATTTGGTGGAAAAGGAGAGAATGTGTAGGAAGATAAAGCTAAATGTTTCGCTGGGCTTGAGATGCAAAGTCGCCTGTCTCTTGTCTGGGTCTCGATTCATCGGAGACTCTTGGATTCTCATGGGGAAACACTGCCCCAAAGATGTCTTCATGGTATCTCTTCTGTCGCTGTAAAAGCAAGAAACCAGAGGAAATTGACAAGGACTAAACCCCTGATGATGAATATTATTACTAATAATAAATACCTTGATTCAACTGATCAATTAGAACCCATTGTTAACCAGATAAAAAGGTATCCACAATTGATTTGTTGAAATTTTTTAAAAAGTGAATGTAATTTTTAATATAAAGGGACTGGGTTGGAAGTAGGCTCTCCTTTCACTTTCCATTCCGACACCAGACTGAGTATGTCCTAAGTCCCCCAAAATCCTCTCTGAAGAAATAAAGGCCAAAGGCATCTTTGAGACAAGATGTGAGCCCAATGGATTTCACCTTGGTCAACCCAAGATTTAGCTGGGCAGGCGAAACAAGGGAGAGATGAAGTTTCCAGAGTGGGAAACTGGAGAGGGCTCCTACATCTTCAAGGGTTGTGCATGTGTATGTCTGCCTTCAGGTTGCCTCTTGGTTTATGGAGACCCCATGGATTTCGGAGGGTTTTCTTAGGCAAGGGATCTTCAGAGGTGGTTTGGGCAATTCCTTCCTTGGAAATAGTATTAGTTGGCTAGCTCCCAAGATCAGATGGGATCTGGTGCCTTCAGGGTATTGAGGCTCATCAATGTTTGTGTCGAGCAACACCTGCAGATAGTCCTTCTTCAACACAACCATTCAAGGCATAGGAACCCTCTCCAGTTTTCATTCAAGGTAGGCAACCTAAAGCTCTTGAGATATTTTGGACTACAGTGAGCACCAGCACCAACCAACTTGGGAAGTGATTATGGATGATCAAATTTTTATTCCAAAAGATCTCAAGGGGGCTTGGTTGCTTAGTCCAGCTCCAAAATCAGACATTTCCTTGATGTGATGGAACCCATGGTCCGTGCTACCATTTTGTTGTTGTTGTTAACTGCCTTGGCGTCAGTCTGGACCCATGGCAGTGACCCTATGGATGAAAGATCTCCAGGGCCCCTTGTCCTCTATTGCTCTGTCCAGCTCCTCATATTCGTGGTCTCTTTAACAAAGTCCATCCATCTAGCATGTGGTCTCCGTCTTTTTCTACTTCCCTCCTAAAATGATTGTCGTTTCCAACAATTCATGCCTTCTTGTGATATTTCCCAAGTATGACAGTTTAGGTCTTGCCATCTTGGCTTCTAGGGATCTCTCTGGCTTGATCTGCTCTAGAACCCCTTTGTTGGTCCTTTTGGCTGTCGTCCATGGGATCTTCAGCACTCTTCTCCAGCACCACTTTCTCTCAAATGCATTGGTTTCCTTCCTATCTTCTTTCTTGACTGTCCAGCTCTCACATCCATCCATGGGAATAGGGAATCCTATGGCTTGTTTAATTCTAACTTTTGTGCTGAGTTGTATATCTTTACATTTTAGGATTTTTTCTAGTTCTTTCATAGCCTCCTCCCTCCCCATTTTTAATCTTCTCCTTCAGGAGCTCTACCATTAGACAGTCATTAAAACCAAGGTGAGATGGAGAGTACAATCCCATCCTCAGTGTTGGACAAAGACCCAACTTCTGGCCTAGCTGTCTTTGCTAGGTAGAGTGAGATAGGTGGGCACCATATTTTCATGGTTGGGCCTCAAGGGGATCTCCACATTTGCCTGGACCGATTTAGCAGCGAAACAAGCCGAATGTTGTAATCCTACCTTAAGCTGGAAGCAGTAGTCTTCTGCTTGCTCTTCTGTCAAGTTTAGGTGCTTTGCAAACATCTCCTTCACAGTCTTGGCCACTGCCCTGGCCATGCGAACGTCGCCGCAGACATACAGGTGACCTTCTTCCTCATGTAAGAGTCGGTACACTTTGGATCCTAGATCATTCTGAAGAAGATCTTGGACATAAACCTTTGGGGGAAATGAAAGAGCCAACTCAAAAGTTATCATTGGCGTAGGAAGAAAAGTAGGACACCTATGATATGACTGAAGATGAAGAATAAAGAGAACGGAATAAGAAGAGAAGAAGCTCTGAAAGTTTAGAAGCAGAACCACTTTGAAATAACTGATATTTTAAGATTGCCTTTAATAGGTATTATAGACACACACACACACACACACACACACACACACACACACACTATATATAATATATATCATATTAACATAATATACATATATATATACCTATTACTTATTTTATATAGATCTAGATCTAGATCTAGATAGATATATAACATATTAACATAGTATACATATTACTTATTATATATATATATATATATATATATATACACACACACATTACAGATTACCTAAAGGTATAAAGCATTATAAGTTAATATTCAGGAGGAAGTATTACGACTAAAGGATGACAAATTTGGGAAGGCATATGTTACGGTTATGGAAGAGGATAATACATAGTAAGAATTTGTACGTTAAAAGATGTTATTTTATGTATTAATGGTATAAATTATATATATATATATATATAAAAGTTTTCATTGGTGTACGTGTATGCAATCCAAATACAACGGCATAGTTAAATTGTGCATAAAATGGCAAAATCAAGGTTTACTCTTTGGAATTTATATATATGGAATATTTTCAAGATGTGGATGAAGAATCCTTGAATCCGTGGATAAAGGATCTGTGGCTATGGAGGACCGACTGTGCTTTGCTTTGCTTTCAAAGCGAAGTTGCAATGGAGTCTTACTTTGGGACAGCCAGGCTCTCTGGAGTATGCTGTGAAGACGTCTTGGAAGATGCCTTTCTGAAGCATCTCCTCCATTTCTTCTTTGTAGAGGTGATCCAGGCTGGCATGCCGGCAGCCAAACAAGAGGATCATTCCCCTCCCTTGGATCCCTAAAAATCAGAGGCTCTAAGTCAGTTAGCTTCCCTAAGGCAATCGAGGGAAGGGGATACAGTGGGGCAACCAGGGTAGGACTTTCGGAGGAAATATCCAGGGGCTTATACATTAAACCTAGCCTGTCTCTCATACTTCAGTCTTTGCTTTTCCAAGGACTTGTACCTCTCTCCATGAGTCTAGTTCCCCATTCATGTCATTGGACTGAACCATGGCTCTGGTCTGGAGCTGCTGATGCCTTCTCTAGTGAGTTGAGCTACACCTGGTTCCAGAACAAAAAACACTCTTTACCTTTTATTTCTAGGTCATAAAGACGTTGTTGCCAGAAGCTTCGAAATGGAGCAACTCCTGTACCTGGGCCGACCAAAATGCATGGTTTTTGAGGGTCTGTTGGAAGTCGAAATCCATCCGCACTAAATAAGGCCACCGAAAGGGCAGCAGGGGAGAGAGAATGTGATATTATTATTATTCAAAGGAAGGTAAAGGAGCATTCATCCTGGCAATCCTCATACTAGCTACCCTGCCCCCCGTATTGGTAACTATCAATAAAGTAAACATGCAGGGGTAGCTTTGTTGGCCATTTAGCAAAATCAAACAAAAATCCACCAAACAGGGATACCTTTATTGGCCAACCCAAATGCACAATATACTTGTTGCAAGCTTTCGAAGCTCCATGGGCTTCTTCATCATCATCAGGCATCAGGCAACCAAACAGGAGAAAAAGCAATTAGAGATGTTAGTCAGATGCTTGCATGTTGTTTCAGTCTTTAGTTAAGATGGTCTACGGTGGGGAGGAAATCTTTTGCCATCTTAACGAAGGATGCAAACAACAAAATGCAGGCATTGGACTAACATTTCCAATTCCTTTTTCTCCTGTTTGGTTTGTAATTTCTTGCCTGATGATGAAGAAGCAGCCCATGGAGCTTCGAAAGCTTGCAACAAGGATACTGTGCATTTGGGTTGGCCAAGAAAGGTATCCCTGTTTGGTGGATTTTTGTTTGAATTTGCTTTTTCTCTTGTTTGGTTGGTAACATCTTGCCTGATGAAGAAGAAGCCCATGGAGCTTCGAAAGCTTGCAACAAGGAAATTGTGCATTTAGGTTGGCCAATAAAGGTATCACTCTTTGCTGGATTTTTGTTTGAAGTATCAACAAAGGACCTTATCACACGGGGTCTAAAGCAGTCCCATCCCCGTCGCATCTCCGTCCCATTGCGCTTCCTTTTCCCGTGTCTTCACACGACGTCGCAGAGAAACCCCACCGATCCCCGTCCCATTCCGCTTCCTTTCCCCGTGTCTTCACACAACGTCACACCCATCCCCGTCCCGTCCCCGTCCCCTTGCGGCATCACCCGGCATCATCCCCGTTCTTTTGAATGCCGGTTTCTTTGGGAATTACATCTGCCGTGACCAGAATGATACCGGAATTATGCTGCTTTCTGTATGCCGGTAAGTTCTGGATTGAAAAGGAACCGCAATGGGACGGGGATGCGACGGGGAATGGGACTGCTTTAGGCCCCGTGTGATAAGGTCCAAAGTAGTTCAAGCAGTTTTTGCATCTCCACCAGGAGCAAGCATTTTGTAAAGCTAAGGGATCTTCATTGCCGCTTCAAGATACACTGTCATCCTAGATACCTTTGGCAAAAACAGGACCGATTTGCGTTTTAAAAGATGGGTTTTTTTGGCTCTCCGCATATCATTTTAAAACTAAGAGTTCAACAGACTGGATAGCTCTTGTCTATATTATTACCTGCAAACAAAACAAGGGATCATCTCTTTTAAGTCGACAGTGTTCAGCCATGTGCTGCATATGCCATGGCGTACTGGACCTTTTCCATCTAAGAGAAGGAAGAAAGGAAAAAAGATTACACACACATATATTTGAAAAATATTTTTAGACACAGTATGTTGAGATTCAGCTGATATTGACAATAAATAAAAAAATTAAAAGAAGGACTTGCAGGGGGTATGCCTTTACCCTAAAGCAAGCTTTGGAATGGACTCTCTAAGGAAGTCCAACAGCCCTTAGTCCTAAATCCATGTCTTGGGTTCAAATTTAGTTTAATGTGCATTTGAAAAGGAATCAACATGATCTGGAGCACAGGTAGGATAACAATTCCTCACCGATTTATAATTGTGGAGTCCCTTTTGCCTTTAAAATGTTCAAAATGCGAATGTCGTCATCGTTGTGTGCCTTCCCAACTTACGGCAACCCTATCGCCATAAATTGGAATTATCATGGAGTTTTCTTGGCAAGATTTATTCAGAGGAGGTTTGCCACATGGCCTTCCCCTGAGACTGAAAGTGTGTGACTTGCCCAAGGTCACCCAGTGGGTTCCCACAGCCGAGCTGGGATTCGAACCCTGGTCTCCAGTGTCATAGTCTAATGCTCAAACCACTACACCGCACGCTGGCTCTTTCTTAGGACAGAAATCTCCATCACATAAATTTCACAGAGAAATCAGTCCTTCCAAAAGATCTGGGTTGTGTATATTACCATCTGCTATAAATCTTTTTGAGTTCCTGCATGGCAGGGGGTGGACTGGCTGGCCCTTGGGGGTCTCACCCTGGTCTGCAACCGACCTGACAAGGGAGCCAGGCAACTTGATCTCTTGCTAGAGAAAGAACGGATTACCCCGGGTTCTGTAGGCGACCATTGCGACCGTCAGATGAATTTCTCTGGGCTCCCAATCCTGCGATGAACTGATGGAGTAATACCTGGGCTTCAGCAAAGGAAGCTGGGAGAGCAAGAAAGAGGTTGAGACCTCGATGGATGGGAACTCCTCCAAGACTTCCAGGATGGTGGGGCTATTATAAAACTTCCACTTGTTGTACTCCTCCAAGTTCTAGATGCAAAAGCAAAACACAAAGACAGTGGCATCACTAGGTAACTCATGGTGTCACATCCCTATCGACCTCTTCCTATATCGCACCAGACAAAATCTTTAGTAATGTACTAATGTTCCTCATCAATTGCAATTCCTGTCTCTCACTGAGTATAACGGCAATAGCTGTGACATAAACCATCAGCAAAAATTCAAACTATACCTTGAAATTATAATGTCCTAAACCCAGCCTGAATGTACCATGGGCCCCTCTGTGGATGCCAAAATCTGGGGAAGCTCGAGTCCCATTGAGTACAATGGTAAAATCAAGGTTTGCTTTTTGGAATGCGACTTGACAGCCGTGTCAATGGGGAATACCTTTACCTTTAACTTTTTATTCTTTTTTTAATATATATATATATATATATATATATATATTCAAGCCGTGGATGTTTGAATCCGTGGATAAAGAATCTGTGGATATGGAGGACTGACTATACAGTCACCCCTCTGTTCTTGCAGACTTGAGGTCCACGGTTTTGAATATTCACGGAGGGGAGATCTCCATTAAAATCAATGGGGCACGGCCCATTCAAGCCTATCGGCAAGGATGGAAGGGTGACTCAACCTTGGAGCCCTGCAGGGATCGAACTCACACCTTTACAAAAGGATGAAAGGCTGAGCCAACCTTGAAGCACTGGAGAGATCGAACTCACAATCTTTACGAAAGGATGGAAGGCTGAGTCAACCTTGAAGCTCTGCAGGGATCGAACTCACAATCTTTACGAAAGGATGGAAGGCTGAGTCAACCTTGGAGCCCTCCAGGATTGAACTCACAACCTTTACAAAAGGATGGAAGGCCAAGTCAACCTTGGAGCCCTTTAGGGATCGAACTCACAATCTTTACAAAAGGATGGAAGGCCGAGTCAACCTTGGAGCCCTTTAGGGATCGAACTCACAACCTTTACAAAAGGATAGAAGCTGAGTCAACCTTGGAGCCCTGCAGGGATCGAACTCACAACCTTTAGAAAAGGATGGAAGCTGAGTCAACCTTGGAGCCCTGCAGGGATCGAACCCACAACCTTTATGAAAGGATGGAAGCTGAGTCAACCTTTTTGCAATGGCCATTGGCCAAAAGCAATAAAGATTGATTGAATTGAGTCAACCTTGGAGCCCTCCAGGATTGAACTCACAACCTTGTGGCTTCAGGACCAGCATCTAACAATTGTACCACCAGAGAATTGCAGTCCAGCAACAACTGAAGAGCCACACGATTCCCACCCTGGTTTGGAGCATCTTGCCCCTTGCCCCATCGCAACTCACACAACACAAGAGATCCAGCCTCTCTTTCTCTTGTCCATCTTTTGCAAGCTGGGAAAGCATTCGGAGAAAGCATTGGGAAGGAGGAGTGGTGATGTCCAGGAAATGCATCAAAGCTTGGGAGAGGGTACAGGCTGGAAACTTCTTGTCCCCGGTCCAGTAGCCACCTGGAATGGAAGAGGAAATGGGCGAGAAAAAGAAATAATTGTCACTGTTCCAAAAGCGGAAATTATCTGGGGAGAAATTTTGCAAAGGTCAAAGGAGAGGAACAGATTGGATTGACCGTTTTCCTGCCAACGCGGTCATTTCCAGCCTCTGGTTGACCTCTGCTACTAACTCCAGTTAATTTCAGCCTGAAACAATATATATATATATTCCTCTCAATATCTTTTTGTTCCTCTATCCTATCCTTCAAATTATCTTCTTTCTTGGACTTCACTTATTACTCCAAACTCTCCACGAAGGACATATAGTTCCTCCTGTACATTCTCACTATTATTATTATTATTATTATTATTATTATTATTATTATTATTTTATATATGAGAAATTAAAGGGGAATAGCTCATGTAGAAAATGACTCAAGAGCAGAGGAGAGGAAGTCTTACATTCATCAGAGTTTTAGGAAAAGAGTGATATAGATTGATTAGATACGTATGGGAATGTATGTTATGTTAGGATTGTAGAGTATCACTCAATGGCCATTCGCAATGCGGAAACTCAACATAAGCAAATCAGAGATGGATAAAATTAAGGCGCACCCTTCCATAGCCCTGGACTTACGGTCACTACATGTTTCCAGCTTTATGATCTCATGGATCGGAGGAGCATCGACGATCCGGGAGATGATGCCGTCAACAAGAGTTTTCGGGTTGGCAGGGAAGATCCCAATATGATCTCCGGGGAGATACTTGGCTTCTTGGTTGCCTTGGCAGGAAAGCTTAATGAGGATGGTGGCACGGCTGAAACGGAAAGAAAAACACCGTCCTTTCTGAAGTCAACCGCCCCAGGATTTCCTGGCTGAGACTGTGGGGCAGGATATATTGGAATATATGGCCTGTCTCTTAGCTGCATTGAGCTACCTCCCATCCATTTATGGGAAAACGCAACTAAAATAGACCGTTATTCATTTATTTATTTAGCTCGACTCAATCAGCAAACTCCAGCGTCACAATTTGTACAGGATATCCCTTATTTCAGACTCTTCAATTTCTATTATTTCCTAACCCCGTGCGACTTCATGCTCCATAGCGGGAGGGAAATCGACCATATATACCCAACTATACGTCAACTTCATGTATAAGTCGAGGGCAGGTTTTTGGGACCAAAGTGATGGATTTGGATCTGACCCATGCATAAGTCGAGGGTAAAACTTAGAGGCATGTAGCAAAGGCTCTAAAGGATGAAGCAAAGGAAAACAATGCCAAAAGACTTCCAAGATCCTGGCAGGCATCACTGTTTGTACTCACACTAAAGTTTGGATGAAGGAAAGAGTTTTTCTGCGGTTTAACAATTGCATTTTCAGCTGACTTCAGTTTCCAGTCATATTCAGCATGGAGCTGAAGAAGTTCATACCTCTTAAGAATTGTTGGCTAAAGGTAGTTGGTGCTTCCAGGACAGATCACACTCTTGCCTTTCACCATGCAACTCATATATATATATACACACACACATATAGATAGATAGATATAGATATATAGTAGATATAGATATAGATATAGATATATACAAATACACACACTCATATATATGTATATATACACACACACATTCATATATATATATATATATATATATATATATGCACACATATATGAGTTAAAATGCAGTACTTATATTGACCCATGGATAAGTCAACTCAGGTTTTTTGGGACAATTTTTTACTAAAATTTCTAAAATTTACTAAAGTTTGGATGGATGAGAAAGTAGAGGGGAGTCGGTGCTTCCAGGACAGATCACCTACCTCCATATATATATGAGAGTTAAAATACAGTACTTACATTGACCCGTGAATAAGTTGACTCAGGTTTTTTGGCTCAATTTTTTTACTAAAATTTCTAGACATATCCATGAGTATATACAGTACTCTGTTTTCTGTTTTAGGAAACACGAAAACCTTTGCTGGAGCAAGGTGCTAAAGAATTCTGACCCCAGGATTTTGTTTTGAGCGTCCGAACTGAAGCAGACTCAGAACCCTTCAACATTTAAGGAAAATATACCTGGACTTGGAGGTTTGCAGATTCTGCCGAGACACGAGCGTCATCAGGACAACATTTTTCCCATGGATGTCATGGAGCGCTATGAGAAAATAAATAGATGTGGACATATATCCATATACTATATCACTTCTCAAAAGTTTGGACCAACAAGACCAAAAGGTAACTGTTGAATGGATTAGTAATTGGTTGACCAATTCCAAAGGGTGCTGAGCAATGGCTCCTCTTCTTGATCCTGGAGAGAAGTGACCAGTGGGGTGTCCAGTGGGGTTCTGCCCTGGGCCCAGTTGGCTATTCAACATCTTTATCAATGGCTTGGATGAAGGATTAGAAGGCATGCTTCTCAAATTGGCAGATGACACCAAATCCGGAGGAATAGCTAAGACCCCAGAGGACAGGATGAAAATTCAAAATGACCTGAATAGATTAGAAAGCTGGGCCAAAGCTAACAACCATGAAACCATGAAGCCCTATGAGGAGTGACTTAGGGAACTGGGTATGTTTATTCTGGAGAAGAGACGGTTAAGAGGTGACATGATAGCCCTGTTACATATGTAAATAAGATTAATTGTATTTATATATTTATTTATTTACTAGAAGATATTCTGTGCATTAAGAAGTAATATAGATACAGTGCGTCCTTGGTATCCGCTGGGATATGGTTCGAAGACTCCTATAGATACCAAAATCCATGGATGCTCAAGTCCCATTAAATACAATGGCAAAGTAAAATGGTGTCCCTTATATAAAGCTGTGGATGGTTGAATCTGTGAATGGAGAACCCATGGATACAGAGGGCTGACAGTATCATATGGTGACAGTAGGAAAATTTAAAGCTACAACAACAAATGCATTTGAAGGGCGAGTGGAGAATATCTGTATATCTATATATCTATATATATACCTTTGCCCAAATCCAGGGGCTGAGAGTCATACACGATCCTAGAATCCTTTGGGTTCCAGGTTTCGTTACATGTATACGCTTTCGGCAACAGGATCCCATGCTTCCCACGAATATCAAACATTTCACAGGAAGTCTTTTAAAATAATTAAAAGAGAGAGAGAGAGAGAGAGAGAGAGAGAGATTAAAGTTACCATTGGGTTATTGATCTGCAACCTTTGGGTGAGGAGGGAATGCATGTTAGTCTGTAGAATCAGTATGCAGAGAGATCTTGCAGCACCTTTGAGACTAAATGAAATAAAGAAGTTGACAGCAAGGTCTTTCGTAGACTTTGGTCTACTTCCTCAGATGCATGGTCTAGATTATGGATCTGATAAAGACATTGCCATTACTACCGGTAGTTGCAATGTGCTGGCCTTTTTGAGCTTGAGCTTTAATGAATTGGTTACCATTAAGACTGAAGTCTACGAAAGATCTTGCTGCCAACGTCTTTATTTCGGTGAGTCTCAAAGGTACTACAAGATCTCTCTACATATTGATGCTACAGACTAACA
Source organism: Phrynosoma blainvillii (assembly GCA_026167975.1). Classification (NCBI taxonomy): domain Eukaryota; kingdom Metazoa; phylum Chordata; class Lepidosauria; order Squamata; family Phrynosomatidae; genus Phrynosoma; species Phrynosoma blainvillii. Next base: position 6,885,282 of record JANUYF010000014.1, on the reverse strand, counting down.
CGGCTATGTCTTTGAATTCTATCATAATCTAGCCATATAGCCAGCGCTTCTTAACCTTTCACAACTTGGGGGACTGGCAAGTGGTTTTCCGCAATGTGCCAGGGATCAGTATTTGTTAGCCACAATTCATTCTTTTCTAGAAACTCTCCAGAGATGAGAGATCTCAGTCTATGGACCACCCTTTTGGGCAGCATTGATCTAGGCCACATCTGCGTGAAAGACGTGAGCAACAAGATCTTTCGTAGACTTCGGTCTACTTCCTCAGATGCATGGTCTAGATTATGTATCTGATAAGGACATTGTCATTACTAGTTGCAATATGCTGGCATTTTTGAGTTTGAGCTTTAATGAATTGGTTACCATTAAGACTAATCTAGTTGCTTGCATTCTCTCCTAACCCAAAGGTTCCAGAAACTCTCCAGAGATGAGCATCAGTTGATGGACCACCCTTTTGAGCAGCATTGATCTAGGCCACATCTGCGTTGTCATTATTTGCAGCTTCATGATTGAGCTTGAACAACGATAACAATTCCTGGCATCCCTATACAGGTACGCTGGCTAGGAGATTCCTCTATGTGTGGTCTACAAAAGTATGGTAAGTTTTCCAAGCAATGGATCCAACAGTGGCAGAATGGGAGACCTAAGCCCCAGATTTATACACTCACCAGAATAGAAACATGGAATCTAGGAAACTGAAGCTTACATATTACAAGTATTCAAGTGGCCTCCGGCAAAGATTGGGTCTCCTTTGTCCAAAATGCATGGGACCAGAAGTGTTTAGGATTTTGGATTTGCTTTGGATTTTGGAATACCTGTGTTTGCATATATGTACATAATGAAATATCTTGGAGATGGGCCCCAAGTGCAAACACAAAATTCATTTATGTGTCATATACCTATTATACACATACATCCAAACAATGATACCTTTATCCCTAATACCATATGATACCATACAGCAAATCCCAAAACATCCAAACAATTATACCTATATGTTTTTGGATTTGTTGTACGGCCAACACGGCTATCCCTAGATATATTATACACATAGTGTGAAGGCAACTTCATACTGTGTTTTAAATAAGATTGTGCATGAAACAAAATGTGTGTATACTGAACTGTCAGAATGCAAAGGTGTCACTGTCTCAGCCACCCATGCAACAAGTTTTGTTTTTTGGAATCTTTTGAAATTCTGGATAAAGAAAACTCACCCTGTATATAACCTGTATATAACCTGCATATATATATATATATATATATATATATATATATATATATACACACACATAACCTGCATATATCCTGTATAGGATCAGTATGTAGAGAGATCTTCAAATATAAACAGAACGACAACCTGGGAAGGGACCTTGAAGTTCATCTCGCCCAACCCACAGTCTGCTTATTCAGGATTCGAGCTAGCTATGAACTGCACTCTGTTTCTCCCTTCCTTTCCATCCGCTTCCATCAAAAGATATAACATTCTGTAGCTGCAAATTGTGCAAACTCAAAAACTGATCTGCATCATGGTTATTATTATTATTATTATTATTATTATTATTACCTTGAAGGTAGCCACTGCCCAGGCTCGAAATGCTTCCTCTTGTCCATTGAGTTCATCTCCTTCCCCCATCGGGGTGACTGGCGATGCCCCCAGCTGGGTGAGCTTCTGGTAAATGGCCCGGGCAAAGGCACAAAACTCAGGGTACATGCTTGAACCCAAGCCAAAGACAGCAAATCTGTCCCAAGAGAAAAAAGTGTATTAATTATCTTTCATTCTCCATTTATTTGGGAGCTTCCCAGAGAGGAGACCAATGGGCAACCCAAGCCTGGGATATGAGAATACAATTACTGTATATACTCAAGTATAGGCCGACGCCATGTATAAGTCAAGGGCAGGTTTTGGAGCCAGAATTAAGGATTTTGATAGGACCCATTGATAGGTGGAGGGTAAAGCCTCTAGGAAAGCTCCTACTGCCAACTTCTTTCTTTTAGTTAGTCTGTATAGGATCAGTATGTAGAGAGATCTTCATGCACCTTTAAGACTAACTGAAAGAAAGAAGTTGGCAGCATGGGCTTTCCTAGACTAAAGTCTACTTCCTAAGATACATCGGGAATGCTTTAACTGTGTATTGTTGCATGGCAGATGAACTTTGTGGTCCCTTCCAACTCTGTGATTCTATGATTCCTCCACCTGGAGAAGAGTCATGTAGAGTATTACCAAGCTTGGTCTATCTCCATTTAAGACAGGTTTCAATAATTCAACAGGATAGGGCCAAGTGGTAACATGAGACTTCACATCATGAAAGGCAGAAGATCGGAGTCCCCATTCAATGAGGTCAATGCAAGACCCAAGAAACAGTCACCTGAATTTGTTGCTTAGTTGTTTTGTAGACAGGAGGGCATTCTGAAATATCTGCAACATAAATAAGGAGTCATGTTTAGAGAGCATTGACAACTGCCATTCGTAACAGAAAAAACTCTCCCTCCTTTTCTAAATTATTACTTTTCCGTTGCTTGGTGAATCCCCATTTCCAAAAGTGCTAGTGACCACCAGGAGGAGATTTTCCTTCTCAAGGTCCATTGGATTGTAATTGTCCATACAGATGACCTAGAGAAGGATAGAGACGTTATGAGGTATGGGGTAGCAATGAGGAGGCATGGAGAAATGTTGGGTTCACTCATTCATCTTTCCAACCTAGACATACCACAACTTCCATCATTCTTCACCGTTGGCCATGAAACATCTAGTGCAAAACATATGGAGAGGACCCTGTTCTGGAAGACCCAAGTTAGCATTAAACAAAGGCTGGAGGAACCTGCTGGGGCCTTCAAGATGTTGTTGAGCTACAAAAAGGTCTGTGAAAAGTGCAGGGGACCTTGAGTGCCTTGCAATTTTTCCAAAAATGTGTATTGAAAAGCATTTTTGTGCTACTTTTCAAGCCCTTTTTGAAACAGTAAGTCAAAGAGAGATCAACCTCTGGTTGACTTTCTGTTTCAAGAAAGACGTGGACTTGGAACAGTCCTGGCAGCAAAACTGTGGGGAAATGATGACCAAAATGTGGCAAAGTTGTCTCCCCAAATCTCAATAGTGGGAGACATTTTGAGAAAGAAAAATTAAAATCAGAGATGAGGGTGCAATGCACAAAGGATCAGTATAATCCCTTAGCCCTCTTCTAGGCTACAAAATGCACCATGTTTCACCTCTGAGTATGCTGGCTGGTATTGATGGGAGATGTAGTCCAAAAACAGCATCTGCATGGCCTTAGTTTCCCCACTTCTGGTTTAAAATTGAAAGGATATGATGGTGCATGAAGTATTTCTCAAATGGTCCTCCAGCAAATGCTGAGGTTACCTGGAAGGGTTTCTGGGTTTCTCCAGTGATGAGATCCATAAAGGTAGACAATCTTCACCAAAAAAAGGAGCTTGCCCAGGGCTTGGAAAAATCATTTGGGACTGTAGCTCCCAAAATTCCTCACCCAAGGAACTTCTCAATCAGGAAATCTGGTCAAACAAATAACCTCCTAGCTTTGGTGTTTGCCTCCTGCTATCAACCTGTCATGCACAGCTAGATGTCGAAGAATAACCTAACTTTGAGAAATCTGAGATTCCCTTCCTCTCTTATTACAAAGAAATAATAATTAAAAACAGAGGCCAGCACATCCTGAAGCTTCATACCTTGGCACTGAAGGCACAGTTGAAGAGGTCACCCAGATTATGGGCCAGCGTTTCCGACTTCCCAGTTTCGGTGGCGTAGAGGATGGTGGCTTGGATCCTGAGCACCATGGCTTTGTGCATCAGCGACGACGTAAACATCACAGCCCTGGCAAGGAGAAGGCATCCCCACTTGTCCATTTAATGTGGCTTAATACTATTCATTTTTAATATAAAGTAGGTAGTAGTAAGACGGTCAGCATGGTGTTTGGTCTGAACCTTGGACTATGACTCTGGAGACCAGGGTTTGAATCCTGGCTAAACCATGGAAACCCACCTAGCCTCAGCCTCAAAGGATAGCAATGGCAAACCTGCTCTGAACAAAACTTGACAAGACAACCCCATGATAGGTTCATCTTAGTGTCACCATAAGTCGGAAATGACTTGAAGGCACACAACAACAACAACAACAACTTTTGCAAGTTCTGTTGATTCAATCGGCTCTAGATGGGGCCAACAATTGGATTTCAGCCTTTCTCTTGGACACTTACTTGGCCCAAATGCAAAATTTGATTTTCCGTTTCCTGGGCTTGCGCCTCTCATCTTTCCAGATGTGTGTTTTCCATGCATCCACCTGGAGGGAAAAGGAGACGACTGAGATAGTTCAAGTGGTAGGGTTGTCATCCGGAACCCCATTTTTGATAATAGTTAAGGTGCAATACATACATTAAAATGTGGATAAGTTTACCTGGTGTTTTGGGGTTGATATTTTAAACCAGGGGTAGGCAACGTTTCCTCTTTAAGGGCCGAGGGACTTCAGCTCCCAGAAGCCTCAGCCATGTTGGCCAATAGTTTCATGTTGGCCAATAGCTCCTGGGATTCTGGGAGCTGAAGTCCCTCGGCCCTTAAAGGGGAAAGGTTGCCTACCCCTGTTTTAAACTATAATTTCTAGACTTATACATGAGTATGTCCAGTAATTTAACTACATCCGTAAAATCAGAAGGCGTCTAACCTAACCCTCACGCTTGATGCAGGAAATTCAGAGTTGGCACATCTTTGCAGATGGTTGAGGACCACCCTGCCATTTGTAGGCCATTAATTCTGTTTTTTAACTGCTCTCATCATCCAAACATTTCTACTAATGATGAACCAAAATTTATTTTCCTGTAGCTTAAGCCAATGAAATTTCATATAAGTCTTTTCAACCTGGACAGAATGACTTTTCACCCCTGTAAAGTATCCTGTTGATTCCTTTGACATATAGCAGTCTGGATTTGGTGGGGTGAATCAGGGACCTTTCTTATGGGATGACAACACTCCTCGCGAGTGTATAACTGGTCATAACATTCACTTCTGATCTTAGGATTCTTCTCTTTCTTACAACTCCAGTAACAACTATCAGGTTTCAAAATATAACAACTAAAGAGAACTTTACTATTCTGTGGTCTACCACAGTTCAGGTAAGATTCATCTAATACTAAAAATTGACCCAAAAAACCAAGTCGACTTATCCATGGATCAATGTAGGTACTGTATTTTAACTCTAATTTTTAAAAGGAACCATCCCCTGGTGAAAGGCAAGAATGTCATCTGCCCTGGAAGCATTGACCCCCTTCTACACTCTCATCCATCCAACCTTATGAGGGCAAATAGTTATGTTTTCTGGAATTTTGTAAGTTCTTTGGCATTGTTTTCCTTTGCTTCATCCTTTGCATCCTTCATGACATGCCCCTAAGTTTTACCCTTGACGTATCCATGGGTCGTATCAACATCCATAATTTTGATCCCAAAACCTGCCCTCGACTTATACATGAGGTCAACTTATAGTCGACTATATACAGCACTCTCTGTTGAGAAAGAATATTTGCTTAAGCCTTGAGCATGTGTTTAGCTCACCTGGTAATAATAGAAAGGAGAGAGGATATAATTCAACATCTCTTGGTGGAAAACAGGTGTGATGCTGCCTGAGATGGGAGGCACAAGCCACACCCAGTCGGCTGGACAGCCTCCTCGAATCCGGTACTCGTTCTGCATGTACTTCATGAAGGATTCAGTGGCAGAATGGTGATCCATGATGGTGACATTTTGTTTCTGCAAGAGGCACAGATAGGGTTGCCATATCCCGTTTTTCCCCAGGACAATCCCGTTTTTTCAGGCTCCTGGAATGTCCCAGCCTGGTTTTAGGTCCATGTCCCAACTCCCTAGAGGTGGATGCTCCCTCTCTCCCTAGGAATCTGAGGCCTCCACACACACACACCATGGAGGACTCTCTAGGAGTCTGAAGTTGTCATCCTCTGAGCCTGAGAAAGTGTGACTCACGAAAGTGGGTTTTTAATGCTTGAGCTGGGAATTGAACTCTGGTTGTAGTCCAAGGCTCATACTACCAAGCCAATGTTTTTGGCTTTAGGTCGGTCTTGTCCTTCATTTTTCTTGAATGCCCTACATTTTGTCCTACATTTTGTCCCAGTTTTGTGGTAGAGAATTATGGCAACCCTAGGCACAGAATCTTTGGGTCAGAGCTTGGATCCAGTTCCCTCCTAGGACTACACATCCATGTGCCAGCATGAACAACTTTCCCAACTTTCCCAAGCTCTTCTTTGTGTGTGAGCAAAACCAATGTGGATCCTGGGATGTGGGTTCTGTTGTGGACTTCAGGATGGAGCCCTGCTCTGTATTTTGAGCAGAAGGATCCCCAAACTCAGCAGCGCTGGGTTTCTACACTACGAAGGAACCACAGTAATACACATCACCCTCTGAAGAACTCACTCTTACGTAAGATTGGTGAGTCTTGAGTCCAGAATTTCTGAACTGCACAAGATGGATCTACTCAAAGCCAACTTGGACTGAGCCAAAGCAAATGCATTAAGAGTCTGCTGAGTAAAACTGTCCATTTGGGTCTAACTCAGAAGCTTATTGCAAAAGCAATTAAACCAGCTTACCTGAGCCGGCTTAAAATTTAAAACAGGTGGCATCCTAGAATCATAGAATCCTTGAGTTGGAAGAGACCCCAAGGGCCACCCAGTCCATACCCCTGCCATGCAGGAACTCAAAATCAAAGCATCCCTGACAGATGGCCATCCAGCCTCCTGATTTTATCACAAGGATTTAGCCGCTGAAATCACTGCCCGGGTACAGCCCAGGTCCATTGCCACTCCCAGAGACGCTCCGGTGGCCATTTCCTTAAGCCGGAAAACTCCCGGCTTCGAAAAAAGCCATGCTGTGAGCCCCTGGGAACAAGAGTAGACCTGGTTGTACCCGGGCAGCATTTCACTGGCTAAATCCTTGTGATAAAATCAGGATGCCACCTGTTTTAAATTTTAAGCCACCTCAGGTAAGCTGGTTTAACTTGCTTTCGCGATAGTCTTCTCGGGCAGAAGCTTTCCATATCCTCCAGCATTTCACAGACGAATACCAGGACATGTGTAGCTAAGCAATATTGGTTTATGGCCAAGATGGCAAAAATGGGAAAGGATATGCAAGCGAGGAGAAGCTCCAGAAGTTTGCTTTCTTCCTGAGCCTACTGGGAAGGGAAAGATTCTCCTCTTCGCCTCCACTTCTGAGTTAAGAAAGCACAAACTGCTTTTTGCACTTCGGACTCAGTTTGTAGCAGCTGAAGAAAGCTGAGGACCAAGTGGGAAGGAAGGAGAGAAACTGGGACACTTTAAAAGCAGCTGGAAAAGTAGGATGATAGAGGATGACAGTTGGCGGGTACGGCTTTGGAAAGCCGTACCCTCCAAGGGGGTCTTTCCCAAACCAACCTGGAGATGCTGGGAGATGAACCTGGGAATTTTGCATGCACAGGGATGCTCCGCCATTATTCTGCATGCACAGGGATGCTCACCTGAAAGCTATGCAGCACAGCAACATTCACTTCGATCACAGCTTTGTCTTTCCATAGTGAGGAGAGTTTGTTTGTTTCCAGGCCCATCCTTCTCCCCACGTCCTACAAAGAAAGGAGAAGCAAAGACTTTTCATCAAGTTTAAAATCCTCGCTCCAGCATAACGAAGCAAAGGACTGTGAGAATCACAGAATCATAGGAGTTTATCACATGGGAGGAATCCTGTGCAAAAAACGGGATTAAAGATAGGAAAAACCCACAAAAGTGGATTGATTTTCATACAACGGGTTGAGCATTAACCTGGACAAAAAGTGGACAGAAAGTGGAGGAAATCTGCAAAAGCGGATAGATTTTCACACGATGGGTTGAACATTAACTCAGAGAGAACAGTGGACAATTCTTTTTTACTTTCAGAAAGTAAATCAAACCCTGGTCTCCAGAATCATAACCCAACACAGCCTTTAACGTTGGGCCAAATAATGAACACCGGAATGAGCAATATTTTGTAAGTAACATTTCAAGCTGTAGGAGAAACAAAGGGGAAGCAAGGAATGACAAATCTGAATGGAACAGAACCAGAACTCCTCCTCTCCTGACACCGAAACACCTTTCGAAAAGATTACCTGAAGGATATTGTAGCGTTGTGCATCACAGAAATCCCGTACCCCGATCTCAGTCCCCATGTACCAGCCGTTGAAAGGGCAAGCCGTAAACTCCAACCCTCCAGCTTCAAGAAGCATGTTAGAGACGGCCGGAACCGCATACCATTTCAGGTCCAGCCCTTTAAACCATTCATACCTGTCAGAAAAAAACACAGAGATGTTGGTTAAAGCCTTATACCCTTTTGTGAACACATCAGGATTGATTTTCACTACAGAAGCCTCCGCTACTAAGGCTACACAACGTTCAGCTCTCCTTATGCAGAATAGCCATTTTAGTACCAAAAAAGAAAAGGCAAATCAGAATTTTGGAGGAGCTTTGCAGAATACAAGCCTTCCTAGAAAATCGGACGGAAAATTGGACAGAAAAGTAAATTGAAAGAGTCAGCCACAGATTTCTGATATTTAGGTTTCTACTAGGGACTTGATTCAAACATATATGAAACAAAACAAAACAAAATCAAACTTGATCTTTAATAAGTCAAGATCTTTACTCTATGGAAAATGTGTTGTTGTTGCGTTCCTTCAAGTCGTTTCTGACTTATAGCAACTCTAAGGTGACTCTCTCGTGGGGTTTTCTTGGCAGGATTTGTGCAGAGGAGGTTTGCCATTGCCTTCCCCTGAGGCTGTGAGAGTGTGACAAGGACAACCTAGTGGGTTGGTTTTAGGGACGCCATAAGTCGGAAATGACTTAAAGGCACACAACAACAGTAACAATGACAAATATAAAATGGCAAAGAGATCTTGTTGCACCTTTGAGACTCACGGAAAGAAAGAAGTTGGCAGCAAGAGCTTTCCTAGACTTCAGTCTACTTCCTCAGATGCATTTGAGAATAAATAAATGCCTCTGGGGAAGTAGACTTAAGTCTAGGAAAGCTCCTGCTGCCAACTTCTTTCTTTCAGAGAATCTCAAAGGTGCGACAAGATCTCTCTACATACTGATGCTACAGACTAACATGGCTATTCTTTGGATTCTCGATAAGTATATTTACATTCCAAGAAACAAAGCTTGATTTTGCATTTATAAATGCATCTGAGGAAGTAGACTGAAACTAGGATAAATATATTTACATTCCAAAAAGCAAACTTTGATTTTGTATTTATAAATGCATCTGAGAATTTAGACTGAAGTCTAGGATAAATATATTTACATTCCAAAAAGCAAACCTTGATTTTATATTTATAAATGCACCTGAGGAAATAGACTTGAGTCTCGGAAAGCTCCTGCTGCCAACTTCTTTCTTTCAGTGAGTCTCAAAGGTGCGATAAGATCTCTCTATGTACTGATTTCTACAAACTAACACGGTTATATCTATGAATAAAATGGCAAAATCAGGTTTGCTTTTTGGAATGTATATATTTTTAAAAAATATTTTCAAGCCGTGGGTGGTTGAATCTGTGGATAAGGAATCCATGTTGCATGTTTATAGTTGTATGTTATACGTTTTGAGTAGATACAACCAGAAAGAGAAGAAGGTGAGTGCTTCAATAGCTTCAGCTGAAACCCAAGAAGGGGTTAGACAGGAATATTTCATACTCAGACATTCCTGAACTTTTGTTAATTTCAGCTTGGGTTTTTCTACTACTACTTCTTCTTTCTGCTCCTACCTCTCCAAGAGGTTAATTCGAGATAGCTTCATCCCAACAAAAGCCAACCAAGCGAACCTGGTCCCAAGGCACCGGCTCACACAATCTCCCTTTGACCACAGCTGGACCTGGCGGTCAAGAGAGGCACTTTGTCATCTGAAGCCAAGGTGCTTACGTGGGATGCTCCATCGACACTTCGAGAATGAGTTCTGGCGGCAGTTCAAATAATTCTGGGTCTTGGCCGTTGGCCTGGAGGAGGAGTGGGAGGACATCAAAGCGGCCGTGTTTGGGCTTCCAACCAAGCTGGATGCAGAGCTGGGAGATGGAAAAGATTGTGCACCCTGTGATATAGCAACTTAACAACAACAACAATAATGCAATAAGGGCTTAAGGTTCTCCAAAAGAACCTAAAAGCTATATTCCAATGGGAAATGGCAACAGGCCTTCCTTGTTCCAGTCGTCTGGGGACTTTAAAAAGTTTAACATGCAAGCTGTCCAACTTTGCCAGCAATAAATGTTTGCAGGGATGTCATGCTGAGGATGGAGCGAGCTTGTTTTCTGCTGCTCCAGAGAATAGGACACAATGGAGCAAAGGATGGAAGCTGCAGGGAAAGAGATCCCAGTTCAACATTAGGAGGAACGTCCTCACAGTAAGAGCTGTTTGACAGTGGAAGACTCTCCCTTGGAGGGCTATGATAGCCCTGTTTAAGTATTTGAAGGGGTGTCACACTGAGGATGGAGCAAGCTTGTTTTCTGCTGCTCCAGAGAATAGGACCCAGAGCAATGGATGCAAGCTACAGGAAAAGAGATTCCAGCTCAACATTAGGAGGAACCTCCTGATGGCAAGAGCTGTTCGACAGTGCTGGCCTATGACTGTAATAAAGATGAACTGAACTGAACTGATTCCACCTCAACATTAGAAGGAACGTCCTGAGAGTGAGAGCTGTTAGAGAGTGGAACACAATCCCTTGGAGATTGTGATGGAGTCTCCTTCTTTGGAGGTTGGATGGCCATCTCTAGGGTGTGCTTTGATTGAGAGTTCCTGAATGGAAGAATGGGGTTGGACTGGATGGCCCTTGGGGGTCTCTTCCAACTCTAGGGTTCTAGGATTTTAGGATGGTTAAATGGATGGCTTGGAGTTTTATGCTTTTGTGCCTACCTGTGTGAGCTCCACGTTGGCTGGATCTCCCAGAATGGAACCGTCTGGCATTTGATAGCCAGCATATCGGATGAGCTGGCTATTCCAGATTCGGAAGTCGTGTTTCCCATCGGTCCTCTGTGGGAAGACAGTGATGGCCGACCTGTTTGGCAAGGAAGAGTCAAAGAAAAGTCAAGGAAGGGTCAAGGAAGGAGCCTCGGTGGCACAGTGGTACTGGAGCTACAAGGTTGTGAGTTCGATCCCAGGCAGGGCTCTAAGGTCGACTCAGGCTTCCATCCTTTTGTCAGTTGGTCAAATGAGTCCCCAGCTTGTTGGGGACAAATGGCTTATGCATTGTAAACCGCTTAGAGAGTACTTAATACTATAAAGCGATATGGAAATGTAAGTGCTATTGCTATCAGAGCGAGTGACAACCTGTCTTGCAGTTCAAGGGATACAAACGAAATGAAAGAAAGCGGAGGCAAATACCTTATATTTCCTCCGTTGGTAGAATACTCCAAATGCCGGCAGAGGTGCTCAAACATTTCCTTGGCAGTGGCACAGCTACGAGCGTCAAACACCTAAGAGGGTTTATTTTAGGAATGGCAAGAAAGTCACTTTCCCAACACAGTCCAAAAGGCATACTCCAAAATCCAAGACACACACACCTTATATAATGAGACGGACCATAGTTCAGGGCCAGGGGCCAATTTTCCACCCAAATCCACCCCCAAATGTGCCAGAATATATCGTTTCCTCTCCATCTCTCCCTCAAACTAGTGAGTAGTGGCAACTTTTGTTAAGCTTTTGTGTTGTTCTATGGGAAATCACCCAGTAGCAGGAGATAATGGATCTAACACTAGCACATCCTTTCTTTTAGCAAACCACTATCGCATTACACACCTTTTCCTTTAAAACTCCCCCATTTTGTGTGTGAGCAGGACACTTTCTCTCTCATCCTGCACTGTGAGTTGCAGAAATCCAAATTATCCTATTTTGAGAAGATGATAGGATGTGGAATGGAATAAATGCCTTTTAACAAAGGCTGGATGGCCATCTGTTGGGGATGCTTTGATTTTGAGTTCCTGCATAGCAGAATGGGGTTGGACTGGATGGCCCTTGGGGGTACCTTCCAATTCTATGATTCTATGAAATGGGAGAAGCTGGGGTTTAAAAACTATGGATCAGTCAGGAAACGTCTTGAAGCAAAACAGCCAAGAAAATGATTGAGACAGGCATCACGCCAGTCAGTGTGGTGTAGTGGTTTGCATGTTGGACTATGTATGACTCCAGAGACCAGGGTTCGATTCCCAGCACGGCCATGGAAAACCAGTGGGTGACCTTGGGCAAGTCACACTCTCTCAGGAAGCTTCAGAGGGAGGCAATGGCAAGCTTCCTTGGAATAAATTTTGCTAAGAAAATCCTATGGTAGGGTTGCCTTAAGTCGGAGTTGACTTAAAGGCACATAGTGGTTTGAGCATTGGACTATGACTCTGGAGACCAGGGTTCGATTCCCAGCTCAGCCGTGGAAACTCACTGGGTGACCTTGGGCAAGCCACATGCTCTCAACCTCAGGGCAAACCTCTGCTGAACAAATCTTGCCAAGAATACCTCATGATCTTAGGGTTACCATATGTTGGAAATGATTCCTTAGCACTGAGCCAGGGCAGTTAATGTGGACTCAAGTTGCATTATTTCTGGTAGTCTGTAAAGGCACAACAACAACAACAACAGGGCAGATCTACATTGGCCAGAATACTCTGGGCCACTCCAAATGCTCCCCATTACCTTCACACTCTTAAGTGATGCCAGGCAGCTGTCTATATATGCGTCCCACTGTGCCATCCATTGCCACCGCCGTGGGTGCAAATCATTTCCTCTAAGGTTGGAAACAAGGTGCTCAGTGTCAATTGCATGGCTGGGTGCCTTGTTGTGACCTCAGAGGGAGTAAAATTTTGCCAGCGGCTGCAATACTAGGTGGCACAGCAGGATGCATGTATATATAGCTGCCTGGCATCGCTCCAGGATGCTCTGCATTTTCTTGGAAAATCCAGAGCAAAAGGCAAGTCTTTTCAATCGAGTTTAAGGGAGGGATGGCCCTGATTTGGTGTGGAGCTGGCCTCATACCATGAAGATAGTCCACATTGTAGCCCTGCATCATATATATGGACAGGATGCCATGAGGATGGAGCAAACAGGTTCACTTTGCCCATGCAGACTGAAGCTCTGGCTGGCACATACTCTAGTTCTAGGGCCACCAAAATGGTGAAGGGTCTGGAAACCATGCCTTATTGGTAAAGACTTTGGGAGCTGGGCATGTTTAGCCTGAAGAAAAGATGGTTAAGAGGTGTTATGCTAGCCCTATTGAAATATTTGAAGGGATGCGATATTAAGGATGGAGCAAGCTTGTTTTCTGCTGCTCCAGAGAATAGAACCTGGAGCAATGGATGCAAGCTAAAGGGAAAGAGATTCCAGCTGAACATTAGGAGGAACCTCCTGACAGTAAAAGTTGTTTGACAGTGGAAGACTCTCCCTTGGAGGGCTATGATAGCCCTGTTTAAGTATTTGAAGGGATGTCACATTGAGGAGGGAGCAAGCTTGTTTTCTGCTGCTCCAGAGAATAGGATGCAATGGAGCAATGGATACAAGCTGCAGGAAAAGAGATTCCAGCTAAACATTAGGAAGAACTTCCTGACAGTAATAGCTGTTCGTCAGTGGAAGACATTGCCTTGGAGGGTGGTAGAGTCTCCGTCTTTGGAGGTCTTTAAACAGAGGCTGGATGGCCATCTGTCGGGGATACTTTGATTGACAGTTCCTGCATGGCAGAATGGGGTTGGACTGGATGGCCCTTGGGGTCTCTTCCAATTCTACGATTCTATGATTCTAGGTTTCACCTTCACACTAAAGCTTCCCTAAGTTATTTTGGGAGATATATAGTCTTTGTGGGGTGTGGTTCTTTGCGGCATACACTTCAATGAACGCCTGTGCTTTGACATTTACTACAGCACTACCAATGCCTGGATACGATCTAGTGGGAAAGCCACATCTACAACAAATGAATGAAGAACCACCTGTAAATTGGACCACTGGATTCTCCCAATGCACCTTGGAGCATTTCTCCAGGCTTGCTTAGCAGCAAAGATGAGTTCCTCCGCTGTCAGCTGGTAGGTTCCTGTTGTTTCTATTTCTTTGGCCACGACTTCCAGGCGTGCAAGATGGTCTATTTCTAGCCTGTGGGAAAAGGAAACAGCGGCCATCATGGACAATGAGTAACATCTGGATCTAGTGGGATTTGGAAGCAATTTATAAAAAAGATATCATTCAAACTGTATCTCAGGCACCATTCAGACGCAATGAGACGATTATTCTGCATTGGGCCCCATTGAAACGAATGGAGGTCTACAATTGTAGAAAGGGCTACAAAATCAGCTCTTCAGGCAAGTTCAGTTGTCTCTCTTTTGAATGACTAAAATACACATACAAAGAAATTAAGTAGCTATCCCTGAACAAGTAGCTGTGTAAAAGAATTCAAAGGTATAGCCGTGTTAGTCTGTAAGATCGGTATGTCGAGAGATCTTGTAGCAGCTTTGAGACTCACGGAAAGAAAGAAGTTGGCAGCAAGAGCTTTCCTAGACTTCAGTCTAATTCCTCAGATACATATATGCATCTATATCTATATCTATATCTATATCCATATGCATCTGAGGAAGTAGACTGAAGTCTAGGAAAGCTCCTGCTGCCAACTTCTTTCTTTCCATGAGTCTCAAAGGTGCTACAAGATCTCTCTGCATTCAGGGAAAGGCAATGGCAAACCTCCTCTGAACAAATCTTGCCAAGAAAACCACAGGCTTAGGGTCACCATAAGTCAGAAATGACTTGAAGGTACACAGTGACGACAACAACAACCTTCACATGAGAGCCAGAGTAGTGCAATGGTTTGAGCGGTGGACTACAACTTTGGAGATCTGGGTTCAAATCTGTACTCAAGCATGGAAACCCACTGTGCAAAATTGGCTCACCCTTTAGATGAACTGTAAAACAGATTGATAAACTCTGTCGCCTGGAGCAATAACTCGTCTCGGGGAACCGGTTCGTTTCGGGGACCCCTGACCAAAGCTGGGGTGTTCATGAGAGACCCTTGACAAACTCTGGAGCCGCAGCTAAGGACCTGAAAATGAACAATATAATTGAGACAGGTCAATAAACGTCCCCAAATCTACAGTGGACCGATTCGGCATGAAGACAGTGGTTAGAGCAGAGGTAGGCAACCTTTCCCCTTTAAGGGCCGAGGGACTTCAGCTCCCAGAAGCCTCAGCCATGTTGGCCAATAGTCCCATGTTGGCCAATAGCTCCTGGGATTCTGGGAGCTGAAGTCCCTCGGCCCTTAAAGGGGAAAGGTTGCCTACCCCTGGGTTAGAGCATCATCGCTGGGAGCCGAGTTTGGAAACTTCAGGTTGCATCCACACTACAGAAATAATCCGGCTTAACACCACTTTAACTGCCACGGCTCAATGCTATGGGTTCCTGGGACTTGTAGTTTGTTGTGGCACCAGAGCTCTCTGACAGAGAAGGCGAAATGTCTCCCAAAACTAAAATTCCCCAGAATTCCATTGCATTGAGCTGTGGCAGTTAAAGCAGCATCAAACTGGATTATTTCTGCAGTGTGGAGGCAGCATCAGAATATATCAAGGATTGCTTTGGGGGGGGTGGGGGGAGAATGAATATCTGGGACTTGCAATCCAAAAATCTAATTCTTCCAAGCTGGTTTGCCCCATGGAAGAATACCCTGAGATCACACTTTTGCATTTGCCATAGTAAAATTTCCATAGTAAATTCTCTTGTAAATAAATAAATAGAAAATTATTCTCTTGGGTCCCTTTCTGGGAGAAAGGTAGCAGAAGGGACGAAACGAAATGAATAAATAAATCCCATTAAGAGCAAGCAAGAAATGCCACAACATTTTGCAGCCATGCCTTATCTAGGATCCTCTATTTCATTTGCATTTGCACCTCCTAACTCCAATTTTACTCACAATATTTAGGGAGTAAGGTCCTTTTTCTAGCAGCCACAGATCCGATAAAGTCCACAGAGGAGGACCTGATCCATAAACCCCAAATGGACTGGGTCACCCTAAAAACCATACACTCCTTCTTCATCCTCTTACCTCTTTGGCCTGATGGTGCAAAGCATCCTGAAGCACTGTTCCATTTTCCCAGTTTTTAATTTTTAAATGCCTCGGGCATCCAGAGATTTGCTGGTTGCTGTTAGGGAGACGTTTCTGGGCAGAAAAAAAGAACCAGAAAAAGAAGAAAAATTAACTTGATTCTTCATTGGCCACCTTTAGATTGGATTCTTGGCTTTCCTTCGAAGACACACAGGTGAAAATAATAATAATAATAATAATAATAATAATAATAATAATTTGTATCCCGCCTGGGGCGGCTTCCACAATAAAACATACAGTCCTGTCTCCCAATAATCCACCCACCCCTAAAATACAATTAAACATCTATAATTTAAAACATACTTAAAATAACAAATTAGCAACAGATGACAATAAATTAAAATAACAGTAACAGAAATCAGGGTCAGGCATAGCTTTTTCGGTGGGAGCAATGGCTAGCATCCACCATTTATCTTTTGAATGGGTTCATGCCTAATAATATTGTTGCCTGGCGTACATTGCAAAATAAAGAAGGGATTCAGATTTCAATGAAATGTACATATGCTCATCCCATGTACATATTCAGAAATAATTGTTGCATTGCGGTAGTGGTTTGTTGTGTGCCTGCAAGTCATTTTTGACATATGGCCACCCTAAGGCAACCCTATCGTAGGGTTTTTTTCTGGGGGAGGGGGTTGACATTGCCACCCTCTGAGGCTGAGAGAGTGTCCCTTGTCCAGGGTCACCCATTGCGTTGTTACGCTCGAACAGGGACGCAAACCTTGATCTCCAGAGTCATCATAGTCCAATGCTCAAACCACAGCACCCCGAGACTTATTCAATTGTTATACCCCAAATTCAGACTCACTTCTCTTGCCGTCGCGGTGTGTATGATCACATCTGGTTTCTGGCTTAGGCCATTTAATAGGGTCCCATCCTGTTTGGCCAAACTGGAAGGAAAAAGAAGAGAATGAGTGACACCAATAAATAAGGGATTCAGATTTCAATGAAATGTACATTCTGTGCAACAAGCAAAAATAATACGTTAAGCGCAACTGTTCAAAGAAAGCCAAGGGGGAGATTTGGAGTAGTATCTTTGAGATTCCCAAATGTATTGGGGCAAGGTTTTGCAGAAAAGAGTTAAAACCAATGCATGATGTGTGATCGCCATGCCCGTGGGCCTGTTTTTCCATTTGTTCCCTTGCGAAACGAGAAAGCTGCTTAATGTGCGTTTGCACGTGTGAAATGACACAGAAGAGATTGGGCACCGCTATGGTTAGTAAGTGAGAAAGTGTTATTGTGCCGCTTTTATTCCAGTAGTTTTGCAAGTGTGCGAGATCCCTCGATCTTAAAATGGTATGTTTCCCTCTACTCGAACAGTGCTATTTTAACAGTTCGTGCTATATATTGTCATGTCATAACGCCCTCCGTGAGCATAACATATTTGTGAGACCTACTCAGTCACTAGTTTAAGAGTGTCCGCTCAGCCATTCCTCCCTTTTTAAGCGGATTTTCTGGTTGGGAGCCCAGAGTAGACAGCTGATGGAAGCTCATGGATAAGATAAAGATAAGAAATGTATTTTGGAACAAGATATTCATCAGAGTGCGGACTACAGGTCATCCAGATGCACTAACTCCAGCGAAGGAGAAAAACAAAGATAGACAGCGGAAGGCACAAGGGTGCACAGCGTCTCTTGGCTTATGATGTGGGGTAGCAGGGTGCACCTACATTGTAGAAATAAGGCAAAAGGCACGCTTTTATGACCATTGCATGCCGTTGAAGCACTTCCATACGTTCGTAAAAGCATGTCTTTTGTCATGCTGGAAAAATCTGTTTGGCAAAAGGCATACTTTTATGACCATTGTAGGCTGTTGAAGCACTTCCATATGTTCAAAAAAGTGTGTCTTTTGTCATGCTGGAAAAATCCATTTGGCAAAAGGCACGCTTTTATGACCATTGCATGCTATTGAAGCACTTCCATCCATTCATAAAAGCGTGTCTTTTGTCATGCTGAGAAAATATGTAATTGTGGGATATGTAGTTTTTGAGATAATTTCTTTGTCAGAGAGCTCTGGTGTCACAACAAACTACAAATCCTAGCATTCTGTAGGATGCAGCCATAGCAGTTAAAGCCATGTAGCAATGCCTGATGTTTTGGCAAGGTTTCTGAATTTGGTTAAATCAGGAAAGTTAAGCGGGAGATCCCAGGGGTGCTGAAAGTGATGCAAAGACTGGAAAACCACCCAGCAAGCTAAACAAAAGGCCTGCGTCACGTTGCTTCAAACTTCACACAGTTGCAAACTAGTTATAGTAACAAAACAAAGGCAGAGGATGCAATTGACTGAATGGGTCACTGCGGGGAATTTGCTGGGTGGATATTTATTTTCAAAGCATCCCAGACTGAGGGCTTGTTAAGAAAATAGCTGTGAATTTCCTCCGCTTCCGGTATAATAATAATTTCTGAACGCGTCGCTCTTCCTTTCCCCTTTTGACAGCCAGGAACAGAAGAGGTTTAATTTATTGCATTTTTATCCCACCCTCCAAGTTGCGCAAGGCACACATCTCATCTGCAGAATAATCCTTTACGATAGATAAGGCAGAGAGGACACCCAGTGAATTTCATTGCTAAGGGAAGATTCATACCGTCCAAATGCACCGATTTGGTGGGGATATTCCCGATTATTCCTCCGCCATCCCACTTTTTCAGCTGTCCCACTTTCTCTCCTGCACTTTCCCCCTTTGTCCTCAGCTTACTTCAGTTGTTGCAAACTGACTCCAAAGTGCAAGAATAGTTTGCATTCAATCAATTCAGAGGCTCTTCCCAGCTGGCTCAGGCAAAAGCAAACTGCTGCAGCCTCTCCTAGCTTGTGTGCTGTTCTTCATTAAGAACTTTTGTCATATTGACCATACTTCTGACATTGCTTGTGGGTCCCCCTTTTCACCTGTGAAACGTTGGAAGGCATGAGGATTTGCGCTTGAGTCTCACATTCTGGACACTACACCAGTGTGAGCAATTGCAGAGTGGTGTAGTGCATTTAACATCATGACCTCCCACCATACAATGCGCCATGCTCCTGGTGCAACTGACCATGATGTCACATCACTTCTGTTTTTGAGCAATGCCCAAAATTTGGCCAATTTCTGGAGCCAGGGAGGAGGTCATGGGAACCCAAACTGCCTTGGTTTGGGTGCTTTCTGATAGTTTTGCAGCTATGTTGTTGCCATTCTTTTAAAACAACTATGCTGTCTTTGTACAACCATGCTGTCTTTGTACAACTTTAAACAGAGTCTATAAACAGGTCTTTAAACAGTGGCTGGATGGCCATCTGTCAGGGATGCTTTGATTTTGAGTTCCTGCATGGCAGAATGGGGTTGGACTGGATGATCCCTTGGGGTTTCTTCCAACTCTCTGATTCTATGATTCTATGCTTTGATTTTGAGTTCCTGCATAGCAGGGGGTTGGACTGGATGACCTTTGGAGGTATCTCCCAACTCTATGATTCTATGATTCTGTGATTCTAACTCCATGATGTTTCTGTATTCTTGATTCTTTTATAATGTCATTTTAAAGATGTGCACAGGGCTGGGTCCAAGCTTGACCTAGTTGGGAAGGAGAAACAGTTCTATATTTTTGGACCAGCCGAGCCAGGACAATCTGATCAAACCAAAACAGAAGGCAGCCAACATGTATTTCTATATCAAATCAGTTTGCAACAACAAGGCTAGGTTTCATTTGGGTGCAAAAACAAGAAGGAGGTCAGTCTCACAGAGTTCAATGAGATTGAGTCTCAAGTAAGTACTGCATATACTCATGTATTAGTCTACAAATTTAGGTCAAAAAGTTGACCCAAAGAACCTGAGTCGACTTATCCATGGGTCAGTGTAAGTACTGTACTTTAACTCTTATTTTTTTTAAAAAAAGGAACCCTCCTCTGGTGAAAATCAAGAGTGTAATCTGTCTTGGAAGCACTGACCCCGCTATACTCTCTCATCCATCCAACCTTTAGTATGAACACAGTTATGCCTGCTGGAACTTTGTTCTTTGGCATTGTTTTCCTTTGCTCCTTCTTTCCTTTTCCTTTGCTTCGTTCTTTACATCCTTTGTTACATGCCCCTAAGTTTTACCCTCAACTTATCCACGGGTCACATCAAAATCCATCATTTTGGCCCCCAAACCTGCCCTCGACTTATACATGAGGTCGACTTATAGTCGGGTATATACGGTATATATAGAAATCCAGAGGTTCAAGCGTTGAGCGTGGAGCATGGAGACCAGAGTTCAAATCCTTGCTCAGCCATGGAGTGGGTAACATTGGACAAGTCACATTTTCTCCGTCTCGGAGGAGGCGAAGGCAATCTCCCTCTGAACAAATCTTAGCAAGAAAACACCACGACAGGATCGTCTTAGGATCACCATACATCGGAAATGTGCACAAGAATGGGAAAGGGAGGCAATGTTCTTTCTTGTAGCTACAGTAGCTCCACCAGTTCTTCCAAGGTGTACTGTCCCACCAGGAATACAATCCCCTCAGAGGCGTCACCCAGCGTGGACCATACCCTCCGCACCCCCTATTGATGCCTCTATTTGACCCACGAAGACAGACCAGGAATACAGTTCCTTCAGAGACGTCACCCAGTGTGGACCATACCCTCCGCACCCCCTATTGACACCTCTATTTGACCCATGAAGACAGGACCAAAATACAATCCCCTCAGAGGCGTCACCCAGTGTGGACTGTACCCTCTGCACCCCCCTATTGACGCCTCTATTTCATCCATGAAGACAGGACCTAGGACATGACTCCATGAATTTACAGTACAAGTTTCTGCCTAAGATTAGGAAGACCTTCCCATTTGTAAGAACTGTACAACAGTGGACTAAGCCGGCCTCAGACGGTGGTAGACCCTCCTGCGTTGGAGGTATTTCAACAGAGCTTAGAGGGCCGTCTCTCAAGAATGCTTTAGCAGTGGAGCCCTGCGTGGTCCTTGCAGTCCTTAACACTTTCAACTCTATGATGGTGTGAAATGGAGTTTCTCTAAAAAGGGCTCAGTGGCAGCCTGAGCCAGGAATACAAGACTACTACTACCATGTCCTAGTCTCTGGAGCAGCAGAAAACAAGCTTGCTCCATCCTCAATATGACATCCCTTCAAATATGCCACAATTTCAGGTCTCACCTGAAAATTTTCAAAACTGCTTCAAAAGCCATATGCAGTAGCCCCTCCTAATTTGTGGGGGATCTGTTCTGGACCCCCTCGCGAAAATGGCGACTCACACATATTCGAGTCCCATAGGAAATATTGGGTGGGCACATGTCGCCATTATAATAATAGCTGCTTTTCCCTCCCACGAACAAGACCGCAGATTCCAAGTCCGCAGGGACAACTGTAACCCCAAAATGAGGGAGTTTACTCATTCGGACTATCTATATACAGTGGTGTCCAAACTTTGGTCCTTCAAACATTTTGGACTTCAACTCCCAGATTTCCTGACTGTTAGAATCCTAGAATCCTAGAGTTGGAAGAGACCCCAAGGGCCATCCAGTCTGACCCTCTGCCATGCAGGGACCCTCAATCAAAGCATCCCTGAGAGATGGCCCTCCAGCCTCTGTTTAAAGACCTCAAAGGAAGGAGACTCCATCACTCTCCAAGGGAGCATCTTCCACTGTTGAACAACTCTTACTGTCAGGACATTCCTCCTAATGTTCCTCTCTTTTCCTGTAGCTTGCATCCATTGCTCCATCGTGTCCTATTCTCTGGAGCGTCAGAAAACAAGCTTTCTCCATCCTCAATATGACATCCCTTCAAATATTTAAACAGTAGCTATCATAACACCTCTTAACCTTCTCTTCTCCCAAGCGGCCCAAGCTGGCTGTGGCTTCTGGGAGGTGAAGTCCAAACAGCTGGAGGACCAAAGTTTGGGAACCACTGGAAAGGTCTCAGATTCCCACAGCCATTGCAACGTCAAGCATGGCATAGTCATTTGAGTGTTGGACTATGACCCTGGAGGCCAGGGTTCGATTCCCTGCTCAGCCCTGACCTTGGACATGGGTGAACTTCGGCAAGTCACACGCTCTCAGCCTTGGGGGAAGGCAACGTCAAACCTCCTCTGAACAAATCTGGCCATGGTAGGAAATCAGAAACAGCTTTAAGGCACACAAGAGCAATAACTGCAGCATCCTACGGCAGCAACCTCTGCAGGATAAAGGTTATCTCTGAGCGGAGAGGTTGTCTGTCTTGAATATATTGCAATTCCAAATAAATTCTTTAGGAACCTTCACCCCCTAAGATCTGAGAGAAGGAGACAAAAAGCGAGCCCCCTCACCTGCAGGGATGCTTGGTTGCTTTTTCCATGTTGTTGTTAATATCCTTATCTTCTTGGGGCTTGTTCTTAGTGGTTTGAGGCTTAAAAAATAACGGCCAAGGGCACATCATTTTCCGCATATTCGGCAGCGGGTTCCTCGGCAGCGTTCAGATCTTGCTCCAAGAAAGCTGGACAGGGGACAAAAGATAAACTGACATTAGTGGAGTGAAAGAGACAATTATTTTAAGAGAGAAAGAGAGGTATGCTTCAAGGATCAGATCAAATATGGCTCTCAAATATCTGCCATGGCTTACATTCTGCCGCTCCGCAATGCTACAGTCTGGGTTCATGTTAGGTTCTGGATTGAAGGGTGAAATGCTTTGCGGCTCTCTCTAGATTAGGCTGCTAAGAGTTTCCAAATCTCAGGGAGGAATCTTAGGGTGAGAATACTGTCTTGCAGGTACTTTCAAGACAGTATTCTCACCCTAAGATTCCTCCCTGAGATCTGGAAATTCTTAGCATGCATGAGATCTGGAAACTCTTAGCATGCATGCATATTCCTCACTGCAGAGATATCTTGGAGCAAATCTGAGAAAGACATTGGCAGCATGAGCTTTCATAGACGAAAGTCTACTTCCTCAGATGCATTTGATCAAACATTGTGGGCTTTGATGGGAGAAGTTTAGAAGACAAACCCAAATGTCAAGTCCCATTGAACAGTGAGGGACTTGCAATCCGAGTAAAAAGGAACAAAGGATGTAGGATTATTGTTATTATTAAAACATTCTTAAAAGCATTCTTTACATGTTTTTGACACATCAAAAGAGAGATTTCTTTCATCTTCCAATCATTCCGCAAATGAACATCCGAAATACTGGAACAAAAAGAGATCAGTTCGGACAATGCTGCAACTATGACTATGATTTGGCATAGTCATAGTCACAGCATTATATTATATTATATTATAATATAATATAATACTGTGTCTATGACTATGCCAAATGTATATAATAAAAAATACATATTTTAAATATATATTTTAATAATAATAATAATAGAAATTCCTTGGACAGCTTAATTCTTTTAAATACAGATCTGGAATAAAGCATTCTTTCTCAACAAGATGTCATATGACATTTTAATCCATTTTAAAATATATTTTAAATAATAAAAATATATATTTTAAATCTATTTTAAATAATAATAATAATAATAATAATAATAGAAATCCCTCGAACAGCTTGATTCTTTTAAACACAGATCTAGAATAAAGTGCTCTTTCTCAACAAGATGTCATATAATGCTTTAATATATTTTAAATATATTTTAAATAATAAATTATTATTTTTAAAATATATTTTAAATAATAATAAAAAAAGAAAGTCCTTGGACAGCTTGATTCTTTTAAACAGATCTGGAATAAAGTGCTCTTTCTCAACAAGATGCCATATGATATTTTAATCTATTTTAGAATTTATTTTAAATAATAATATATATATTTTAAATATATTTTGAATAATAATAATAATAATAATAATAATAATAATAATAATAGAAATTCCTTAGCTTGATTCTTTTAAACAGATCTAGAATAAAGTGCTCTTTCTCATAAGATGTCATATGACACTTTAATCTATTTTTAAATATATATTTTAATAATAATAATAATAATAATAATAATTCCTCAGCTTTATTCTTTTAAACAGATCTGGAATAAAGTGCTCTTCTATATATTTTAATATATATATATATATATATATATATATATATGACACTTTAATATATTTTAAAATATATCATATATATCATACACACACACACACACACACACACACACACATATATATAATCTATTTTAAATAATAATAAAAAATAAATCCCTCAGACAGCTTGATTCTCTTAAACACAGATCTGGAATAAAGTGCTCTTTCTCAAGAAGATGCCATATGACACTTTAATATATATTTTAAATATCCTGTTGCTGTGCATAGGCATTCCCTGTTCCAGTGGCTATAGGACTCTGACCCTCAATAACCATGGGTCAATGCTATGGGGCCCTGGGATTTGTAGTTCTGTGATCCATACATCTCAGAGAAGATCCGATCAGACAAAAGGCTCTGCAATCCTTTATACATTATACTTACCTGGGAGTAAGTCCCATGGAGCTGAGTTGCACTTACTTCTGAATAGACATACCTCAGGTTTCGCGAAGGTCTGCTTGATTTAATTTTAATTTTATTTTAATTGGTTCCAACAATTTATTTCGGTTCAGGTCCTCCTGCTGTGGGGAGGAAAAAGAAAAGTTTAAATTGGGTTGGATCGGGTTCGAAAGCGCCGTAGAGTCAGCTCTGGATTGAACTAGACAGAGTTGCAAGATCTTTTTTGCAATTTTCTGTGCCACTAGATTTCACATGCTGCCTACCCAGATGTTGATGTTACGCCTCTCCCCTGCTCACCCAGATAAGAAATTTTTTTGCTCTCTCGAATCCGAGACAAAAGCCAAATCCTTGCAGAGACCAGACTTGGAAAGGTCAGCCTCAATGCTATTTCTCCCAGCTGCCAAACTGGACTGGAAGGACGATCCCAGTTGGCTCCAACTGGGAACGGGAAACCATTCTCTTACCTGGAGATGTTTTGACTTTGTCTCTCTTTCGCTTCAAGCTTTCTGCAAATCTGAGGAATTGAGAAAGCATTTTTGTACCCTGTTCCCCCCACTATGCAAATAACCGGGAGGGATAAGAGATGACTATGGCCCAAAAAAAGAAAGGATGGGAAATCCCGTATTTGGACAGACGAAAGTGACTGCACAATTGTCTAATGGAGTGTGCAGTGCACCACCCAGTGTGCATCATGGTCTGACCCTGTCTTCCCCGTCTCACTTTCTACTGAGCATCCTTACACATAAATACATCAGGAAATACATTACTCGGCCCTGCTATTTTTGGAGCCGCCTGATGACCCAAGCCTATCCTGCGTGGCATCCTTCCGGATAGAGAACGCAGGTGCTGGGAGTCCCAAGAAGAACAATGTCGAAGTTTGACGGCTAAAAAACAGGGCATCGGCACACTTTGGGGGGTACTTTTGCAAACACTTTACTACTTTTGGGAAAACACACCCAAAGTGGCACTTTTCTTCCTCGAAGGCTCAGGGAGGAATCAGTCTGCGCATGGGATTTCGGAGCGCCATCCCCGTACTGTTTATATGGATACGCAAAGGGATCTCGTAGCACCTTTGAAACTACAGTTGGCTCTCTGTTTTTGCAAGGGATCCGTTCCGGACACAGACGCATCCGCGAAAATGGAGATTAGTGAATAATCAAGCCCCGTAGGCTTGAATGGGGTGTGCCTCGTTGATTTAAACAAAGGCCACCCCTCCCTGAATATCATAGAATCATAGAGTTGGAAGAGATCCCCCAAAGGTCATCCAGTCCAACCCCATTCTGCCATGCAGGAACACCCAATCAAAGCATCCCCAACAGATGGTCATCCAGACTCTGTTTAAAGATATCCAAAGAAGGAGACTCCACCACAATCTCCGAGGGATGTAAATATGTACAACCGTAGACTTGAAGTCCGCGAGAACGGAGGGGCGGCTGTACTGTATATACACATGTATAAGTCTAGAAATTTTAGTCCAAAAATCGATCCCAAAAATCTGGGTTGACTTATCCACGGATCAGTATCAGTAGTGCACTTTTAAGCCTTATTAAAAGACGAAAAGGAGCCATCTCCTTTCTGGGAGTAGAGTTGCAAAAGGGAGAGTGCTTAGTTCATTCTGGTGGCACCGAAAAGCAGCGCTGACTGTCTGTCCTCTCTCATCCGTCCGGACAATTTGTTTCATAAAGATCCTGACAGTAAGGGCTGTTCGACAGTGGAAGACACTTCCTCGGAGAGTGGTGGAGTCTCCTTCTTTGGAAGTCTTTAAACAAGAGGCTGGATGGCCATCTGTCGGAGGTGCTTTGATTGAGAGTTCCTGCATGGCAGAATGGGGTTGGACTGGATGGCCCTTGGGGGTATCTTCAAGCTCTATGATTTTATGATTCTATGACCCTCCTTGTTTAACTTATATGCTGAAAACATCATAAGAAAAGCAGAATTAGAATCAGAAAAAGGAAGAGTTAAGATAGGAGGAAGCAACATTAACAACCTCAGATATGCGGACGACGCCATAATATTAGCAGAAGACGTTCAGGAATTGGAACAGTTAATAAGAAAAGGCAAAGATGAAAGTGCAAAGGCAGGTCTGATGCTGGACATAAAGAAAACAAAGATATTGACCACAGAAGAAACACACAAATTTGTATCTAGACAGCGCGGAAACTGAAATAGTTAAGGAATTCCCATATCGAGATTCAAACATTGACCAGAACGGAGACAGAATGCTTTGATTGTGAGTTCCTGCATGGCAGAATGGGGTTGGACTGGATGGCCCTTGTGGTCCCTTCCAACTCTATGATTCTATAAGTAGACAGAACATGTTGTAAAGAGCACAAATAACTTTCTGGCCTTGCATCGCATGTTTCAGGGCAAATATTTAAGTCATAAATAGTGTTCAGTCCGGCAAGTATTGCAGAATGTCATGCCACAAGTCCTCTTCAAAGAGGGTCATGGCATGCAGCTGTAGTATAGAAAATGATGCAGTATATCAAAAAGCCACAGGTTACATTCATAAAATATAGAGTTGTTTCTCTGGATGGTTTTTTGAAGCGATTTCACTGTGGAATTTATCTCAACTGGGACAAAAGTCTTCATATTTGAAAGTCGTCTTCCTAAGCAATGGCTTTGGCTTCAGACAGGAATGCCTCCCAATATTTTATCAGCCGCCGTTGTGTTGCATGAATGCACTAAATAAGGTGAACACGAACATTTATGCTTGCACGAATAAGGTAAACACAAACATTTATGCTTGCCGGATTTCTGTGGGTTCTATGGCATCATTTTCCTTTGCAACATGCTCCTAAGTTTTACCCTCGACTTATCCACGGCTCCTATCAAAATCCATAATGTTGGCCCCAAAACCTGCCCTTGAGGTTGCTTATAGTTGAGTTTGTATGGTAATAATAATAATAATAATAATAATAATAATAATAATAATATTTCTAGATCGCCTATTTCCAAAAGGAATCATAGAATCATAGAATCCTAGATTTGGAAGAGACCCCAAGGGGCCATCCAGTCCAACCCCATTTTTGCCATGCAGGAACTCAAAATCAAACCATCCCCGACAGATGGCCATCCAGCTTCTGCTTAAAGACCTCCAAAGAAGGAGATTCCAAGGCGGGTTACAAGCATAAAAATAAAAGAAAACTATGTGAAAGAAGTTACAGCATAAGCCTTTGTAGACTTGATCTGCTTCCTCAGCTTTATCAAGACGGACCCTGATAAAGAGACTGCATGCATCGCCATAGAAGTGCAAAACCTGTGGCTATGGGGATGCGGTGCAGAAACTGCTGAATCTGCAGCACTATATCTATATATCTCTATATCTATATATAGAGATATAGAGATATAGAGATATAGATATTGGCTTCATTCCCTCAATTCTCTCCTTTGTGGACTCCCAGTGCTGCAATCCTTGGTCCCATGAGTGGGAGCTGGAGAGATTTGCACAGAAGCTCTGCTCAACTGGTGACGGTCCAAGGCGTCCGATGAATTATTTTGCAATAGGGACATTGGCAGATGAGACACGAGGCTTTAAAGAAATGCAAAACCACCAAGCAGAGGGGACCAGTTACTAAAGTTAGAACCAGACCAAGTGTCTAGAAGGTCAAATTCAAGCCACACAAAAAAGGGAGCTACAATGTCTCCTAATTTTAATTCCATCCTTCCCCATTCTCTCCAGCAGTGGCTTCCAAACATTGGTCTTCCAGCTGTTTTGGACATCAACTACCAGAAGCCCCAGTTTGGCCAACAGTCAGGAATTATGGGAGCGGAAGTGCAAAACATCTGGAAGACCAAAGTTTGGGAACCACTGGTCTACAGCTTGCTTGTAAAATAATACACACATGGTTGCATATCTTGTCACCTGGAGAGAATAAAATATTGTTCCCGGTCAACAAGCAGGTTGCTCCTTTCCTTTCCTTTCTTTTCTTTTCCTTTCCTTTCCTTTCCCCTCCTTTCCTTTCTTTTCTTTTCTTTTCTTTTCTTTTCCTTTCCTTTCCTTTCCTTTCCTTTCCTTTCCTTTCCTTTCCTTTCCTTTCCTTTCCTTTCCTTTCCCCTCCTTTCCTTTCCTTTCCTTTCCTTTCCTTTCCTTTCCTTTCCTTTCTTTTCTTGTCCAGCTGTTGTGACACACAAGTACTATACAGATAAAACATTGCCATGGGCTAGAAGCAGCAATTCCCAAACTTTGGTCCTCCAGATGTTTTGGACTTCAGCTTCCAGAATTCCTGACTATTGACCAAGATGGCAGGGGATTCTGGGAGCTGAAGTCCAAAACCTTTGGACGATCAACATTTGGGAACCACTAGAGCATTAGAGCTTTTTGCAAGACTGCTTACACGGTTGCAATGATTTTGGGGACTGGGAATGAAATAGCACAAATATTGATCCCTAACACGATATTTTGCCCTCCTGTTTTAGGATGCAGAACTGATTTAGGATGCAGAACTGAAGCCAGAAGCCATCAGACAGGACTAAAGTGGAATGCTTTTCCAGTTGCTGGTCCAGATGTATAAAAGTCATGGCCCTTGTCCAGCCCTTGGTGAGACAGTTGTGCGGACAACAAATATGTAAGATTTAATTTTTAGGTCATGTCAAAAGCAAATTCTCATGCTAAGGATATAAAGGAGACAAGTGTCTGTCTCTTCCAGCATCCTGCTTCCTAAGACAGCCATCTAGATGTTTTCATAATTCCCATTTGAAACACATCTAAGACACACAACAACAACAACAAGAGAGCAGCTATGGCATCCTGACACCTTGTGTGTCAGTTCGTTCTGTAAAGACATTGGTTGGAATCTTGTTGGTTTCTTAACACATAGACTGATTTATTTCGGGAGGGTGACAATGTTTCGGAAGGTAGGTACTGAGGACAATAGCCTCAGGATACAAGGGAATTGGAGCAATAGTACAATAACCCAACAATTGACAGGTGGGAAAACGATAAGGAAGCAGCTGGAGAGAATGATCCACAGTCCCAGATCCACAGTCCCAGATGTCTCTATACTATGAACAGAGCATGGGAAAAAATAATAAGATGAATTTAAACTCTTAGTACAGAAAGGTAAAATGATCTGAGATGACTTGAAGGCACACAACAACAACAACAAGATCCATGGACATAAATGTCCCTTTACTAGGAACAGAGCATGGGAAATTAATAAGATGATCTTAAACTCTTAACACAGAAAGGCAATATGATTTAATAGATAACATGATTTAGTAAGCTGTATCCATAGTCACAGATGTCTTTATACTATGAACAGAGCATGAGAAATTAATAAGGTGAATTTAAACTCTTAACACAGAAAGGTAATATGATTTAATAGGTAATATGATTTATTAGACTGTATTCACAGTCCCAGATGTCTCTATACTATGAACAGAGCATGGGCAAATAATAAGATGAATTTAAACTCTTAACACAGAAAGGTAATATGATCTAATAGATGACTTGAAGGCACACAACAACAACAACAACAAGGTCCATGGTCATAAATGTCCCTTTACTAGGAACAGAGCATGGGAAATTAATAAGATGATCTTAAACTCTTAACACAGAAAGGCAATATGATTTAATAGATAATAAGATTTAATAAACTGTATCCACAGTCACAGATGTCTTTATACTATTATACTTTATATATACTTTTTATATACTTTATTATACTATATATTATACTATACTATTATACTTTATACTATGAACCCCATTCTGCCATGCAGGACCTCAAAATCAAAGCATCCCCGACAGATGGCCATCCAGCCTCTGTTTCAAGACCTCCAAAGAAGGAGAAGCTTGGAGAAGACATAAAATCCATATATAAATACCCGAGGGGATGT
This sequence comes from Phrynosoma blainvillii, assembly GCA_026167975.1. NCBI lineage: Eukaryota > Metazoa > Chordata > Lepidosauria > Squamata > Phrynosomatidae > Phrynosoma > Phrynosoma blainvillii. The sequence continues at coordinate 6,854,941 of JANUYF010000014.1, read as the reverse complement.
CATATAGAAGATGGAGCAAACTCATTCTTTTGCTGCTCCAGAATATAAACCTATGGATTCAGATCCAGGAAAAGCGATTCCACCTAAACATTAGAGAAATAACTTCTTGGATAGTAAGAGCTCTTTGAATAAATTGCCTTGGAGGTGAGGGACTTTCCTTCTTGTTAACTCTTTGAACTGTGAGATGACCATCTCTCGGGACGGCTTTGGCAGTGTATTCCCTTGGAGTCCCTTCCAACTCTTTGAATCTTGTTGGGCAAGGGATGTCTGTATTTAGTTCAAGGTTATGGAAGGGGAGCAGCAATAAACTGGATTGCACATGGATTCCTACCACATGTTGTGGTTGGTCATGTTGTGGTTGGTCAAGAAACATGGATGTTTCTTGCATATTATTATTATTATTATTATTATTATTATTATTATTATATGGCTGCACCATGTTGCAGTTCATTAAGGAGGTGGCATTGCACGACTGCCGCATAACTCTCTGAGCATGAAGTTATTCTGCTTCTCCTCAATGTGGGATCTCAGCCATATTTTCTTTTGCCTGGCATGCGGTCCTTCCAAGGCTGGAGTCAGACAATGCTTTGCTTTGTGTTTCCAAAGGAACCGAGTGCATTTTAGAAGAGGGACCAACCAGGGGTATGTTGGAGCTCATTTTGGCCAAACTGGGCATCACAGCCCCTCCACCCTTCCCGGCTTTTCCTTTTGGTATTTCTTCAAAGGCTTGCAAAACCCGTTCCCCAAGAGGCACCAATGGGACAAAAATAAATGTCGGCATGCATGCAAAACATGTCATGCCTCCCTCCGATTGCTTTTGGGTCTCTTCAAAATAGATGGCTCTCCAGATGGTGTTGGGATGCAGATCTCAATTGGCTATTGTCATATATAGGGCTGATGGGAGTTGCAATCCAAAGCCTTCTAGAGGGTTAGTAGGCAGAGAGCTCTTGTAGCTTTTTGTAATAAAAAAGGTTGGCAGCATGAGTTTTCGTAGAGTTCAGTCTACTTCCTCAGATGCATTTATTAATTTATTCTCAAATACATCTGAGGAAGTAGACTGAAGTCTAAGCTCATGCTGCCAACGTCTTTCTTTCAGTGAGTCTCAAAGGTGCTACAAGATCTCTCTACATACTGATTCTACAGACTAACATGGCTATATCTTTGAATTCTTTCTTTCAGTGAGTCTCAAAGGTGCTACAAGATCTCTCTACATACTGATTCTACAGACTCACATGGCTATATCTTTGGATTCCCCCTCTAGAGGGTTGTACTTTGCCCACCCCTGCTTTAAAACTTTTGTGATGGTGGTGAGTTTTTTAAAGTTAAATATTGTAATTCAGTCTCCCTCCTGCTAAATTAATTGCATGCAAACTACTTTTGCATTTTAAACTCCATTTGCATGCAACTGGAGTAAACCAAACACAAAGCAGGAAAAGTGGGTGGAGGAGAGAGAAATCGGGACATTTTAAAGGCAACTGAGAAAATGGGACAGCAGAGGAGTATTGGGACAATTGAAGGGTATAAAGTCCCTAGAAGCCCTGGTCAGCATGGCCAAAGAAAATAGGAGCTGTAATCCAAAAAGTCAGGAAGACCAAAGGTGCAATAAAATGTCCTCCTTCTTTGGAGGTCTTGAAACAGAGGCTGGATAGCCATCTGTTGGGGATGCTTTGATTTTGAGTTCCTGCATGGCAGAATGGGGTTGGACTGGATGGCCCTTGGGGTCTCTTCCAACTCTAGGATTCTACGATTAACATCTGGCTCTCCCTACGATGAAACAGAGCAACTTCCCAGATGTTTCCCCCAATCTCCTCTGTGTCTTGCAAAGGCAGCTTGCTTGGCCTTTGTTTGGCATCCTCATCCTAAAAATGCCAGAGTTGTGTATGTTTGGCTGTGATTCTTTGCCGACTGCTAAAGGTTTTGCGTTTGCCATCGAGAAACATCAGAGAGAGACAAAACAAAAGGCAGCTATAAGGCTGTGTTTTAGTTATGTGGAATCACTATATCAAGTGGCCAACCTTGAGATAATGGCCTGCCAAAGATGTCCCCGGTCTCCTTCGTCGAGGCATTTCATGCGATGACCTTTTCGGATGGCGTCAGACAATGCCGTGTTAGGACCAAAATGTCACAACTGAAGTTTGGGGTGTAATTGTGTTGTTACAGCTCAGCTATTATACTAAGGATGAGTGCATTGTGTTGTTGTCGTTGTTGTTACACTTTATTCTTCTTTTCATAACTGTGGTTGCTCTACTCATTCCACAATGCCTCATTTTAATGAGGGTTACTTTTAGACGGGTTTTAGCAAATTGACTGTGTTTTACGATGTTTTCTGTTTTAATCGGGGGGTTAGGGAATTATGTTTAATGAACGTCATTGTGATAGTTTATGATTGTTATCCGCCTCGATCCTTCGGGAAGAGGTGGGATGATGATGATAATAATAATAATAATAATAATAATAATAATAATAATAATAATAATTTCTTTCTAGATGATGCCACCACGTAAATCATTTATCATTTTTTTTTAAAGGAAGAAAGGAAGGAAGGAAGGAAGGAAGGAAGGAAGGAAGGAAGGAAGGTGTTCCAGTTTGTCAGGAACAGAGCCAATTGATATTCTGCCATCCCACTTTCCAGCTGTTTTTAAAACCTGAGTCAACCCATCCACGGGTCAACGTATGTACTGTACTTTAAATCATATATATCTATGATCATATATATCTAGATGACTCCCCGTTAGGACGTGTGTCGAGTGATCTCCTCTACCCGTCCTCTTTTGTGGAGTTTTTTTGGACCCTTGCGAGAGTCGAATGGGTCCAATTCCTGCACCCCTGGAGGGGGAGTTCGGAGGGGGCTCGTAGGAGGTCCTCGTTCGGTTCGGAATTGGCGCTTCGGCAGGATTTCCCTTTTTTCTGTCGCGGCTGCCAGGCTAGAGCCACAAGGACTCGAGAGCAATCCACGGCTCCACAGTAAGTTCGGCTTTGCCTCAGGGGAGTCGCCAATTTTTTTTTTCTTTAAAGCAACCTTTTCAAGATCGCTAATATGGTTATGATCATCGCTGGGACTAAAAAAGAGACCTGAAAAGTAGTAACGTCTGGGATATAAAGAGAGAGCCACAGAGAGTTTAAAAGAGTTTGACATTAGATCCGTTATAAGAGTGAGAGGAGTGAAAGGAGCGGAGAGAAAGGGAGAGTTCCTGTGCTTCTGTGTTATTAACTGTATCATATTATGAGAATTTGAGAATTTGATGATTACCCATTTCTAATTATTATTATTATTATTATTATTTTTTTTTCTCTACTCCTGGGATTTGATCTATTTTTGGACTTTGATCCATTTTGGATTTTGACCCACTTTGGACTTTCGAATTAGGGAAAGTGATTAACACTATTTGATTTTTGCCTGTCTGTCTGTTTCTGCACCTGGACCTAAGTGCCTTATCGAGCACCTGGATCTGCTGAAAGATAAACTGTCCTTGGGATAATTTGTCCTTGGCTTATATCTGTTTGTTTAATATAATGACAACCAGATCACAGGCTCAGAAAATGGCATCTCAGTCACAAAGACGTCTTTCAAATGAGAAGCCTAAAACTACGGACTTGAGCTATTTAATTCTGGAGAAGATTGATGCCATGTCTAATAAATTTTCAGGGCAATTTTTGGAATTTAAAAATTTAAAAAAGAAGTCCGTCAGGAGATCCGGGCGGACTTGAGGGAGATTAATCAAAAAATAGATGTAATCATAAGTGAAATGCAAAATATAAAAAAGAGAGTTGAGATCTTGGAACACACAAATGAAAGGTCGGAACGGCAAATGGCTAAAATTGAAAGTAACAGAGAGGTAGACCTGGATGAATTGGCCTTGCTTGAGCAGAAAATTAGAGATAAAGCTATTAAAATCCGGGGACTAACTGAAATAAAAAATGAAGATTTACTAGAGAGGTTGACGACAAAGTTAGCCAAATTCCTCGGGAAAACAGATCAACAACTTCTGCTTGAGATAGACACGATTTTTCGTGTTAATTCCACTGTGGCTAAGCAGAGGGGATTACCGAGGGACATAGTTATTAATTTTGTCAAAAGACAAACTAGAGACTCTTTCTTAACGAAACATAATAAGGATGCATTTCAGATAGAGGGTGAGAACATAAAAATAATGAAAGATGTATCAGGTCGCTTTTTAAGAAAACGGCGTAATTATTCATCAATAACATCTTTTTTGAGAAGAGAGAAAATAATTTATAGATGGGAAATTCCCGAAGGATTGACTTTCTGGTGGGGAAAAAAAAGAGTACGGATCACATCACCGGAGCAAGCTTCTGAATTTTTGAGGAAGATGACAGACAAGCAAAGGAAATATGAGACCAAGAGAAAGGATCAGAAAAATTCGAAATCTCCAAATAAAGGTGATGAAGAAGAGGAGAAAGTGAGTGAAAGGAGTCCTAAAGAAAAAGAACGGGAGATGGAAGGAGCGGGTGCGCGGAGGAGGCGGAAATATGAACCTCGGGAGGATTCACCGGGAAGAGACTATGAAAGCCATGCTAATCGACCATATGAGGAAGATGATTTCATTGGCAATATAGTTGATGAAGACGGTGATGAGGAGGAGGAGGATGAGGAAGAAGAAGAAGAGGAGGAAACAATCAAAGAAACAACTGTAATTGAAGGCCTCCGTTCCACGGACTCTGATCATTGTAGACTTGAGAGATATTCGTTGGCTACTTTCTCCCCATCTGATCTGGAGGAGTATTTTGATAACTGAGGTTTGTGGGGTTTATAATCAATTTTTTTTTTTTTTTTCTCTAGGAAATGGAGCATTCAAAATATCTTAAAATTTTTTCCTTAAATGTACAAGGGTTAAATACCCCTCAAAAACGGAAGAAGATCTTTCACCATATTCAGAAATTAAAATTAGATATTTGCTGCCTTCAGGAGTGTAGGATTAAAAATAAGGATGTTAAATATTTGAGAAATCCGAAATTAGGTTTAGAATTTACTGCTGCCTCTCCTTTTAAAAAAAGAGGAGTTGCATTATATGTAAATCCCATTTATGATCCAAAATTGATTTTTTCTGATCCTGAAGGATATTATTTAATGGTCGAAATTATGGTAGAAGGTAAACGATATTTGTTAATAGGATTATATGGACCCCTTGAAAATAAAAACAGATTCTATAAAAGGTTGAAAGATAAAGTGTTGGACTTGGATCATGAAAACATAATAATGTTGGGGGATTTTAACGGAGTAGTTGATCCTTTGATGGATAGGAAATCTGAACAAAAAGTTAAGTTGAATCAAGGTCGGCTCCCAAAGGAATTCTTTAATCTGATTGAGTTGACAAATATGAAAGATGTTTTTAGAGCAAAAAAAGGCAACGAAAAAGATTTCACTTTCTACTCAAATTGTCACAAGTCATATTCTAGATTAGATATGGCTTGGATGTCAAGGCATTTATTGAATATGGTAACCAAATTTAAAATAAATCCAAAGATATGGTCCGATCATAATCCGATCTTATTTGAAATGAAAATTGGACAGATTAGGTTTAATTGGAAATTAAACATTAATACGCTGAAAAATGAGGAAATAAAGGACTCAGTCAAAAAGCAGATAAAATTGTTCTTTCAGGAGAATTTGGATAAAGGTGTCCCAATACACACGGTGTGGGACGCACACAAAGCTGTAATTAGAGGAGTTTTAATTCAGAAAGGTACTGAATGGAAGAGGAAGAGGAGAGAATATGAGGAAAAGCTCACCTTGGAGTTAGAAGAAAATGAACAAAAATTGAAGCAAGACCCAAATTCTGAGGATATACAAGGAAAAATTAAAGAAATACAAAAGCGGCTCTCTATTTTAACAGTGGAACAGATAGAAAGAAAAATTAGATATTTAAAACAAAAATACTATGAATTTGGAAACAAACCTGGAAGATTACTGGCCTATAAAATTAGAAAAGAAAGGGCAAAGAGAATCATTGTGCAGATTAGGAAAGATAAAGAGATACTGAGTACTCAGGTGCAGATAAAAAAAGTTTTTCAGGATTTCTTCAGTGGTATATATAAAGCTGATGGGGTACAGGAATCTTTGATTGAGAATTACCTGTGTAACATACCTTTTTTTAAAATATCTAAAGAGCAACGGGATTTACTTAATCAACCAATTTTACAAACTGAACTGGAAAAGGCAATTGGATCCTCTAAAACCTCAAAGGCCCCCGGGCCGGATGGCTTTCCCAATGAATATTATAAAGTGTTCGCGGCTGAATTATCCCCCCCGCTTTTGGAGACATTAAACAGTACTTATGAAGGCTCATTTCCCCAATCATGGAAGTCCGCTAATATCTCTTTGATATTAAAACAGGATAAGGATAAATTAGACCCTAATAGCTATAGACCAATTTCTTTATTAAACACTGATTATAAACTTTTGGCTTCTATATTAGCAAATCGATTGAAAAAGGTCTTAGGTAATTGGATTCATGAAGACCAAAACGGCTTTCTCCCATCCAGAGGTTCAAAACAAAATTTTAGAAATCTATTAAATATAATTGATCTTCACCAAAAAAATATACAGAAAAAATTGGCTCTGATCTTTCTGGATGCGGAAAAAGCCTTTGATAATGTTAATTGGAATTTCATGATTGGGGTTCTTCAAAAAATAGACGCTGGAGAAATATTTGTAAAATGGGTCAAAAATATTTATTCTGAGCAAGACGCTTATATTTTAATTAACGGAGATAAAACATCAAAATTTGAAATTCAAAAGGGTGTAAGACAGGGATGTCCTCTTGCCCCTTTATTATTTATTTTGGTATTGGAAATATTGCTCTGTCAAATAAGAAATAGTAAAGATGTCACCGGAATTAAAATAGGAAAGCAAAACTATAAACTTCGAGCTTATGCCGACGATTTGGTTTTAACGGTTTCAGATCCGCTAAATTGTATGCAGAAACTTATGACTTATTTACAGGATTTTGGCCTAGTTTCAGGATACAAAATAAACACAAATAAGTCTGTATTGATGACGATGAACATTAGTAAGAGTGAAATTGAGAAGCTAAAGGAAATAACCGGGTTTAATTGGAAAAAAAAGACAAAATACTTAGGAGTTTGGTTAAGCACTAAAAATTCGGATTTATTTAAAAATAACTACCAAAAAATTTGGCAAGAGATCAAAGAAAAAATGAAGAAATGGGATCAATTAAATCTTTCTTGGACGGGGAGAATGGCGGTAGTTAAGATGTCCATACTTCCCAAAGTAATCTATTATTTTCAGAATATCCCCATAATTGAAAAAGAAAAAATCCTTAAAAATTGGAACAGAGAGCTGTTAGACTTTATTTGGAGAAATAAAAAACATAGAATTCAGGCCTTAGATTTGTATGATACAGTAGAACAAGGGGGTTTAGCCTTTCCAAATTGCATTTGGTATTTTGATGCTGCGGTTTTCGATTGGCTAAAGGAATGGTTGTTGCTTAAAAATTCACGAATACTTGAATTGGAAGGAGCAGATCTAACCTATGGATTTCACTCATATATTTTTTATGATAAATTCAAAGGAGATGCAAACTTTAGAAATCACCATATACGTAGGGTTTGCCTGAGAGTTTGGTTAAAATATAAAACTAAATGGTGTTCTAAAATTCCTTTATGGGCTTCCCCTGCTGAAGCGGTTTTAATGAAAATGGTATACAAGGATTCAATGTGGATAAGGTACGAAGATCTAATTGACCATGAGAACTCTGTCTACCGATTCAAATCACAGGAAGAATTAAGAGAGCTGGGTTGGAATGTTAATTGGTTCACATATAGGCAACTGCTTGATCAATTTAAAACTGATAAAAAATTGAATAGGATAGGAGTTGTAGAAAAGAACTTTGAAAAAGTATTATTTGGTGAAGATTCTAAAACTATTTCCAAATATTATAATGTGATCAGGAATTGGGAAACAGAAACAAATATTGTTAAAAACTACATGGTAAAGTGGGCCCAGGATCTAAAACAAAGTATAGATTTGGAAGATTGGACTAATGGGTTTAAAAAAGTGAAAAAAATGTTGTTAAATGCTGACCAGAGAGAGAACGCTTTCAAAGTTATGAGTAGGTGGTATTTAACTCCATATCGCCTGTCAAAAATTTATAAGGGTTATAACCCGGTTTGTTGGAAATGTGGAATGAAGACAGGATTCTACTTTCACCTATGGTGGAAGTGTGATGTTGTTCAAAAATATTGGAAACTTATAAATAAGGAAATCACGATTATATTAAATTGGAATATAGGTCTGGATCCGAAGGTGTACCTACTTAATATTATGAAGAAAGAAACGGAAAATAAAGGTGGAAAACTACTTTTCCTAATGGTCACCGCAGCTAGGATGCTCCTCGCAAGTTACTGGAAAAAGAGAGAGATTCCAAACGTGGATGAATGGAGACATAAAATGTATCAAATTTATGAACTTGAAAAGTTGACCTGGCTTAGTCAGAACAAATCTATTACAAAATTCCATCTAGAGTGGAAATTATGGTACGAATATGAAGAAAAAAGATCAAAAATCCTGACAGCTTTTCTAAGGGATTAGAGATGTTAGATTGATTTAATACGTATGGAATGGGTAAAATGTTTTCTAGGAGGTTTATAATTATGTTTAAATGTAGATAGTATTGATAATTACAGTTAATTATAGTTAAATATAGATAGTAGTATTAACTGAACGGATTCTTTTCCAAAGCTTCATTAAATGTTTGGTTCATAGTGATTATTTTTTTGTACATCCGTCAATAAGATCGTATAAGATTGTATATTATCTTAATTATTGACGTTCGGGTAATTATACAAATGACTTCGTGATAATATAAAGGGTCAAATAAGTCTTTACTATTATTATTTATTTTTTAGATTTAAGGTATAAAAGACTTAATGGTTTAAGGATTGTACATTAAATGTCTAATCCCTGAAGTTAGCTTAATGTTGTGCTACTGAGGTCTAAGTAGAAAACATAGTATGATAAGATAATCTTGTGCTTTGGTCAAGGAAGGTTTTTTTTTTATGTATTTTTTTTTTTATGTATTTTTATTTATGGTCTATGTGTATGTTTGTGCAATGTATGTTTATTTGTTTGTACATTTATGTTGTAAAGTCTATTTTAATTTTTTTGTTAATAAACTTAAAAATTTAATTTAAAAAAAAAAAAAATAAATCATATATATCTATATATATATATATAGTATAAGTCTAGAAATATAAGTTAAAAAATTGATCCAAAAAACCTGAGTCAACTTATCCATAGATCAATGTACATACTATACTTTAAATCATATATATATATATATATATATATATAGTATAAGTCTAGAAATATAAGTTAAAAAATTGATCCAAAAAACTTGAGTCAATTTATCCATGAGTCAATGTACGTACTTACTTTAAATCATATATATATATATATATATATATATATATATAAAAAATCGTCTGGTCAAAGGCAAAAGTTTAATCTGCCCTGGAAGCACTAACCCCCTTCTACTCTCTCATCCATCCAACCTTATGAGGACAAATAGTTATTTCTGCTGGAATTTTGTAAGATTTTTGGCATTGTTTTCCTTTGCTTCGTCCTTTGCATCCTTCAGTACATGCCTCTATGTTTTACTCTCGACTTATCCATGGGTCATATCAAAATCCATCATTTTGGCCCCCAAACCTGCCCTTGACTTATACACGAGGTCAACCTATAGTTGAGTATATTCAGTATTCTCTTACCCCCTTCTTTTGTTTCCCTAATTTTACCTCCATTTGCCCCTCCGTTTTTGCGGACTTGAACTCCGCAGTCTAGATTCTTCGCAAAGGGGTGAGCTCCATTGGGTAAAATGGCACGCGCACCACCATTCAAGCCAATGGGGCTTGAATATTGGTGAGTTTCCATTTTCACAGGTGTGTGTATGTGTCTAGAACAGATCCCCCACGAAAACGGAGGGGCAAGCATACTTACAGTTTGCAATGACTTTACTCTCCAATTGTTTTGTTTCTGCCTTTGTTCCCTTATTGTAATTTCCTTTCTCTCTCCTTCCATTAATCCTGCTTTGTATTATTTTCTTTCTTCTTTGGAGGTCTTTAAACAGAGGCTGGATGGCCATCTGTCAAGGATGCTTTGATTTTGAGTTCCTGCATGGCAGAATGGGGTTGGACTGGATGGCCTCTTGGGATCTCTTCCAACTCTATGATTCTGTGATTCTATCATTCTTTCTAAGAATGGCAGACAAAACCCCCGAATATTCCCAATTTCTCTACACCATTTCTCTACACGCCAGCAATGGTTCGGAAGCTGGAAATGCAGCACTGGGAGAAGCCCCAGTCCCAGTCTGTACCTACAGCCAACAAAGACCATTCTGGCCTCCACTATGCAGATGGGACCAGTCCAACGTTTCGGGGGAAAGAAAGGAAAAAAGACGTGGCGAAACTGTGTCAAGTAGGACAGGGCCCTGCGATGCCAAGAGGAATGCTTGCTGGGCATTGTCTTTCAACACCTCCGAGATTCATAAGGCTGGAATTCATTTGAGGGGAAGAAGAAAAGAGAGGCATTGTTTGGTGGAATCAGTTTTGAAAGCAAGGGCTGCCGGGTTCGTCTTTTGTTGCAAAATTGGAGAATTGCGTGGTACCTTGAAGACCAAAAGATGGACAGTGGGTCCTTGCTTTTATATATATAGATATATTTCCATCCATCCTCAAGTGAAAGGAAGGAGTTTAATCTGCCCTGGAAGCATCCATCCGACCTTATGAGGGCAAATAGTTATGTTTGCTAGAATTTTGTAAGTCTTTTAACATTGTTTTCCTTTGCCTCGTTCTTTACATCCTTCATTTCATGTCTCTAAGTTTTACCCTTGACTTATCCATGGGTCGTATCAAAATCCATCATTTTGGTCCCTAAACCTACCCTCAACTTATGCATGAGGTCACCTTATAGTCGCGTATATAAGGCATATACATCACATTATGTATAAGTCTAGAAATATAGGTTAAAAAATTGACCCCAAAAACCTGAGTCAACTTATCCACAGGTCAATGTAAGTACTGTACTTTAAATCATATATACGGTATATATATATATATATATATATATATATATATATAATCCTCTGGCAAAAGGCAAGAGTTTAATATTTGAATTTTGTAAGTCTTTTGGCATTGCGTTCCTTTGCATCCTTCATTACTTGCCCCTAAGTTTTACCCTCGACTTATCCATGGGTCAGATCAAAATCCATCATTTTGGTCCCTAAACCTACCTTCAACTTATACATGAGTTATATATGACTTCTAGTCAAATATATACAATATAGACATCACATTATGTTCCTAAAGTAACAAAGGGGCTTTCCATCTGTATAAGGTATTAATACCGCATTTTTTAAAAGAATCATTTCGAAAATTTCTAGATTATTAGTTTCCCCAAGAAAGACCATCCCCGCTCCCCCATGGATCTCCAGCTTTTCCAGAAATTTTATCTTTCTTGGATCGTGAAGACTTATTAACATCGGCCGAACACAAACATTGTTTGGGTAAATATCATGTGGATAAGTGTAGTGTGCAGAGCTGAAAAGGGTCTGGGTGGTTTTGGGGGACCTTTGGAGCACTGGACAAACATTGCCCTACAACAACAACAACAATAAATTATTTATTTATAGCCCGCTCAATCACAAGGAATTTCCTCCTATCTTCTTTCTTGACTGTCCAGCTCTCACATCCATCCATGGAAATAGGGAATACGATGGCTTGTATGATTCTAACTTTGGTGCTGAGTTGTATGTCTTTGCATTTTGGGATCTTTTCTAGTTCTTTCATAGCCACCCTCCCCGTTCTTAGTCTTCTCCTGATTTCCTGACTGCAGTCCCCATTTCTATCCAGGTTTGATCCCAAATATGAGAACTCTTTCACTATTTCTATTTTCTCGTTGTCTAGGTTGAACTTGTGAAGGTCTTCAGTGGTCCTTATTTTTCTTTTCTTTATGTTCAACATTAAGCCTGCCTTGGCACTTTCTTCTTGGATCTTCCTTCGTAGGTGTTCCAGGTCTGTGAGGTTCTCTGCTAGTATTATGGTGTCATCTGCATATCTTAGATGGTTGATATTCCTTCCTCCTATTTCCACTCCTCCTTCTTCTATGTCCAAACCTGCTTTTCTTATAATATGTTCTGCATACAAGTTGAAGAGATCGGGTGAAAGGATGCAGGCTTGTCTGACTCCTTTGCCAATTGGGAACCATTCGGTTTCTCCTTGTTCCTTTTCTGACAGTAGCCTCTTGTCCTGAGTCCAGATTCCTCAGTAGGACTATCAGATGTGTTGGCACTCCCATCATGTCTTGAAGGGACTTCCATAGCCTTGCATGGTCTGTGCAGTCAAAGGCTTTGCTATAGTCTATAGTCTATAGTCTATAGACTACACAAACCCGAAGGGTCAAACTGGATTATTTCCGCAGTGTGGATGCAACCCAAATTGCAGAACATACTTTGGGGATAGGATTCAAAGATACAGCCATGTTAGTCTGTGGGATCAGTATGTAGAGAGATCTTGTAGCACCTTTGAGATTCACTGAAAAAAAGAAGTTGGCAGCAGGGGCTTTCCTAGACTTCAGTCTCCTTCCTCAGGTGCATTTAGTGGACTGGAAACCAGGAACAGACATATATATATGCCATTGGTCTGTGAGAATTTGGGGATGGGGTTCAGCTTTTTGGTTCTCACCTTTACATTTCCGACTAAAACCTGGAGTAGATTCTCCATTCCCCCGATACAGAAGCCACCAGCTATCAGTGGATCCCTTTTGACTTATCACCAGTCATATGGTAATCCTAATTCCTGCAATAATAATAGTAATAAGGACAGTCCTGTATTTGATTATTTCTTCCATTGTAATTATCTGTTTGGTTTTGAAGGCACAGAACCCTATGAACAGACAACCTTAAATGTTATGAAGATAAAAGATTGAGCAGGAAAGCACCCAGACATGCCTAGTCCTAGACTTTCTGGGTCGGGTGAGACATTTCTATTTATAGCAATTATTTCCAAATGTGCGTCTCTGAGTTCAGATTTGATCTCGATTGAACTATACATGTTTAACTCCAATCTGGTTCCTCTTTTTGGCCTTGCATTCACGGATCACTGGGCGTATGTGCTTTCGAGTCATCTGTCTTTGATGCTTTGACTGGGAGTTCCTGCATGGCAGAATGGGGTTGGACTGGATGGCCCTTGGGGTCTCTTCCAACTCTATGATTCTATGATTTAATGGCAACATATAGCAACTCATGGATTTCATAGGGTTTTCGTAGGCAAGGGAATATACTTTTACCAGTTCCTTCCTCTGAAACACAGCCTGGTATTCGTCGGCGGTCTCCCATCCAAGTCCTAACCAGGGCTGGCCCTGCTGAGCTTCTGAGATCAGACAGGATCCGGTGCTTTTTGGGTTTTTAGGCTCTCCCTGAGCATTACTGTAAGCAAGATTAGTGGCCAACAATTGGCCAAAAAAGCTAGATCTAGTCATTGCTCTTGTTTATATGATGCTATGCCTCATATCCTCATATTTGGAAAGAGGCATTTCCAAATACTTATGAATGGGAAGTGGCCCTTCTTGATAATATTTAGAAAGTGAAAGAGGATCAAGTCATCCTCAAAGTCAATACTGACTGGGGGGGAAACAAAAACAAAGTTCACTTTTATTTTTATTTTATTTTTATTTTTTGGAATTGCTTTAAAACATTCATTATTGCTAGAGGATATCATGTTGGGTGATAGCCCCGACTGTCCCTTTCACATTGCATAATTATAGCAGTTTGATACCACTTCAACTTTAAGACAACCCCAGTTTCATCTCTCATTAAAAAACTCAGAGCGGCGGGATGCTTTTAGGCGCTTCTATGCAACATTTGGACAAAATTTGGCTACTTTATGGCAAAATCAAGGTTTTCTGTTTGGAATTTATATATTTTATACATTTTATATGCTGTATACTATATACCTAATCCTTTTCTGGGTTTATCATGTATCGTCGGTTTAGAGGGGTACGTTCATCTGAGGAAGTAGACTGAAGTCTAGGAAAGCTCCTGCTGCCAACTTCTTTTTTTCAGTGAGTCTCAAAGGTGATACAAGATCTCTCTACATACTGATCCTACAGACTAACAGGGCTATATGATGATAATAATAATAATAATAATAATAATAATAATAATAATAATAATAATATGCACCTGAGGAAGTAGGCTTTACTCTAGGAAAGCTCCTGCTGCCAACTTCTTTATTTTGGTGAGTCTCAAAGGATGCTACAAGACATCTCTACATTCTGTTCCTACAGACTAACACAGCTATACCTAATAATAATAATAATAATAATAATAATAATAATAATATGCGCCTGAGGAAGTAGATTGAAGTCTAGGAAAGCTCCTGCTGCCAACTTCTTTCTTTCCATGAGTCTCAAAGGTGCCTCAAGATCTCTCTACATACTGATCCTACAGACTAACATGGTTATATCTACTACTACTACTACTACTACTAATAATAATAATAATAATAATAATATGCATCTGAGGAAGTAGACTGAAGTCTAGGAAAGCTCCTGCTGCCAACGTCTTTCTTTCCGTGAGTCTCAAAGGTGCTACAAAGATTTCTCTATATACTGATCCTACAGACTAATATGGCTATCTCTTTGAATTCTTGATAAATATATTTACATTCCAAAAAGCCAACCTTGATTTTGCTTTTATAAATGTACCTGAGGAAGTAGACTGAAGTCTAGGAAAGCTCATGATGCCACCTTCTTTCTTTCCGTGAGTCTCAAAGGGGCTACAAGATCTCTTTGCCATTTTATACATAGAGGGGTAAGTGTTGGGTTTTTCTCTCTGTGTTGGATTGACCAAGTGCCCATGGATTCAGTGGTGAGAGGGAACAACTGGATTTAAGCCACCATCAATTCCTTTTAATTGAAAAGGAAATTACCTTCTGGGTGGGTAGCTGGGAGGAATGCCCAAAGGCAAGGCACAGACGGAGTCTTGGTTTTCATGTTCCGGGCAGTGACTCACTTTCCACTGAGCATTAGCACTGGACGAGAAGTTGCACAATTTTGGTTTTTCCTTCAAAAGTGAAAGAGACATTGGCACCAGGGTGGACGCTGCTGCACCCACGGACAGATTTGGCCGGTCTTACTCATGCCCTTGCGGCGGGCATCTGTCTGACCAGTCTCTAAACAGAATACTGGACTCAAAAAAGAAATATTCTGGCCTCATTCCCACTTACGTTTAAACCGCTTTGCGATTCGCCTTCGCTCCATGTCGGTGAATCAGTTCCAAAAGGTCCGCCATTCCCACTATGAAAGCGGATCTTTTCAATATATATATATATATATATATATATATATATATTGCACCCATAGGTTACACCATAGCACGAAGGCAGCGCAGAGAGGAAGGGGGAAATGGCGCATCTCCCAAAAACTGAGTTGAGATGGTAAACACCCCTCTACCATTCGTCCCTCTCTTCCAATATGATCCGATTCAGATCCGTCGTTCCCACTTATTGGACATGCTTCAGAATCAATTCTTTTCAAAAGAACCACAAAAGAACTAGTGTCAGGAAACAGCGGGTCGTTTTTTGTTTTTGTTTTTTTTGCATTGGCCTCGCTGCATCGCGATTGCAACGGAGTGCAATAGGATCGGAATTGGTTTCAAGTGGGAACAACAGTCATATAACCCGATCTGCGATTCGCTTTAAATCCTAGGACCTTATCAAACGCTGGCCATGAAGCAAAGAAAAAGCGAAGAAAAACAGAAGTAGAAATAAATTCGGTTCCGTAGCGAAATCGCCCTTTTGGCCATTTCGCAATTAATACCAAGGCTCCCTTCTCTCCCGTCACAAAAAGCCGGGAGGAAAGGCAGCCATGGGAACCGGGGAGGAGGAGGGCTGGAGGACTGGAGAAGGGAAGGCAGCCCATGGAGAGAGAGAGATCGCCTCCCTCTTCCCTCTTCCCTCTTCCTCTCCTCCTCTTCTTTCCAATCCGGTTTGCCTTTTGCCAAGGCAATCGCTTCCCCTCGCTGGGATTTTCGCCCTGCCCACCAATTCGCCTTGCCCACCAATTCGCAATGAATGCGAAGGCTCCCTAGGTACATCCTCTACAAACCGAATGTCAAAATCTCCCTGCTCCTGACGGATTAGCTCCGTATTCTGCCGAGTTCTGGGGCAGCGTCGTGTGTAGACACGGGGAACAATACGGATTAGCTCCGTGTTCTGGGGCAGCGTCGTGTGTAGACACGGGGGAACAATACGGATTAGCTCCGTGTTCTGGGGCAGCGTCATGTGTAAACACGGGGGAATAATATGTATTAGCTGTGGATGCCCTTTGGATTAGCTCTGCTTCAGACCCCATGTGATAAGGGCCCTAGTGGGAACGAACCCTCTGCCTCATCCAGCAATTCTGCTCCGCACCTCCTTTGGATCTGTTGCATCACACAAGCCCCAGGCCAACCTGGATTGAACCACATGGTCCAGAACATTTCCCGATACAAAATATGGGTCAGGATGTGGTGGCTTAGTGGTTAAGACACCAGTTCTGCTGATTGGAAGATCAGCAGGTTGGCAGTTCGAGACCCAGGTGCCGCATGATGGGGTGAGCTCCCATCACTAGTCCCAGCTTCTGCCAACCTAGCAGTTCGAAAGCATGCAAATGCAAGTAGATAGATAGGTACCACTTTGGTGGGAAAGTAAACAGCGTTTGGTGCAGTCATGCTGGCCACATGAGCACCGGATCAGTCCTTGGACAACGTTGACTCTTCCGGCCGCCAGAGCGCTCCTGGGAGCGGAGATGGACTGAGGATGGACCCAGGTGGCGGATTCGGCAGCAAAATCACAGCAATAATATCAGGATGCCACCCAAATTAAAATTTAAATTGGAAGAGCTAAGACAATGTAAAAAGTTGCAAGATAAGCTCTTTAGTCTCAAAGGTGCTACAAGATCTCTCTATATACTATCCTTATGGAATCATAGAATCATAGAATCGTAGAGTTGGAAGAGACCCCAAGGGCCATCCAGTCCAACCCCAATCTGCCATGAAGCAACTCATAATCAAAGCATCCCCGACAAATGGCCATCCAGCCTCTGTTTAAAAACCTCCAAAGACGGAGACTCCACCACCCTCCAAGGGAACATGCTCCACTGTCAAACAGCTCTTACTTTCAGGAAGGTCTTCCTAATGTTTAGGTGGAATCTCTTTTCCTCTAGTTTGCATCCATTGATCCAGGTCCTGTTTTCTGGAGCAGCAAAAAACAAGCTTGTTCCCTCCTCAATATGACACCCCTTCAAATATTTAAACAGGGCTATCATATCCCCTCGTAACTGTCTCTTCTCCAGGCTAAACATCCCCAGCTCCCTAAATCTCTCCTCATAGGACTTTATGGTTTCCAGACCCTTCACCATTTTAGTCACTCTCCTCTGGACACGCTCCGGTTTCTCAACATCCTTTTTGAATTGTGGTGCCCAGAACTGGACCCAGGATTATTTCAGGTGATGCCTAACCAAAGCAAAATAGAGTGGCATTATTACTTCCCTTGATCTAGATACTATACTTCTATTGATGCAGCCTAGAATCGCATTGGCCTTTTTAGCTGCCACATCACACTGTTGATTCACATTCAACTTGTGGTCTACTAGGACTCCTAGATCCCTTTCACATGTCGTCACGTTAAGCGACATTAGGGACGCCTTCATTATTTGCAAAAGGAATTCACGGCAAAGAATTAGCCACAGGCAGATGGACGCTTCCAGACACTGCTAAGTTGCCTTTAAGTTGGATGGGTGGAGTGGGGCCGGGAAACAGTTTAAGCGGCACAAAGTAAAGAAGTAAATTCACTGTAAAATTCCCTGTGCTTTTACAAAGTCAAAGCAAATTCAGTGGCAGGCGAATGGAAAACAAGAACATTCCCCGACACGTCTGCACAAAGCGATCCTTGGCCTTTGGAGCGGTGCAGTGTGGCATCTTTAATCTCACATTAGACGCACAGACGCACGCATCGCACGGGACTCTTCAAGCCGCGCACAACAATTTTTTCCATATTCCTTTTTCTCTGTGTGTGTTATCGGCCAGCCTTTCAGCTTTCTTATTATTGGATTAAATTTTTTTATCTCGCCTGTCCATCGCCCAAGCGCTCTAATGACATGGCGTTAAGTGATGTGCACCTGAGTCACTGGAAGCACCCATGCGCTGGCGGCAGCACATCGGCACCATGGACACCCGCACAACAAACACAAGCCCCGAAAATACCAATTCCTTCACTCTCGCTTGCACTTGGAGAAAACAACGGGCTTCTTTCCTTCCAAGGGTTTCTGTCTCGTGTCTGGGAGGTTTTCGGTGCCACATGCGCGTGCGATGAAGTCCAACTCCGAGTCATTTCTGCGCATCTCCGAAATGTTAGGTTTTTGGACTACGGCTTGAGGCCACAAGATGCTGAATACAAATCTCCTCCCAGGAATTCAAGTGGCGTTGAAGTTAGCAAAATGATCAAGTCTGGACACAAAATAAAGATTAGACCATGGGTTGAATTAAGATGCCAAAATGGAATGATTGTGTGTGTATGTATGTATATGTATATATATATGTGTGTGTATATATATATATATATATATATATGTATATATATATATATATATATATATTAAAGAGGTAAGACAATTTAAAAAGCTGCGAGATAAGCTCCTTAGTCTCAAAGGTGCTACAAGAACTCTCTATATACTATCTTAATGTAATCATATAATCATAGTATTAGAAGAGACCCCTAAGGGCCATCCAGTCCAATCCCCTGCCATGCAGGAACTCAAAATCAAAGCATAGAATCATAGAAGCATAGAGTTGGAAAAGACCCCAAGGGCCATTCAGTCCAACCCCATTTTGCCATGCAGGAACTCTCAATCAGAGCATCCCCAACAGAGGGCCATCCAACCTCTGTTTAAAGATCTCCAAAGAAGGAGACTCCATTACTCTCTGAGGGACTGTATTCCACTTTCGAACAGCCCTTACTGTCAGGAAGTGCCTCCTAATGTTGAGGTTATATATACACACACACACACACACACACACACACACTGTAAACCGTGAAACACCTTATGCTGCCATGCATAAACTTTGAGTGACTTGAACCATCAGCATTATAGCATGTTCTGAGTGTTGGATTAGGACTCAGGAGAACAGGGTTCGAATCTCTGCTCAGCTATAGATAAGAATAAGGTAAGCACAAGAGAGATGAGACTGAAATCAAAAGTCAGGAAATAATACAGGAACATGCAGGAACTTTGGGGCTGTATAGACCAGCATAAAGAGCTGGCTTGGGGCCAGAGTGAGGGCCTAGCGACCACACACTGGACACTGGACACCAGACGCCGGACACCAGACGCCGGACGCCCTGACTCTGCCCCTGCGCCGGCTTCACACTGACACAGCGGGAGATGTTACGGCGCTCCCTTGGCACAGCTTCTATACACACTGTGCCAAAGGAGTGCAGAAAAGTCGCTGCAGCAGTGGCAAGGGTGCCCTTTTTGCGGCGCAAAAAAAGGGTGCCCTTTTTGTGCCGGGGAACTGCTGGGTTGCGGGGGTGAGAATAATGGCGGGGTGTCCATCAAACAAATAAATAAGAGCGGGACAGAAGATGGTGGAAACATTGGGCTTGGTCCGCATGCTCTTTTGGCTCCGTCTCTCGGCAAAAGCGTCTGCCAAAGGAATTCTCGCTCTCCCCATTGCAAAGAATCCGTGCAAGATGGGCAAATTTGGAGACCGTCTTTGTCCTCTTCGTTCATCGACTGGATTCTCTTTTTTCCACTTCCAAGCCACTCAAAACTTACGCTTCAGCATGCCATCCTCAGATCTGCTTGCAAAGGGAAATTAAATCTACGTGATTCCTTTGGAGGAATGAGTTGGAGGGGAAGGACACAGGCCTCCTCCGGATCGACAAAGCTGAACTGAAGGATGCAATGGTGCAACATTTATTTGTGGGTGTGGGTGTGCATTTCGGTTTTGTGCACAAAGGACGCCATGCATTTTGAACACAAGAGGTCGGATGCAGCAATGAGGTTGCTTTTTAGGATGTTTCCGTTGTCGTTGTCATTACGTACCTTTAAACATTTCATAGATGAAAACCAAGACATATGTGGCTAAGCAACATCAGAGTGTGATCGAAATGACAAAGGTTATTGAGGAAGAACCTATGCTAGGAGAGGCTGCAGCAGTTTGCTTTTGCTTGAACCTCCTGGGAAGGACAAGACCCTGCCATCGCTACCTCTTCTCTGTCTCCTCCTAAGTGCATGCAAACTGCTTTTTACATTCAGAAATTTAAACAAAAGGGGAACTTTTGAACACAGCTGAAATCAGGATGGTCAGAGCATACGGCATCACAGGCTTTTCTTGGCAAGCGAAAGAGGAGGTTTGCCATCGCCTTCCTCTGAGGCTGAGAATGTGTGACTTGCCCATGGCCGGCCAGTGGGTTTCCATGGCCGAGCAGGGATTCGAACCTTGGTCTCCTGAATCCTAATCCAACACTCAGAGCATGCTATAATGCTGATGGTTCAAGTCACTCAAAATTTATGCATGGCAGCACCGTGAAAAGGTGTTTCATGGTTTAGCTCAATATGGAGAATTCCAGGTTTGCATTTTGGAAACTGGGTCCCTCTTTCTCAGGGTGCATCCACAATACACAAAGAATGCAGTTTGTGTTGAGTGTTGGCTTACACATTGTAAACTGCTTAGGGAGTGCTAGTTCACTGTTAAGCGGTATAGAAATGTACTTGCTATTGCTGTTGTTGCGTGACTTCAAGTTATTTCTAACTTGTGGCAACCCTAAGACGAACCTATCATGGGGTTTTCTTGGCAAGATTTGTTCCGAGGAGGTTTTCCATTGCCTTCTCCTGAGGCTGAGAGCATGAGACTCGCTCAAGGTCACCCAGTGGGTTCCATGGCCATCGAACCCAGGTCTCCAGAGTCATAGTCCAACTCTTAAACCACTATGTATGCCACACTGGCTTTCTATCCGATGGTCACACAAGGTGTAGTGTAGATATAGTGTGATGTACCCTATAGCAAAGCCTTTGACTGCACAGACCATGCAAGGCTAGGGAAGGCCCTTCAAGACATGATGGGAGTGCCAACACATCTGATAGTCCCAATGAGGAATCTGTACTCAGGACAAGAGGCTACTGTCAGGACAGAAGATGGAAAACCAGAATGGTTCCCAGTTGGCAAAGGAGTCAGACAAGGCTGCATCCTTTCACCCGATCTCTTTCAACTTGTATGTAGAACATATTATAAGAAAAGCAGGCTTGGACACAGAAGGAGGAGAAGTGAAAATAGGAGGAAGGAATATCAACCATCTAAGATATGCAGATGACACCGTAATACTAGCAGAGAACCTCACAGACCTGGAACATCTGCTAAGGAAGATCAAGGAAGAAAGTGCAAAGGCAGGCTTAAGGCTGAACACAAAGAAAAGGAAAATAAGGACCACTGAGGACCTTCACAAGTTCAACCTAGACCAGGGGTAGGCAACCTTTCCCCTTTAAGGGCCGAGGGACTTCAGCTCCCAGAAGCCTCAGCATGTTGGCCAACAGTCCCATGTTGGCCAATAGCTCCTGGGATTCTGGGAGCTGAAGTCCCTCGGCCCTTAAAAAGGAAAGGTTGCCTACCCCTGACCTAGACAATGAGAAAATAGAAATAGTGAAAGAGTTCTTATATCTGGGATCAAACCTTGATAGAAATGGGGACTGCAGTCAGGAAATCAGGAGAAGACTAAGAATGGAGAGGATGGCAATGAAAGAATTAGAAAAGATACCAAAATGCAAAGACATACAACTAAAGTCAGAATCATACAAGCCATTGTATTCTCTCTTGCCATGGATGGATGTGAGAGCTGGACAGTCAAGAAAGAAGAGGAAAACCCATGCATTTGAGAGAATGTGATTCTAGAGAAGACTGCTGAGGATCCCATGGAGAGCCAAAAGGACCAACAAAGGGGTCCTAGAGCAGATCAAGTCAGAGATCTCCCTAGAAGCCAAGATGACAAGGCTTAGACTATCGTACTTTGGACACATCATGAGAAGAGAGGACTCTTTGGAAAAGACAATAATGCTGGGAAAGGTGGAGGGAAGTATTAAGAGAGGAAGGCCCCATGCTAGATGGATGGACTTTATTAAAGAGACCACGAATATGAGTTTGCAGGAGATGGGCAGAGCAATAGAGGACAGGGGGTCTTCTTGGAGAGGTCTTATCCATAGGGTCACTGCCATGGGTCCAGATCCACACAAAGGCAGTTAACAACAACCAAAGATGCACCATCCGTCACAGAAGATGTAGTGCAGATATAGTGTAGATGCACCTCCATCACACAAGGTGTAGTGTACTTATAGTGTCAATGCACCCTCCGTCACACAAGGCTGCATACCTTGTGTCACACAAGTTCAAGGCTGGCTGGTGCCTGCGACTGAGAAGCTTTTTCCTTCTCTAGATGCATGGAGAAGGGGTTTTCCAAAGGGCCCCAAGCATCTCCATAGCCTTGCCTGTGACTGTGTGAACTCTTCATGGCCTCCACAACCATGTGCAACCGCCTCTCCTCCATCTTCAAGGGATCGGAGCATTCAAAGCGACAGTAGCTGATACCTGAGATGAGTCTGCCTCCTTGTTTAAACATAGCAGGGTGGCAACCTGCTATGAGCTGACTGCTACTCACAGGGGGCCGAGTTTTAATCTCGCCCGCACATCCTCCTTGGGTAGGGAGCAATGCAAAGGAGTCATCGTGAGGTTGCCTAATTCAATTAAGCAGGGACAATGGAAGGCTAGGATCAATCTGTGGGATTATTGGGGTGCAGCTGAGGGCCCAAAGGTTATTTTTGCATGCACAAGAATGACAGCTCAGGAGTCAAGAGGCAGAATGTGATTATTGCAATTAGGATGCTTGGATACATTCCCGTGATGCAGTCTTGGGTGCATAACAGCTGTACTCACCTTGCTCTGATAGGAAGGACTCCTGTTTAAAAATAATCATAGAATCCTAGAATCCTAGAGTTGGAAGAGACCCCAAGGGCCATCCAGTCCAACCCCATTCTGCCATGCAGGAACTCACAATCAAAGCATCCCCAACAGATGGCCATCCAGCCTCTGTTTAAAGACCTCCAAAGAAGGAGACTCCATCACTCTTCCACTGTCAAACAGCTCTTACTGTCAGGACGTTCCTCCGAATGTTTAAGTGGAATCTCTTTTCCTGTAGCTTGCATCCATTGCTCTGGGTCCTAATCTCTGGAGCAGCAGAAAATATATATATATGAAATACTGTCTCACTATCTGAGATGATCCTGACTTTGGTGTTCAGTGATTCAGTATTACACTGGACTGGACACATCCTACTTGCAATCTACTAAAACTGCATGGCGGGGTTGTAGTGCTTTGAGTGTTGGACTACAACTCTGGAGACCAGGGTTCCAGTCTCCGCTCGAGCATAAAAACCCATTGGATGACCTTAGACAAGTCACAATCTCTCAGCCTCAGAGGGTGGCAATGTGCCGGGGGAGGGAAACGTGCAAAGAAAACCCTTATGATGGGTTCGCCTTAGGAGCATCATACGTCAAAAATGACTTGGAGGCACACAACAACAACTTAGGATGGTTTCACATGTACAGTGGGTCCTTGTTTTCCACTGGAGTTTGGTTTTCAGGACCCTTCATGGATAACAAAATCCATGGATGTTCAAGTCCCATTAAATATAATGGCAGAGCAAAATGGAGTCCCTTATATAAAATGGCAAAAATCAAGGTTTTTCTATTTGGAATTTATACTTTTTTGGGGAATATTTTCAAGCCGTGGATGCTTGAATATCTGGATTTAAAAAAATCCACGGATAAGGAGGGTCATAGAATCATAGAATCATAGAATCCTAGAGTTGGAAGAGACCCCAAGGGCCATCCAGTCCAACCCCATTCTGCCATGCA
Organism: Phrynosoma blainvillii; assembly: GCA_026167975.1. NCBI lineage: Eukaryota > Metazoa > Chordata > Lepidosauria > Squamata > Phrynosomatidae > Phrynosoma > Phrynosoma blainvillii. The sequence goes on along the minus strand of JANUYF010000014.1, from coordinate 6,830,961 downwards.
GGAACTCCCAATCAAAGCATCCCTGACAGATGGCCATCCAGCCTCTGCTTAAAGACCTCCAAGGAAGGGTCGACTGTACTGATGCCAAGGTGTCTTGTGATAGAGACCTCAATACAGGATAGACCATTTTTATCTCAGTTGAATCCCATCATACTGGTTCCAGCCCATCGTTCCAGCCTGTCGAGACTGTTTTGAACCCGTTGCGTGAGAAGATGCTTCTGTGTTTCACGGAATTAAAAGGGGGAAAAAACCCAAAACACCTTTCCTATTGGAGGAGTCTAATGTCCATGGGATCAGACTTGTCCCTTGGTTGCACAGGAGGCATCCGCACGGAGACATAACTGGAGGCAGATTGTGATCTAACATGTTCCCCTCCAAGAAGCAAGAACAACAAAAACCTGAAAAGATTGAGAAATACTGAGCATTTATTTAGTAACCAAAAGCATCAGAGGCTGAGGGGAAAGCCAAGGGCATCCTGTGCTACCCTCTGTAGGCATATGGAAGCTACTACATCTGGAATGCACACACATGTTGTTGCTGTTGTTGTTGTGTGCCTACAAGTCATTTCCAACTTATAGGACTCTAAGGCGAACCTATCCTGGGGTTTTCTTGGCCAGATTTGTCCAGAGGTTTGCCATTACCTTCCTGCACAAATGTGCATCTATTTGCCTGTGGATTTCCATGGATGTGTGTGTTTGTGTTTGTGTTTGTGTGTGGGTTGCATGTCTTCAAGTCGTTTCCAACTTATGGGACTCTTAAGACGAACCTATCCTGGTGTTTTCTTGGCCAGATTTGTCCAGAGGAGGTTTGCCATTGCCATCCTCTGAGGCCGAGAGCATGCGACTTGTGCATCCATTTACCTGTGGATTTCCATGGATGTGTGTATTTTGTGTGTGCATTGTATGCCTTCAAGTCATTTCCAACTTATGGGACCTTAAGACGAACCTATCCTGGGGTTTTCTTGGCCAGATTTGTCCAGAGGAGGTTTGCCATTGCCTTCCTGCACAAATGTGCATCTATTTGCATCCGTGGATTTCCATGGATGTGTGTGTTGTGTGCCTTCAAGCCATTTCCAACTTATGGGATCCTGGAGTTTACTTGGCCAGGTTTGTTCAGAGGAGGTTTGCCATTGCCATCCTCTGAGGCCGAGAGCATGTGACTTGCCCAAGGTCATCCCACCCGATAGGTTTCGTGGTTGAGCAGGGAATTGAACTCTGGTCTCCAGAGTCTCAGCTATGCCACACTGGGTTCCATATGTGTGTATATGTGCCTTAAAGTTGCCTCTCAACTTATAGCGACGCCATGCATTTCAGAGACAAGGAATGCTAAAATAGAACCTACAGCTACCAATATTCGTGGGCAGTCTCCCATCTAAGTCCTAACCACGGCTGACCCTGCTTAGCTTCCAAGATCAGACCAGATCTGGTGCATTTAGGGTATTTAGGCCCTGCAGAATGCCATAATAAAATGGACAGCAACGTCCAAAATCTACAAAACAGTGATACCTTTATTGGACCATCAAAGCACTCCAAAAAGATGGCTATCCAGCTTCTATTTCAAAACCTCCCAAAAGGAGACTCCACTACTCTCCAAAGGATTGTCTTCCACAGTTGAACAGCTTTTACAATCAGACGGTTCTTCCTAATGTTGATCTGGAATTTCTTTTCCTGTAGCTTGCATCCATTGCTCTAGGTCCTATTCATCATCAGAATATGCATCACAAAACATCTATGCAGCAGAAAACAAGCTTGCTCCCTCCTCAATATGGCATCCCTTCAAATATTTAAACACGGCTATCATATCACCTCTTAACCATCTCTTCTCCAGGCTAAACATCCCCAGCTCTCTAAGTTACTCATCATAAGGCTTTATGGTTTCCAGACCTATCACCATTTTAGTCGCCTGTCTTTGGACACGCTCCAGCTTCTCAACATCCTTTTTGAATTGTGGTACCTAGAACTGGACACAATATTCCAGGTGAGGTCTGACCAAAGCAGAATAGAAAGGTACTATTACTCCCCTCGATCTAGACCCTACACTTCTATTGATGCAGCCTAGAATTGCATTGGCTTCCTTAGCTGCTGCATCACATTGCTGACTCATCTTCAGCCTATGGTCCACTAATACCCCGGAAGACAGGATGAAAATTCAGAGTGACCTTAATAGATTAGAAAGCTGGGCCAAAGCTAACAAAAGGAATTTCAACACGTACTGCACTTAGGGCAAAAAATAAATATAAAAATGAAATGCATAGATATAGGATGGGGGACACCTGGCTTAACGCAACTTATACGTGTGAAAGGGATCTAGGAGTCCTAGTAGACCACAAGTTGAACATGAGTCAACAGTGCGATGCAGCAGCTAAAAAGGCCGATGCAATTCAAGGCTGCATCAGTAGAAGTATAGTGTCTAGAAGAGAAGTCATAGTGCCACTGTATTCTGCTTTGGTCAGGCCTCACCTGGAATAATCCTGTGTCCAGTTCTGGGCATCACAATTCAAAAAGGATGTGGAGAAACTGGAGTGTGTCCAAAGGACGGCGACCAAAATGGTGAAGGGTCTGGAAACCATAAAGCCCTATGAGGAACGGCTTAGGGATCTGGGTATGTTTAGCTAGGAGAAGAGATGGTTAAGAGGTGATATGATAGCCCTGTTTAAATATTTGAAGGGATGTCATATTGAGGATGGAGCAAGCTTGTCTTCTGCTGCCCCAGAGAATAGGATTCGGAGCAATGGATGCAAGCTATAGGGAAAGAGATTCCACCTCAAAATTAGGAGGAACTTTTTGACGGAAAGATCTGTTTGACAGTGGAACACACTGCTTTGGAGAGTGGTGGAGTCTCCTTCCTTGGAGGCCTTTAAACAGAGGCTGGATGGCCATCTGTAGGGGATGCCTTGATTGAGAGTTCCTGCATAGCAGGGGGTTGGACTGAATGACCTTTGGGGGATCTCTTCCTATTCTATGATTCTAAAACCAGAAATAGATGTCTGGCCACTGCCAGGTTTGGGTGTGTTTAGGCATTCTTGGTAGCCTGCACAGCAGAAAAGTGCCTACCTGGACCTGTTGCAATTTCCTACCTCTGATCTACACTTGGTGATAATCCGACTGGTAGTAAGGTTACAACCTTTACCTAGTAAGCAGCAATGTTATAACAACACATTTTGGTTCAGCAGAGACATCAGCATCTTTATTAGTGGTTTATGATTTAAGGATTACTAGGCGGAGTGAATTTGAGCACCTCGGCACTACATCCATCTTGAGCTTCCAAGGAAAGTCTTCAAACAATCCAAAGGAGAGGTCTTATTCTCCTATTCCAAGCTCTCTGAACAGTCATCACTCTTGCGACTGAGGAAAAAATATTACTTCCTTGCTGACGTCCGAATCTGGAATCAAATAGTGGTTCCTCTGGGGAAGACCTCAATTCAGATGGATGGCCAGCGATGGCAAACGTATGCAATTGGCGTGGTCAAGGCAGAGCTTATCACCTTGGTTTTTCACAATCCGTGAGGCAAAGGCACAGCTTCTCAGCCGGATCAGTCCAAGAAATTCTTTGCCTTCCCATCCATCCCTTTTACTTCTGTTTCTTATACTAGAAGGGAGGGAAAAGAGTAGAGGGAAGAACACAGGATTAAGAAAAAGAGATTAAAACAGATTCGATCCTTCAAACTAACATTTTATGCGCAATTTATGTGACAGTGGGTTGCACCAAAATTATTGTTCATAGAATCACAGAGTTGGAAGAGACCCCAAGGGGCCATCCAGTCCAACCCCATTCTGCCATTCAGGAACTCAAAATCAAAGCACCCCCGACAGATGGCCATCCAGCCTCTTTTTATTTGGAGTGCCTCCAACATGGAAGAATTAATGCAGTCTAACACACCTGTAACCGTCCCGGCTCCATCTTATGGAGACCTGGGATTTGTAGTATGGTGTAACACCAAAGCTCTCTAACAAAGAAGGATAAACATCTCACAAAGCTACAAACCACAGAATGCCAATAAGCCTCGGCACTAAAAATATAATGGCTAAATCCTTCATCTAAAAGCCATAAGAGAGTGGTGGAGTCTCCTTCTTTGGAAGTTTTTAAGCAGAGGCTGGATGGCCATCTGTTGAGAATGTTTTGATTGAGCGTTCCTGCATAGCAGAACGGGGTTGGACTGGATGACCCTTGGGGTCTCTTCCAACACCTTCTGCCAGCATCTCCTGCAACCTGTGTCCTTAGACCCAGACCCTTCAAGGGAAGACCTACCTTCTCCATTATCCAGTCAGCGTCTTCAATGGCCCGCTTGATGATCTGCTGAATCCTCTCGGGATTGTCTTCGTCTCCATGGACTTTGAAACTCTGCAAAATAATTCCAGATCCAGATTTCAGATGTTACAGAAGGCCTGATCTTGGTGTGTGTGTGTGTAGGAAAGTCCAGTCGGCTCTCCAAATCCATGGATTCAACCATTCACATATTTAAGAGTTAATATATATATATATATATTAAATTTCAAGAAGCAAACCTTGATTTTGCCATTTTATATAATGGACACTCATTTTATTATGCCATTGTCTTTAATGGGACTTGAGCATCCACGGATTTTGGTATCCTTGGCAGATCCTGGAACCAAAACTCGGCGGATACTAGGATGTGGCCATCAGTTCTTACCTTCTATTTCTTCTGACACAATTTACAAGAAAACAGGACAGAACAAGACATTTTGGATTCAAACTCCCACGACGACATTCACTTCCAAACCAAGAGCGAACTAAGACCCTTTCTGCTGTTTTATCCCGGTGATTTCTTTACTATAATAGAATCACACTTTTGGAAAATGTAGGACGTTATCAAATAAAAGCTAAAAAAAATACTAATATAAATCAAATACTAATATAATATAATATACTAATATAAATTTATTACGGCAAGTAGCCAGCATAGGATAAAAACATTACAGGAGAATCAACTAAGCATAATATGTACACTTTAAAATCCTTTTGGCTGTCGTAAGAAAAAAGAAAGTAATGGGAAGTCTAATAACCAGTTATTTAACAATTTTCGGTAGCGGCCGCACAGAATCTAGCGGTTTTGGCATTTATTTGATCATTTAAATCTGAGCGAAGGTATTCTACATAGAGTTTATCTCGTCTACCAGGGATCCTATGAAAAAGAGGAGTTATAAGTGAGGTTCTGATATCTTTATAGAAAGTACAATAAAGTAGGACATGACACCAAAATGACTCAACTTCGTCTAAAGCACAGGAGCAAATCCGTTTCGGAATATGGGATCTTTTTTTATACCTGCCATCCAATACAGCAGGAGGGAGAGCATTCAGTCTGGCTAGCAAAAAAGCCCTTTTTAATTTGGGAATGCAAAGATATAGCCGGGTTAGTCTGTAGGATCAGTATGTAGAGAGATCTTGTAGCACCTTTGAGACTCACTGAAAGAAAGAATTCAAAGATATAGCCATGTTAGTCTGTAGGATCAGTATGTAGAGATCTTGTAGCACCTTTGAGACTCCCGGAAAGAAAAGATGTTGGCAGCAGGAGCTTTCCTAGACTCAAGTCTACTTCCTCAGATGCATATTATTATTATTATTATTATTATTATTATTATTATTATTATTATTCAAAGATATAGCCATGTTAGTCTGTAGGATCAATATGTAGAGAGATCTTGATGCACCTTTGAGTCACGGAAAGAAAGAAGTTGGCAGCAGGAGCTTTCCTAGACTTCAGTCTACTTCCGCAGATGCATTTATAAATACAAAATCAAGGTTTGCTTTTTGGAATGCAAATATGTTTATCAAGAATTCAAAGATATAGCCATGTTAGTCTGTAGGATCAGTATGTAGGGAGATCTTATAGCACCTTTGAGACTCACGGAAAGAAAGAAGTTGGCAGCAGGAACTTCCATAGATTTAAGTCTACTTCCAAATGCAGATTTTTGTCAATCCAAGTGGAAGAAATCTTTAATTACCAAACTGTCAGCTATAGGTTTTTCAGTAACTTATATCCAAATGTCTGGGTGCGCCAAAGCAAAGACAGGCATTGCTCAGCATATCGGAGACACTGACTTCCAAACCTATATTTACTTTACTTTACTTTCTTTTATTACAGCCATTCAGCCAGCATAAAAAAACAAATAAAAACACAATAAAACATCTTAGTTATATACAGTCCAAACCTATATAAACCAGGCAGTATCATATCTTATATTCATTTCGTCTCAAAGGTGCTACAAGATCTCTCTACGTATTAATTTGAGAACGTTCAAATTTGCCAAGTAATTGGCAGGTGCAAATAATCCTGTATTGTCTTGGAATATAAGATATGGTACTGCCTGGCTCATATGAGTTTGGCGACGACGTTTGCGCAAAAGAGAAATAACGCAAAAATAATCCAAACGGAAAGCCGACAAAACCTGCTCCTTTTGATTTTCGGGAAATTCCGACAGTAGAAAGGAGTGGTTTTTCTCGACTTTTCCGTCCGGGTTATTTTCGCGTTATTTCTCTTTCTACCAACGTATTTGCGGGCGTTTGGCGGATTTTAAAATCCCGTTTCTGCACGGGATTTGCCTCCGTGTGATAAACTTATAGTCACGCTCAAAGCAGAGGACATTTTGGAATTCCTCCTGGAAGGAAGGAATAGAAATGGACTGGGCATGTCCTGGGAACGGAGGACATTTGGTCATCCTGACGGAAAATTGGGCACTGGAGCGCATGGCACTGCGCCGCTGTGCCGTAAACAGGTTGGAGGGTGCGCATTCAGAGGGTATGTGGCAGCAATGTGGCCCTTCTCCAGCCCCTAATAGTTGTCTCTTGGCACCGGGTTCAAAGCAAGCAGATCTTTCCTTACCTGCCGTATGGCATGCTTGTAATGCTCTTGCACGTTCTTTCCCGGAAGCGCCTTGCAGCAACGGAGCAAGTAGCGATACAGCTGCAACGGTCTCTTCACCAATTCCGCCCCGGAGAGAGGAGCCATTTTCTGTGCTCAGCTGCTCAAATAATAATAATAATAATAATGATAAAGCACAAAGAAATCCTTCCAGGTCTAACATAGCATGCAAGCAACCCAAATTGTGGCTGTGACAGCATGGCATTTAACTCCAGGTACGAGCCAGTGTGGCATAGTGGTTGGAGTGTTGGACTATGATTTTGGAGACCAGGGTTCGATTCCCAACTCGGCCATGGAAACCCACTGGGTGACCTTGGGCAAATCACACTCTCTCAGCCTCAGGGGAGGGATAGCAGCACAAATCCTGGAGAAGAAGCCATCGTCTCGAAATCCAAGACAATCCGAAACCTAAATTGCCCAAGGCGTAACTCACCTTTGGCTGCCTCACCTGCCTTTGGAAAGAACACACCCGGAAACGTCAAGATTTGGATGGACTTAAGTTGTCATCTCAAAGATGCTCATCCAGAGGTTCAATTTGGCACGCCTTTCACCTAAACATTAACAAACAAACAGTGTTATAGTTAAGAGTCAGTCGCCAAATAAATCAAGGGGGGCACACCTATGCCACCGGCCGCAATGCGCGCCCTCCAACCTGTTTACGCCACGGCAGCGCAATGCCGCGCGGTCTGGCGCCCAATTTCCCGTCTGTGGTCTCGCTTTGCAGCCCAAAGCTTAATTCGGCATGCTAACATTAATCAAAGTTTAATTTGCCATGCTTGCTTTGGATGCTTTTGCCCTTTGAAATCTCAAGTCCAAATCCCATGCTCCAGCCTAGGGCACATGTTTATTAAAGGCTCATCATCATAGTCGGTGGATGGATGGAAAGTACCATACATACTCGGCTATAAGTCGACCTCATGTATAAGTCGAGGGCAGGTTGGGGGGGGCCAAAATTAGGGATTTTCCCCCCAAGTTTTATTGATCAATATAGTTCCATGCAGGAACTCTCAATCAAAGCATCCCCGAGAGATGGTCATCCAGCCTTTGTTTAAAGACCTCCAAAGAAAGAGACTCCATCACTCTCCAAAGCAGTGTGTTCCACTGTTGAACAGATCCTAATATTTAATCTCTTTTCCTGTAGTTTGAATCCACTACTCCGTGTCTTAGTCTCTGGAGCAGCAGAAAACAAGTTTGCTCCATCCTCAACATGACATCCCTTCAAATACTTATACAGGGCTATCATATCACCCCTTAACCTTCTCTTCCTCAGGCTAAACATACCCAGCTCCCTCTCATAAGGCATGGTTTCCAGACAGATCCTTCACCATTTTAGTTGCCCTCCTCTGGACACACTCCCGCTTCTCCACATCCTTTTTGAATTGTGGTGCCCAGAACTGGACACAGGATTATTCCAGGTGAGGCCTGACCAAAGCAGAATACAGTGGGACTATGACTTCCCTTGATCTAGATACTATACTTCCATTGACTGCAGCCTAGAATCGCATTGGCCTTTTTAGCTGCCGCATCACACTGTTGACTCCTGTTCAACTTGTGGTCTACAAGGACTCCTAGATCCCTTTCACACGTAGTCTCCTTAAGCCAAGTGTCCCCCATCCTATATCTATGCATTTCCCTGTTGAAATTCATTTTGTTAGCTTTGGCCCATCTATTCAGGTCATGTTGAATGTTGATCCTGTCCTCTGGGGTCTTAGCTATTCCTCCGGATTTGGTGTCATCTGCCAATTTGAGAAGCATGCCCCCTATTCCTTCATCCAAGTCACTGATAAAGATGTTGAATAGCCAATTGGGCCCAGGGCAGAACCCCACTGGACACCCCACTGGTCACTCCTCTCCAGGATCAAGAAGAGGAGCCATTGCTGAGCCCCCTTTGGGTTCGCCCGGTCAACCAGTTACTAATCCACCTAACAAGCAATGGCAAACCCTCTCTGAACAAATCTTGCCAAGAAAACCCCATGATAGGGTTGCCTTAGGGTTGCCATAAGTTGGGAACAACTTGAAAGTACACAACACACAGAGACATTTACTCCTGGATCAATAGCTGCAGATAATACTGAGATAGAAGGACCGACATCTTTTGTCACATAACTGGTCTATGCTTGGGTTTGGCAACCATCCTTGCGGAGATCTTGGAGGGCACCTGGTTGAGTCTCCCTTATCCACAATGCTTGGGACCAGAGTATTTTTTTGGGGGGGGGAGGGATTTTGGAATAGCTGTCTTTGCATATAGTCCCAGAAAACTCCATGTATTGCATTATATGAGCATAGCATTGCATTGGATTTGCACTGCATTTGCATTGCATTGCATTTGTAATGCATTGTATCAGCATTGCATTTGTACTGCATTGCATTGGATTGGCATTGCATTGGCATTGCAATGCATTGTATTTGCATTGTTATCAGCATAGCATTGCATTGGCATTGCATTGCAATGCATTGTATTTGTTTTGCATTGTATTTTGCACTGCATTGGCATTGCACTGCATTGGCATTGCATTGCAGTGCATTGTATTGACATTGCATTTGTATTGGATTGTATCAGCATTGCATTGCATTGCATTGCATTGTATTGTACAGGCAGCCCCTTCCCCTCTTGTGCATGCACTCTTTGCAATCCTTACCAAAAAATCCAGGCTCCCTAGGACGCATGCGCAGTCTAGGGCTTCCAAGGGGTGGGGTCTATGAGGGATCACAGAGCTATGAAACCCATAGAGACATACTTTGGGGAGGCAGCTTTCGAGCTCTCAGGGGATGACTTCTTCTTTTCCCATCCAGAAATAAAAGATCCAGTTAAATTCAGCAAGCAGGGAAGCAAATGCAGCCTTCAGAGTTGCATGGGAAAAAGAACCAAAATAAGAAAGGGGGAAACCCTTCTTCATGTGCTTTCTAACCATTTCTTTTTTCCAAGTGGAAACATTGAAGTTTGTCCTCAGTTAAAAAATTAAAAATTGCTGAAACTCATGCAAAGAGATCAAATGCAAATGATGTGCCCTGAGGTTTCCATCCTGCCATAGGAAGGGTCAGAGAGTTGAGATGATCTTGGTTAACTAACTGAGAACATTGGTTTTTGGAGTGTATAGATTAAGAAATTATTATTATTATTATTATTATTATTGGTAGGTTGTATATTTTAAAATTTTATGCATGTGGTTTTATTTTCATTTTCTAATATTATCTTTATTGAGTGCAAATATAATACAACTAGCACCTTATATATATATATATATATAATAGTATATTATTTTTCTCTCATTACTTTGTATCATTGTATTCCATCCTTTTCTTATTATATTTACTTTGGCTCATGGATTACTATACATACATACACTATATAAACATACATATATACACACATAAATATACTATACATAAATACATATACAGACATAAATATACCATACACACATAAATATACCATACACATGCACATACATAAATATACTATATATAGATACATATATGCATCCATACATAAATATACTATACATACATACAAATACTATATATACATACATAAATATACATACATACACTATATATACATCCATCCATCCATAAATCTAATATATATACATACATACATAAATATACTATACATACATACATATACTATATATGCATCCATACATACATAAATCTAATATATATATATATATATATATATATACACACACAAACAGACATCCATACATAAATATACTATACATACATACATACGATTCTATGATTCTATACATATATACATATACTATATATACAGACAGACATCCATACATAAATATACTATACATACATACATATTTTATATATATATATATATATATATATATATACACACACATACACATATACATGCATACATACATACATACATATACTATACATACATATATACATACATACATGAATATATATTCCTCTTTCATCAATTGACTCCTTAATCTAAGGTCTTTTTGTAGCTATTTATCCTCATATATAAATCATCTCATATGTTTGGCCGTATCTTGGTTTCAAGTTTAAACCCAACTATAAACCAACGTATATCTCAAGATTATAATTGCAATTAATGATTTATAATCAATTTCCAAACATAGTTCTTTTAAACGACTCCTTGTCTTATAGGCTTGTGGTTTTAGAATAGTACACCATAGGCAGTTTTCTTTTCTTTGGACGATTATGTAAAGCGTTGTGCAAAATTTGTGGTGCTATATAAATAAACTTTAATGATGATGATGATGATGATGATGATGATGATGAAGATGATGTCAGGGGCGATGTCTGGAGGAAAAAATGGGTTACAGCAGCCCTTTAGTTTAGTCCTTTGGATACAGGATATTCTCAAACTGGCTGCTTCTGCACTGCAGAATTAATGCAGTTTGACACCGCTTTAACTGCCATGGCTCAGAGCTTTGGAAATCTGGGATTTGTAGTTTGTTGCGGCACCAGAGCACTCTGATAGGGAAGCCTGGATAGAGCACAAAACTATAAACCCCAGAAATCCATAGCATTGAGCCATGACACTTAAAGCAGTGTCAAACTGCATTAATTCTGCAGTGCAGAAGCAGCCTCTGCCTCAGAGGAAGGCAATGGGAAACCTCCTCCGAAGGAATATAATCTAGAATAGTGGTTTGAGTCTTGGACGATGACTCTGGGGACCAGGGTCCGATTCCCTGTTCCTCCATGAAACCCACTGGGTGACCTTGGGCAAAGTCACACTCTCTCAGCCTCAGAGGAAGGCAGTGGCAAACCTCTTCTGAAGGAATATCATCAGGAATACTGGTCTGAGTGTTGGACTACAATTCTGGAGACCAGGGTTGGACTTCCCATTCATCTATGGCAACCCACTGGGTGACCTTGGGCAAGTCACACTCTCTCAGCCTCAGAGGAAGGCATTGGCAAACCTCCTCTGAAGGAATATCATCAAGAATACTGGTCTGAGTGTTGGACTACCACTTTGGAGACCAGGGTCCAATTTCCCAGGACATGGCGATCAACACTGGCTTTAAAATGAAGTCTTTTAATATATAGCCTCACAGACATAGGATGGAGCTATAGCACTTAAAGTGGTGTCAAACTGCTTTATTTCTACAGTGCAGCTGGACCATATAGTTATAACAAGCCCAGGACATAATGATCAACACTGGCTTAGCTGGCTTTAAAATGAAATGCCTTTTATAAACGTACAGATCTATCCACCACGGCCGAGAAATGGAGCCTCCTGTTCAGTAGCTGTATACCTCCAAAACCAGGCGTCGAGGAGATCTGTCAAGATCTGAATTAAAAACCAGCAACGACATTGCAGTATATGAAGAAAAATGCAGTATATGAAGAAATGATCTCCCTGAATGTCCTCTTCTAGTGACGCAAGCCTCTCCCTTTGACTCAAATAGTCTTCCCAGTGTGCCAAAGTACGTCTAGAAATCTGCTTTGCATTGTATTTGCACTGCATTTGCATTGCATTGCATTGCATTGGCACATCTGCTAATTGTGCCGCTTCTGGAATAGATGGCTACATAATGATGCCCTCATCAGAAAGCGGAGATTGCATTTGCATTTTGAGTTTGGTATATATATATATATAGAGAGAGAGAGAGAGAGAGAGAGAGAGAGAGTATATATATATATATATATATATATATATATATATAATTATTATTTTTTTCTCCAAGCAGAAACGAAGCCACACTGCGGCGACTGTGACATGCTCCTGCCATTGTGCTCCTGTTTCCCGATAAGGATGTGCAAGCAGTGATGCCAAGGGGCATCATTTTGTGCATGTATTTTGCAGTCCGACCCCCGGCTCCCATTTCACAGTTCTCCTTCAAGGCTCCTCTGCAAATGTCTTTCGGCTTTGTGACGTCGAAGGTTTTCCACGGCCGGCATCCATAGTTTTTTGCGGGTTTTTTGGGCTACGTGGCCGTGTCCTAGAAGAGCTTATTCCTGACGTTGCGCCAGCGTCTCCAAGAGTTGCAATGGATGCTGGCGAAACGTCAGGAATAAACTCGTCCAGAAATTGTTCCAAGACACCCGGAGATTGGAAAAACTCTGGACCAGTAGAGCCACAGATGCTGGTAAAATGTCTCTTCCAAAACATGGCTGCATAGCCCGAAAAACCCACAAAAAACTATGGATGTCGGCCATGAAAGCCTTCAACTTCTTATTGGACATCTCTATGGGGAGAAACTATTCCAAGATACTCAGAGACTGGAAAAACTTGGGACCAGGAGAGCACATCTACTCTGCTCTCTAACTTTTCTGCTGATGCCAGCCAGAAATGCTGGTGAAACATTAGGAATAAACTCTTCCAGAACATGGCCACATAGCCCGAAAACCCCACAAAAAAGTATGGATGCCGTCCGTGAAAGCCTTCGACTTTACATTGGACATCTCTATGGGGAGAAACTGTTCCAAGACACCTGGAGAATGGAAAAATTCTGGACCAGGAGAACCACAGATGCTGGTGAAACGTTAGGAATAAACTCTTCCAGAACATGGCCGCATAGTCTGAAAAACCCACAAGAAACTTTTCAGCTTTCCTCGAACCCGTGTGTGGAAATTGCAGGGAAGCAGATTTCCCATACCTTGGGTCGATCACTGATCCGGAGATTGCAGCCAAGAAACCGGAAGGCTAGGACTGAGAAAAGCAGCTGTGAAAAAACTACAGTGGGAACTGTTGCGGGAACACCGAACCGATTCTGAATCGGTTTCGGATCGGTGCAGAGATGCGAATGTCTTTGTTTAAAAAAGTACGTGTGAATCACACACACCCCTCCCTTGAGAGCTGCAATCCAGTGCTGCAAAAGGAATCTGGAAATGTTGGAGGGTATGTGAAGAATACAAAGAAAATACAGCCAGCCTTTCGATATCCACAGATCTTTTATCCGCGGATTCGAGCATCCACGGCTTGAAAATATTTTTTAAAATATATCAGTTCTGAAAAGCAAACCATGATTTTGTCATTTATATAAGGGACCCCGTTTTACCATATCACTGAATTTAATGGGACTTGGGCATCCATGGATTTTGGTATCCTCGGAGGGTCTCAGAACCAAACCTTAGCGGATACCAAGGACCCGCTGAACAAAAATGGTACCTCCAAGTTTTCCGCCTTGGATGGTTTAAGGCAGGGGTAGGCAACCTTTCCCCTTTAAGGGCCGAGGGACTTCAGCTCCCAGAAGTCTCAGCCATGTTGGCCAATAGTCCCATGTTGGCCAATAGCTCCTGGGATTCTGGGAGCTGAAGTCCCTCTGCCCTTAAAGGGGAAAGGTTGCCTACCCCTAGTTTAAGGGCTTAAGCTCCATTTTCATTGGAAAGTGGCCAATACATTGTGAATGCGGTGATTCTTTTGCTTTTGACTGTATAGATACAATTGCAAAACAGATGGGAAAAGGCGCCCTCCGAGCCTCGGAGGGAGCAAAAGATGCTCGAATTTCGCACCCAGATATGCAAACACTGTGCCTAAGGTTGACTTTATGGCTGCGACAATGTCATTGTGCTGTTTCCACCGAGAGAATCGAAATGAGGCGCTCTCCTTGCCGCCGTCTCCCCCGTTGCGAAGTTGCGGCTTTACGTCCCCGCCACACGCTGTGAAATTTAAATATCATTATAGATCAATAGATAGATCATCTTTCCACATTATAAAGTCTTTTTTCTTCTTCTTTGCAGAACAGACAAGTATAACAAAGAAAGAAGAAGAAGAAGGTTCACGGTCTAGCTTTTGATGGCTCTCAAAGGAGGACTCCCTTTTTCGTTCTTAAAGCCGACGTCGCAATACAGTTTAATTAATGGGAGCCCTTACAGATGGAGAACAAAGCGACGAAACCGGAAGGATCTGAAAGCTTGGCGGAGACTTCATAGTTGGCACCGGGTCTGTAGGCAGACAGAAACTTATTTTTGGATGGTGAACCCTATGGAGGAATCAGACTCCAAGAGAATGGCGATGGGATAAAAACCCGTCCTCTGCCAACAAGGTCATTATAAAAACATCCATCTCTTCTGGATCCCAGCAAAGACTGTAGCAAGGAACCTGGTGCCCTCTGGACTACAAGTCCCATTGGCTCTGCTGGCTAGCTCTAATGGGGCTTGTGATCCAAAAGATTTGGAGAGCACCAACTTAACTATCCCTCCAGTTTAACTTACTGTATATACTCATGTCTAAGTCTAAAAATTTTAAGTCAAAACGTTGACCCCAAAAAGTTTGAGTCGACTTATTTGCGGGTCAGATCAAAATTCATAATTTCAGACCCCAAACCTGCCCTCGACTTATACATAAGGTTGACTTATAATCGAGTATATATGGTAACTTCGATTTTTCTCTTCCGATTACTTTACATCATATCCCCGTACTTGTACATCCTTTATAAATTATTATTACATGCTACTACTAGCACATTTTCTTCAAGTCGTTTCTGACTTATGGCAACCCTGTTATGGGGATTTCTTGGCAAGATATGTTCAGAGGAGGTTTGCCATTGCCTTCACCTTGAGGCTGAGAGAGTGTGACTCATCCAAGTGGTCGAGCTTGGGAATCGAACCCTGGTCTCTCGAGAGTTGTAGTCCAACATTCAAACCACTATGCCACGCTGGATCTCCGTATGGGAAATTTACAGCCTCTTTCATGCTATGCAGTTACAGTTCTTTGATACTACTTTTACTGGACATTGATCCGTCGTATGGGATCCTGGGATCTGTAGTTTTGCGTGGCATTTAAGAGTCTCTGCCAGAGAGCTCTAGGGCCACACAACAACAACAACAGCAACCGATGTCCCTAAAAGAGTTTCCAAATTTCAGGTACTTGCCGTATATTTTTTAAAGCCACCAACTCTTTCTGGCCATTGCCAAAGGCCATCGCTTTATATGGACTTTGCAAAGGACAGTCCAACCGGGGAGTCCTTTCGTCTCTGATCTGTCTCCCAGAAAGAGTTAATTTCAGTGACCCAAATATGGAGACCCACTTTAAAGTTGCTGGAAATTGCTTTTTAATCCTAGCTCTTGAGGATTGCCTCCGAAACCATCTGCCACATGCCGAGGGTGGCGGGCGGCTGGTTTGTTGTTATTATTTCGTTGTACTGTACAATGTTCTTTAGGACCGTTGTGTGACGGACAAAGGCATCGAAGCCAAAATTGCAACCTACAAACGGGTTTGTGGGTTTTTTTCCTTGCGCGACCCTGCAAAACCCACAGATATGCCAAACATTCCCAAATAAAACGGGGAGGTTAAAACCCTGTCTTCCAAATAAACCGACCCCGGATTGTCTTCTCAAAACTTTTGCAAAATTCACGTCCCACATTGACGAAGGATGAACGATAGTGGTTGCCATTAAAAATAAATAAAATAAATCTGGTCCTGTTCCTGTGTTTTTGAACAGGAAAAAAAAATCCTTAAAGAAAGGAGATCTTGCAGTCTGTAGGATCAGTCTGTAGAGAGAGATCTTGTCGCACCTTTGAGATTCAATGAAAGAAAGAAGTTGGCAGCAGGAGCTTTCCTAGATTTCAGTCTATTTCCTCAGATGCATATTATTCTTATTCTTATTCAAAGATATAGCCATGTTAGTCTCTAGAAGCAGCATGTAGAGAGATCTTCGTATCACCTTTGAGACTCCCTGCAAGAAAGAAGTTGGCAGCAGGAGCTTTCCTAGACTTTAGTCTACTTCCTCAGATGCATATTATTATTATTATTATTATTATTATTATTCAAAGATATAGCCATGTTAGTCTGTAGAAGCAGCATGTAGAGAGATCTTTGTAGCACCTTTGAGACTCACAGAAAGAAAGAAGTTGGCAGCAGGAGCTTTCCTAGACTTCAGTCTACTTCCTCAGATGCATACTATTCTTATTATTATTCAAAGATATAGCCATATTAGTCTGTAGAAGCAGCATGTAGAGAGATCTTCGTATCACCTTTGAGACTCCCTGCAAGAAAGAAGTTGGCAGCAGGAGCTTTCCTAGACTTTAGTCTACTTCCTCAGATGCATATAGTATCATTATTCTTTAATACGATTATCTGGTACAATATTTAAGCTATGGATCCAGCACTACTACGTGTGGATCCAAGATCCCGGTTCCGTGTTGGAACCCAAATTGAACGACCAAAATCAATCAATCAAATAAACCCCAGCTGACAGACCCATCTCTCTCTTTATGCATCATTGTGCCAAGCCATCAAGCAGGGACGATCATGGCTTTTTTTGTGGCGGGAGAGGCGGCGAAAGGGGTATAGCCATGCAGATGTTGGCAGAATGTGGGCCGAATATATAAGCAAATGATTTTTATTTCAGAAAACAGCAGATGCGGGGGCAGAGGGAGAGCAACCGCCAGCAGATGTGTTGCTTTTAATGCAAAACAAGAAAAATGGCATTAGGAGCCTGCGCCTCGGAAATCAATGGCAAATTACCACTCCTTTCAGCTTTCATCCCGAATGACGCTACTGTGTCATTTTGCTCTTTTTACAGATTCCCATAATTGTCTCGCATCATATGCCTTCTTGTCAAATTCAGTTGAAAAAGACAAAGAAGTAGTAATAGTAGAA
Organism: Phrynosoma blainvillii; assembly: GCA_026167975.1. Classification (NCBI taxonomy): domain Eukaryota; kingdom Metazoa; phylum Chordata; class Lepidosauria; order Squamata; family Phrynosomatidae; genus Phrynosoma; species Phrynosoma blainvillii. The sequence goes on along the minus strand of JANUYF010000014.1, from coordinate 6,813,535 downwards.
GAAGGCTCACTACCATCACCAGCATCATCATCATCATCATCATCATCATCATCATCATCATCATCGTCGGTTTCTGTGATAGCTCTTTTGCCGATGATGAGACATGTCCAGATTTCATATTTCCAGAAATATTCTTAAAATCATATCCAGAAATATTCTTATCATCGGCGAAAGAGCTATCACAGAAACCGATGATGAGAAAATTTCTGGATATGATTTTGAGAATATTTCTGGAAACATGAAATCTGGACATGTCTGGAAATGTGAAATGTGAGAATATTTCGGGATATGATTTTAAGAATATTTCTGGAAATATGAAATCTGGACACGTCTGGAAATGTGAAATATGAGAATATTTCTGGATATGGTTTTGATTTCTACGCAGACGCCGCCGCCACCATGAATAAAATGTGTTTCTCACTTCTAGGTTCCATCGCTATAAGGAGGAAAAAAGGCTTTGGGAGCCCAGACCAGAGACTGGGGCTGCTGAATTGATTTAATTTGACACCACTTTACCTGCCATGGCTCCATCCGATGCAATCCTGGGACTTGTAGTTTGTTGTGGCACCAAATCCTGTCTGATCTTGGACACTTTAGGAAGGCATCAGATCCTAAAGGCACCAGATCCTGTCTGATCTAGGACCCTTTAGGAAGGCACCAGATCCTGTCTGATCTTGGACACTAAGCAGGGTCAGCTGTAGTTAGTGCTTGGATGAGAGACCACCAACCTACAGTGCTGTAGGTGATATTTCAGAGGAAGGAACTGAGAAAAACCACCTCTAAGAAAACCTTATGAAAACCATAAGGTCACTATATGTTGACCGGTGGCTCGAAGGCACAAACACAGAGCTCTGGTGCTGTGACAAGCTACAATTCCCAGAATTCCATAGTACTGAGCCACGGCAGTTAAAGTAGGGTCAAACCGGATCATTTCTGCAGTGCAGACGCAGCCTCAGATCCCCCCCCCCAGTCTTCTGGTGTCAAGCCATTGTGTTGGATTACAACTCAAGGGCCCCATTCACACTACGAAAATAACCTGGTGTGAAACCGGGTTATTTTCGCGGCATTCACACTCAGCGCAGTTTGCAGGGGGGCTACCGGAAAACCCACTGAAGCCCATTTAACCCAGTATACTTAGTTGGCTGTGTTAGTTTTAAACTGGGGGTAAGGGGATTCGGTTATTTTATCATCTTGTTTTATAGCTGTATTGTTGTATTTCATGATTGTTACCTGCCTCGATCCTTTGGGGAGAGCCGGGTTATTAATAATAATAATAATAATAATAATAATAATAGATACCAGGTTTTTTCTGCATGTCATTTTTTAAAGAGCTGCAACGATCCACATCTTCGGTAGTGTGAGTCCGCTACCGAATCGATTCGGATGCCGCTGCATCATTCCCAGAAATGGAGACGCCTCCGTTTAATTTTAATTTTATTTTTTATACCAAATAAATTTACGATAATACATTTGGATTTGCATTATACATTAATAATGTCTGCACCCTATTATTGTCTGCATTATATAACTCCTCCTAACCATCTCTGGCGTAATAATACGCCTTATTCTCACATTTTACTCTAGTCTTATCGTTATTCAGAATTTTCCAATTTTCCAATTCTGTTATTCAGAATTTTCCATCGCTCCGACACCAAGCGTGAACGGCAACAAGGTTAAAACGCCACGGGGAGATCCGGGAACGGAAAACAGAGTGGGAACCCCAATCCGGTATTGCATCCCCGCAGAGATCCGGATTTCTTGTGGGTAAAAAGGTAAGTGTGAATGCACCGTAAATTAGAGTTTGGGGAGCAAGAGGCTTAAGAAACAAATCCGGCGAGGCTGATTTCGTCTTGGTTGCTACCAAAGGGTAGGAAAGACGCGGCCTTCCAGATGTTGCTGGACTGCAACGCATATCCCCCTCGACCGTCTGGGGATGATGGGAACTGGAGTCACATCTGAGACGAAGAGGCACAGGTTTCCCTGTCTGCGTTTTAATTAAATAAAGATGTATAGCAAACAGAAAGGTCTAGGGAAAAGTAATGCAAAAATATAATGCATAAGGAAGTTTTATTATCTAAAATATGCAGTAAATGTAGACACAATAGTTTTCCGGCATCCAAGTAAAAAGTGTGTGGTAATAATAATAATGACGATGTTTTGATGTTTTAATTAATAGGTTTTAATGTTGATATTGGTTTAATTTCTTTTTAAGGGGAGGGAGGGTTTCGGGATTTTTGGAGTTGTATTTGTATGGAATTTTAACTGCTGTAAGCTGCTCTGATTGTTTGACAGAGGGGCGGGATACAAAGAAAATTTATTATTATTATTATTATTATCATCATCATCATTATTATCATTATTTATGTTATTATTTTATATTATTATTATTATTATTAGATATTATTTTATTATATTGTTATTGTTATTATTTTATGTTATTATTATTTTAAATAATAATAATAATAATAATAATAATAATAATAATAATAATAATTTATGATTTTATTGTTTATATTTTATACTCTGTTTACATTCTGTTGTGTAATCCCGCCTCGATCCGTAGGGAGAGGCGGGAAATATGAATAATAATAATTTTTATTTATATTTCCCGCCTCTCCCTACGGATCGAGGTGGGATTACACAATAGAATGTAAACAGAGTATAAAATAGAAACAATAAAATCATAAAATCAGAACCTCAATAATAAATTCTAAAAATAAAATAAAATAAAATAGCCAATTGTCGTCAGAACCTAGAGATCGGTTTCGAAGTGATACTATGGAGCTTCGCTAAGAAGATCCGATGGATAGGCCATCTATACACTGTACCAGAAAGTAAAAACCACAAATAATGTATATGCTTCCCGTATATTATGCAAATTAAAAGTAAATACACCGCCAATTACAGAGACGATCAGAAATCTCTAATGACATACACAATATAAAAATATCCAACGTTCAAAGTGCACGAAGGAGCAGAAGTATACGCACTTCCATAGAAGATCAGAAATCTGTAATGACATGCACAATATTAAAATATCCAACATTAAGTGTGCGCGAAGGAGCAGAAGTATATGTAACATGAGAGCTAAAAATTAACAATAAAAACCAAATGTGTGTCGACCGAATGTCTTCCTCAATGGAAAGAAAATCAAGCACGATCATTTGCCTATTTGCAGGGAGTCATCCAGTCTAAGGAAGGAGTTTATCAGGCCACAAATTCTGCATCCTGGATGCTCCAGTAATAATAATAATAATAATAATTATTATTATTATTATTATTATTATTATTATTTTTATGTGTTTTAAATAAAGAAGTTCGCAAAAACATAAGAACCATTCGTGGCTGGCTCTGGTCTCTCTCCGTGCCGCCTTTGTGACATTTATTATGGCACCCGTCGCATTTATGAATAAAATATAAAGCAGCATTTTAATTCCTCATCAGCGGGAGGAATGTGCAAAAAGGGCTGCAGAGGCGTGCGTCGAAAGAGCAACGTAATCCTCCTCTCCTTGTCTCCATAGTATGCGCCTTTTGGGTATATTGTGCATTTCGGTTGGCCAATGAAGGTATCCCTGTTTGGCGGATTTTTGTTTGGATTTATTTGCTTTTTCTCTTGTTTGGTTTGTAACCTCTTGCCTGATGATGAAGAAGAAGCCCCTGAAGCTTCGAAAACTTGCAACAAGGATCTTGGGCATTTGGGTTGGTCAATGAAAGTATCCCTGTTTGGTGGTTTTTTTGTTTGGATTTGCTTTTTCTCCTATTTGTTTTGGTTTGTAACCTCTTGCCTGATGATGATGAAGAAGCCTGTGGAGCTTCGAAAGTTTGCAACAAGGATCTTGTGCGTTTTGGTTGGGCTCTACTCATTCTGGAAGCGTGGGATGAACTTGTATCCTAACCAGACATCAGCCTGACAGCCATTGGGATGGGAACTTCCTAAAAGTTTTACTATTGCAGAGGTCTGGGGAGTCATGGAATAAAAGATTTGCTCACATATTTGAAGGGATTCCAACAAAAATCCACCAAACAGGGATACCTTTCTTGGCCAAGCAAAATGCACAATATCCTTGTTGCAAGCTTTCGAAGCTCCATGGGCTTCTTCTTCTTCTTCATCTTCAGGCAAGAGGTTGCAAACCAAACAGGAGAAAAAGCAAATTCAAACAAAAATCCACCAAAGAGTGCTACCTTTATTAGCCAACCAAAATGCACAATACACTTGTTGCGAGCTTTCGAAGCTCCACGAGCTTCTTCTTCATCAGGCAAGGTGGTGCAAACCGAACAGGAGAAAATATTGGAGATGTTAGTCAGGTGCCTTACCATCTTAATTAAGGACAGAAACATCAAAATGTGGGCATCTGACTAACATCTCCAATTGCTTTTTTCTCCTGTTTGGTTTGTAACCTCTTGCCTGATGATGATGAAGAACCCCATGGAGCTTCGAAAGCTTGCAATAAGTATCTTGTGCATTTGGCGTTGGCCAAGAAAGGTATCCCTGTTTGGTGGATTTTTGTTTGAATTTGCTAAATGGCCAACACAGCTACCCCTGCAAATAATAATAATAATAATAATAATAATAAATTTTATTTTTATACCGCCCATTGGTAGTCCAATCCGGGTGGTTTACAACATAAAAATTAGCATATAACATAACATATAGCATATAACATATTTGAAGGGATGTCATATTGAGGAAGGAGCAAGCTTGTTTTCTGCTGCTCCAGAGAACAGGACACTTTAGTAATGGATTCAAACTACAGGAAAAAGAGATTCCACCTCAACATTAGGAGGAACGTCCTGACAGTAAGAGCTTTTTGACAGTGGAAGACGCTCCCTCAGAAAGTGATGGCGTCTCCTTCTTCGGAAGTCTTTAAACAGAGGCTGGATGGTGCTTTGATTGTGAGTTCTTGCATGGCAGGGGGTTGGACTAGATGGCCCTTGGGTTCTCTTCCAACTCTAGGATTCTGAGATTCTATGAAAAACAACAAGCAAACGTTCAATTTATAGTGGGCCCTCGGTATCCGGTATGCGGTTTGGTTCCCGGAGCCCTCATGGATACCAAAATCTGTGGATGTTCAGTCCCATTAAATACAATGGCACGGTAAGTCCCTTATATCAAATGGCACAACCAAGCTTTGCCCTTTGGAACTTATATATTTTAAAATGATTTGCAAACCGTGGATGCTTGAATCCGTGGATTATAAAGATCCGTGGATATGGAAGGCCGGCTGTAGACCCTTGTTACAATCCAGTTGGATAGCATCAATAAATGCATCCCAATGCCTTCCCATTCGTGAAGCGGAGGAGTGATTTATAGTACAGGTTCTAGTCACCACTCAAAGCACAGCGTGGTGGGTTTGTAAGACAATGCTCTATTCATTCCAGATAATGGCTCTCTTTCCAGCTGTCCTTTGTCACCAGGCACACAAATACGCCAAAAAACAACAACCCAGCCTTATCTCTGTTTCACAGCTGAGCAAAAGGGAGACGTAGTGTCCCGGCAAAGGCCTGGTATTCATTCAGTGGCAAAGTCAGGGAGATAAATACAATGTGAAGTCGGAGGTTTCCATGGCCAGCATCCCTAGTTTTTGTGGGTTTTTCGAGCTACGGGGCCGTCTTTTGGAAGAATGATGTTTCCTCTGCATCTGTGGCTGGCATCTTCAGACGCGGTTGGCCCTCCACATTTCTGACTTTGACTTTTGCGGTTTTGATTATTTGCAGTTTTGATTCATACATTCTCTCTAGGAATCTCTTAAAGTCTTCCAGCACAAAATCTGCCAGACATTGATCATAGAGTTGACCTGGAGGACATAGAAGTTCCTAGAGAGAACACTTGCCTAGGCATTTGTAGGTCATAGAATCATAGAAACATAGCTGGAAGAGACCCCAAGGGCCATCCAGTCCAACCCCATTCTGCCATGCAGGAACTCACAATCAAAGCACTTCCAACAGATAGCCATCCAGCCTCTGTTTAAAGACCTCCAAAGAAGGAGACTCCATCACTCTCCATGGGAGCATCTTCCACTGTCCAACAGCCTGTACAGTCAAGACGTTCTTCCTAACATTGAGCTGGAATCTCTTTTCCTCTAGTATGAATCCATTACTCTGCGTCCTATTCTCTGGAGCAGCAGAAGACAAGCTTACTCCCTTCTCAATATGACATCCCTTCAAATATTTAAACAGGGCTGTCATATCGCCTCTGAACCTTCTCTTCTCCAGGCTAAACATACCCAGCTCCCTAAGTACCTCCTCATAGGGCTTTATGGTTTCCAGACCCTTCACCATTTTAGTCGCCCTCCTCTGGACATGCTCTAGTGTCTGTCAACATCCTTTTGAATTGTGGTGCCCAGAACTGGACCTAGGATTATTCCAGGTGATGCCTGACCAAAGCAGAACATTATATATATATATATATATATATATATATGTGTGTGTGTGTATATATATTTATATATATATATATATATATATATACATACACACACACACACACATATATATATATATACATAATTAAAATATAATATATTATTTTATATTATTTTTATTTATTGTTAATATATATTATATAATTTTATATTGTTAATATATATTAATATTATTTATTATTAATATATTGATATTATTTATTATTAATATTTATATATAATATATAATTCTACATTATTGCTATATATTATTTTTAATACATATATATTATTTTATATTATTATATATTAATAATACAAAATTATATATTATATATTAATAATAAATAATACTAATATATTAATAATCTAAAATAATAATATATATAGTAATAAGATTATATAATATATATTTACAATAAATTATATATATATTACTAACATATATATTATAATGTACAATACATAATAAATATAAATAATGAATATAATAATATTTATATAGAAAAAAAACAACATATAGAATATATAGAAAAACAACAACAAATATTCCAAAATATCCAAAAATTCCAAATCCAAAAGATTTATTTTCCTAAGGGAGACTCAATTATTTTTTTAAAGTACTAATTTATTCTGCCCAGGTTTCTTTAAATGTTAGTTGAGGCATGTATTGCCCTCTTCCAAAATGGCCGCCTCACTGAGGCCCTTCTCCTTGCCAAGGCTCTTGCTCCTCCCTCTCTGCCCGCTAAGCTCCGCCCCTTGGGCGACGAAGCTCGGCTGTTGACCGGCCGCACTGTCCTTGCCTCACCTCGTCTCCCTTACTGGGATTGGCTCTGGTCCCTGTCCATCTAGGAATAGCCCCGCCCTCCAGTTAGGCCAACGGTCTTCGTTTCCCTTTCCATTCGCTCTCTCCCCTCAGGCGCCGCCCCATAGAGGCATAATATTAAACTAGGCTTAACCGGAGAAGAGCCGCAAGAGCTCTCTTCAATAAATTAGCTCTATGTTTCCGTGCGTGTTTTTCAAAAACCCACTCCCGAGCCCTCATTGGCTTTCCCCAAACCTGCCGCGCAGCCTCACTGGCCAGAAAACCTTTCAATTACGGCGGGGCCAACCAATCCAAGGCGACCTCCCGCCTCTTTTCCCCCTCCCTCCCCTGCGAACTAAATATCTAGGTCAGTGGTCTCCAAAGTGTGCCCTTTAAGAGAATGTTGGACTTCAGCTCCCAAAATCCCAGATCATTGCCCAACATGGCTGAGGCTTCTGGGAGCTGAAGTCGAAAATCTCTTAAAGGGCACAGCTTGGGGAAATCACTGATGTAGGTGAAGGTTGCGTGAGGTGAGAGAGCCTCATTGGTAGAATAAGGGCGGCGAAGGAGGGCCCTTACGTCTGATTGGCTGGCGGGAGAGCCCATCTCCCTACTTATAACTCCCCTTAGTTTTGTGGGCGGGGCTCTCCATTTTCTGATTGGGTCCGGGAAGCTTTGGTTCCCCCTATTGGTTGTGAGGGACGGAGTGGGCGGAGCTTTGAGGGGAGTGCGCATGCGCGCCAGCAAGGGGAGGAAAGAGCGCGGCCGGGGAAGGCAAGGAAGCTGGCCTGGGGAGCGCGCTTGAGAGCGCATGCGCGCTCCCCGGCTGCTCTTTCGCTCTGGGGCTCCGCTGAGGAGAAGAAGGGAAGGAGGCGGCGGCGGCGAGGAGGAGGAAGAGGAGGAGCGGCCGGTCCGGCGGCCTGAGGGGACCGAGAAGGACGATTGTGAGGCGGCCGCGGCGGCGGCGGAGGAGGCGGAGGAGGAGCGGCGGTGGGGGGCGCCGTCGTGAGCGACGCGGAGGGGCCTGAGGGAGCCCCTCAGGAGGCCCCGCCCCCTCTTCTCAAGGCCCCGCCCCTCTTCTCAAGGCCACGCCCCCAAAGACCCCCTCTTTTCCCTACATCCCCAGCCCTGGGTCAGGCTGTCATTGGCACCCATTGGCCCTTCCATTGGGCAGCCTCCAGGTTCCCTCAGGTGGCTTCTGGATCTCCTCCCTCTTCCTCTCCTTCCTTCCTTCCTTCCTTCCTTCCCTCCATCCTTCACCTCTCTCCTTCTTGTCCCTGTTCCCTCTCACCTTTCACTTCTGGAACACAACACACACACAGACACACCTCTCCTTGACCCACCCACATTGTCTTCTCCTTCTTCCTCCCTTCCTTCCTTCCTTTCACACTCTTCCTCTCCTCTTTCCTCTCTGTCTGACTCCCACTCATTCTCTCTTCCTCCCTTTGGCCTTCCTCCCATACTATTCTGTATTTTCCTCCCATAATATTCTGTTTTATCTTCCCATAATCTTCTGTCTTTTCTTCCCAAAATATTCTATTTTCTCCTCCTATAATATTGTGACTTTTCCTCCCACAATAGTCTGTCTTTTCCTCCTATAATATTGTGTTTTCTCCCACAATATTCTAACTATTTCCTCCTATAATATTGTGTCTTTTCTTCTCACAATATTCCGTCTTTTCCTCCTATAATACTGTGTCTTTCTTCCCACAGTATTCTAACTATTTCCTCCTATAATATTGTGTCTTTTCCTCCCACAATATTCCATCTTTTCCTCCTATAATATTGTGTCTTTTCTTCTCGCAATATTCCGTCTTTTCCTTCTATAATATTGTGTCGTTTCTTCCCACAGTATTCTGTCTTCTCTTCCTATAATATTGTGTTTTTTCTTCTCACAATATTCCATCTTTTCCTCCTATAATAGTGTCTTTTCTTCCCACAATAGTCTATCTTTCCCTCTTATAATATTCTGTCTTCTCCTCCCACAATATTATATCTTTTCCTCCTATAATACTGTGTCTTTTCTTCCCTCAAGATTTGGTCTTTTCCTCCCATAATCTTCTGTCTTTTCTTCCTACAATATTCTAACCATCTTTTCCTCCCACAATATTGTATATTTTCTTCCCACAGTATTGTATCTTCTCCTACCATAATGTTCTGTCTTTTCCTTCCATAATCTTCTATCTTTTCCTCCCAAAATATTCTATATTTTCTTCCCACAATAGTGTATCTTTTCCTACCATAACATTCGAACTATCTTTTTATAATATATAACTGACATTTTGGCTCCACTGTTCCTTTCCTGCTTCTTCTCTTTTCAGCACCTCTTGCTTTCCCTCTTTCCAAAATACTCTCTTTCTCCATTCTGTCTTTTTTGGTACTTTTATCACCCTTCATTTTTCGCTGCCATTATATTTCAGTGCAAGTTGGAGAAATCCCTCTTTCTTCTCACATGTTTTTGCATACATACCCACAGATCTTTCATTTTGCTTAAAAAAAAATCTCATCCCTGAACACATTCTTCATTTTTATTTAGTGTTCTTTCCACAATTTATACTGTTCTTGCTTCCCAAAGTCTGTGCTTTCCTCTAGAAGCAGCTTGTTGGATTATTCCCCTTCCCTTTTCATGCATTTTAGTGTTTTCCCATTTGTAAAACTTTCTCCCTCATCGGTTTTCACATTCGCCATCTCTTTCTGTTTTTTTTCTTGTGTTTTTGCATTGTCTTCTTCATCTTCCCTAGTTTTCACCCTTAAATAAACTCCTTTATATTCTGTGGCTTTTGGTTTCTCTTATCTGTTTGTTGTTGCTTGAGTACACTGTTAACTCTTTCCCCTTTATTGTATTTAGTTGTCATTTCTTTCAGTCATTACTGCTTTTCTTCATGTTCTTTTTCCTTCTGTCTCCATTCTGCTCTTGTCTCCACTGTTGGGTTTTTTAAATCTTCCTTTTCTTAACTGATTGATTCTCATCCTCATACCTTTTTCGTACTACATTCTTCTGTTTACACTGCTTGATTATCCTGTTCCTTTCTGCTTCACCATTTTGAGTTCTGTTCCCCATCATCTGGTTCTTCTCAGCATTCATTCTCTGCCTTTAAGTTATTTTATTTCTGTTCTTCTATAAATTCTTGCAACCTCTTACTCCTTGTCCTCAGTAACTTCTGTTGCCTGACTTCTCACCTCCCACACATCACTTTTTTCTTAAAGTCTTTCTGTCAATCTCATTTATTCAGTTGTACTTGGTCATCTTTTTTCAGTTTGTTTCTTCTTCCCATTGATCCAGTCTGTTCTTGCATTCTTCTTTCCATCCCTTTTGGACATTTCATTTCCCACTGACTTAACATTCTTTGGTTTAATTCCATTCTCTTTCCATTCCCTTTCACGGGAAATTGCTTACATCCATCCAAGTTTAATATTAAAGGTGAATGGATGTATACACAGGACAGAGTGGAGAAGAATTGTAGAAGCCCTTAAGGGATCTTCTTACACATTTTGAAGAGATAAATGAAAAGGATGTGGGAATGGAAGGGGTGGACTTGTCAATACTCCTAACATTTTTTAGGGGGGTGAATTCACATCCTTTTTCTGGGGGAGAGGGGGATTGACTTAAATTCAAGACTGGCCCAGAGGAAGCAGAAGGATGGCGTTCTAGTACCAACTACACCAGCCATCTTGGGGGGAAGGGGGTTTATTGCATGCTCACACACATACACACAGAAGCCTCCATTTTTATTGACTTAATGAAGACGTAAAGACCTGTTGAGCTCCATGCTTGTGACGGTGCGCAATTTGCTTGCGAAAGTGTAGCAAACGTCATTTCTTTTTTGTGGCCAAATGACAGCTTGACCCAGTTGTTCTCCAACCAGAGGGCATCACCTTGAATGTCTCTTTGTAGCGCCACGGCCAGTGCAAAAATGATGGCGGCTTACAATGGCGGTACATCTGCAGCGGCAGCAGGTCACCACCACCACCACCATCACCACCTTGCTCACCTCCCTCCGCCTCATCTCCATCATCACCACCATCCCCAGCACCACTTGCACCCGGGCTCTGCAGCTGCAGTACATCCTGTACAGCAACATGCTTCTTCAGCAGCAGCGGCTGCAGCAGCTGCAGCCGCTGCTGCAGCCATGTTAAATCCAGGGCAGCAGCAGCCATACTTCCCATCGCCGGCACCGGGTCAAGCCCCTGGACCTGCCGCGGCCGCTCCAGCTCAGGTACAAGCTGCAGCCGCTGCTGCAGTTAAAGCGCACCATCATCAGCACACGCATCATCCACAGCAGCAACTGGATATTGAGCCAGACAGGCCTATTGGATATGGAGCCTTTGGTGTTGTCTGGTGAGTACAGAGAACAAGTTTCTCTGGTGGCTTTCAAGCCATGTTGCTCTCATACTGCCATTTGGATTTGCATGCTACCTTGCAGGTTGCTTTTTCCACCATCCATTGTACAGTCCTCTGGCAGTTGGTGTATTGTAAGTGGCCTGGGCTAGGAAAATGGTGTGAACCCTTAGGTCCAAAGCACACTGTAGCAGTAATCCAGTTTGAGACTGCTTTAACTCCCCCTGGCTCAGTGCTAGGGAATCCTGGGAATTGCAGTTTATTGTGGCACCAGAGCTCTCTGACAGAGAAAGCTCAATGTCTCACAAAATTACAGTTCCCAAAATTCCTTAGCATTGACCCAGGGCAGTTAAAGCAGTCTCAAACTAGATTATTTCTGCAGTGTGTTTTGGACTTTACTGGAGCATAACTGTCACAAACGAGACATTTCCAGACATATTGGCATGGTTAAAATAATGGGTTTGGTGGCACTTCTTTTTCAGTATTATCCTCAGGTTTTCATTTATATGCCTTTAAAAAGAAGGAATTCTGTTGTGGATTTAGACATTCTCAGTGGGCGACCCTAATCTGGATTTTTTTTTTTGTTCGGCGTTATTTTCAGTTCTTTAGAATTTTTCCCATATATGTCTTCCAGCTTACTTTTCCAACTTGAAGGCAGGAAACTTTACAAAAATTGGAAAGAAGTATTCTTGGTGCTTTTAGGTCTTTGAAGGTTGTGCTATATATATTCTTGTGCAGTGTGAAGCTTGCACACCCAAACTTTCTCAACAGTTAGAAACTTAAGAGGGCAGTTCCATGCACTGACTCATGTGGGATTTCTTCCAAGGTAAGTGTGTATAGGATTGTAGGCTAAGCAAGCTGGATTATGTCTGATGTCATTTCTTCGAGACAAATGCAGTATGCTTATATATTTTTCTAAAACATTCTGCTGCTATTGCTATGACTCCTGTTTTTTCATCTCTTCAGAGGTCAGTAGTCTGGTTCTGCCTCACAGTGCCAGTCATTTGGCAGTAATACAATTCTGCCTTAATTGCAAATGGAAAGAAAGTCGAAATGACACCTGAATATGCGGGAATTAAAAGCAATTGCTGTTGGACTGGTCTTGGCAGGTGTCTAGCATCTGCATTTTCCCCTGCAATCGCCCATAATATATTTTCTGAAGCGGTGATCTTGGTATTATTGCACCTCTCCCAAATGAATTTTTCCATCTTCTTTGGTGTGGGATGTTCCTGTCATAGTGATACAGCTCCTCCGCAGGCCCTATGTGAGGAAACTGTATTTTGTAACAATCGCCTGTTTTCTCTTGTTTTTAAACTGTGGTTCTGTGTTTTAAAGAAAGAAGTCAACTCGGTTCACACCTTCTTGCAACATATTCTTGATCTGTTGAACGTCTCTAAAATACGTTTTGATTTTCTTTTTATTTTGTCATGCACATTGTAACTTGATTTCCTGCACAGAGATACAAATTGAACAATTATGAGTAATGTATCTCATTGACTATTTAAAAAAACAACACACCCACAAATTAAATAAAGTATTTTTTTTTAAATGGCTGGGGAGCTGATCCAATAAAAAGCTGTTGCCTCTTTTGTATTGTATTCTCTTGTGCCACTAGGATGACAGTTCTTGATTCAGCAAAATTTCCCCTTTGTCCTTTAAGGAATGCTTTGCTGGCTTCAGCTTTCACGCTGTAGTTTTTCACTGTGCTGAACTAAAACCATTGCATGTACTAATGCTGTGATTCGCTGTATTAACACGTATTGTAGTCTGGAGCTTTGGAGCACAGTGGTTTCGACTGCTAAGGCACAGTTTGGCTTACATTGGTAACTGAAAGTATCGTCTAAATATATCACTTAAACAAGCTTTTGTATGAAACACTATTTAATCTCAGAGGAGTCAACATCTAATGTGAAGGCTTTGTTTTGTGATTTGTGAATCTTTCCAAGTCAGTGATTGTCAAGTGTATTTTCTACATTGCTTGTTCAAGCATAACTCAGGACAGGATTTATTATTCAGATGTACACCTGTTTAATGGTCTGTATGAGAACATTTAAGTGACTTAGGCCAAGATCAACTGATGTTCTTTCTCTGGATCCCACAGCTAGCTCCTGGATTGGAGAAACTCCTTCCCAAGAACCCTAACAACATGCTCCAGAAGGCTAGGAAATCTCTAGAGCAGGGTTTTGTCACCACAGAAGGCTGCAGCAGGAGAGCAAAAAGAAGAAAGTCTTGATTCTGCTGTCTTTGGATATTAGAGTACATCATTGGCTCTTGGTCCTAGTATTTGGCTTTTAGAACTAAGCTCTTTGTGGAGTCTTCTGTTGGTTAGAAAATATTATGTTGTTGTGTGCCTTCAGGTTGTTTCCAACTTCTGGTGACCCTAATCATGGGGTTTTCCTGGCCAGATTTGTTCAGAGGAGGTTTGCCATTGCCTTCCCCTGAGGCTGAGAGCATGTGACTTGCCCAAGATCACCCAGTGGGTTTCATGGTTGAGCGGGAAATCGAACTCCGGTCTGCAGACCCGTAGCGCTGAAACCACTATGCTACGCTGGCTTTCAGAAAAGATTCTGCAGTTTCTAAAAAATATAAGTCTGTGGCTTCTCAGCTTTTGGTCCCCCAAATTTTGTGGACTTCAACTCCCAGAATTCATAAACATTTGTCCATCCTGGCTGGGACTTCTAGGAGTTGAAGTCCCAAAAGTTTTGGAGGACCAAAAGTTGAGAATCACTGATGTAGATGGTTTGGACTAAATGCAAATGCTAAGATGACTGCCAGGATATTTATTTATGATAGCAACAGAAGAAAGTAAGGTATTTTCCTGAAGTTACAAGTTGAGTAACTTTTTGTGCTGGATAGGTACAGCAGTATATAATTTATAGCATGGATAGGCAACTTCTGGTTCTCCAGATGTTATAATCTAACTTCGATCCATGTTAGATAAACCAGATGTTAGACGATAGCCATTATAGCTAGTATTGAGTTATAGAAGTCACAATCCAAAATCTTTACTGCTTTAAATTGTTCACTCTTGATTTACGGCATGCTGAGGAATGTGCTTATTCAAAAGTACTGGATGTTTAATAGGACATTTCTTCTAGCTTGTGCACATAGGGTTGCAGCCATAGTTTAACTTTCATCGATACTTGATTCAAATGTTTTGTAGATTTGTAGGAAGATTCCTAATGTTTGGGCGGAATCCCTTTTGCTGTGGTTTGAATCCGTTGCTCCGTGACTGAGTCTCTGGAGCAGCAGAAAACAAGCTTGCGCCATCCTCAATATGACTCCCTTCAATTATTTAAATCTGCCAAATTTAAGATCCAAGTTATCTCAGGGGTACTTATTACTGGAAAAGGTGGGATGGGGCTTATGTTTGCATCTTGCTACATCTGATTGTCGGTGAGGACGATAGCGTTAGTCTGCAAGTAGAGGGCTCAGATACTGGAATACTAATTTTTCTCCCTGACATTTAAGTAAAACATTTAAATGGAAGCCCTCACTGAAATGTTACAGTCCAGCCATGCATTTATCACAAAGGCGTGTGATGTAACTTTGAAATATTCCATGGGGTACTGAAAATACGTCTGTGTTATTTATTCATTGTTTTCTTAACCACATAATTGTAAACGTTAGAAGTAAAAAAACAAAACAAACATATATTTTCAGTTGATTAAACAAGTTAAAAAGTTATGTGTTGTGTGCTGCCTGAGTATCTGCGCAGAGCCACAAATGCTAGCGAAATCCTCTTCATGGAAACTTGGTGTGGCTGGAAAAATGAACATAAACTTAATGAAAAACTGCCTGAGTGCTCATTATTCTGAACTGTATTGAGATTTATCAGCTCTAGGTTACTTTTATGGGTGCTAGAATTCAGCTGGAAATGTGACTCGGAAGATTTGTTGGCTTGTACATAGAAATATCAAGCTTCCATGGTTTTGATGCTGGATATTTTTCCAATATGGTTTGGCTAGGAGGCACCTACTAATAAAACATGTTAGTTGGAGGGGGATTAGCCTTTCTGTAGAAGGTATGCTTATAGACAGATTTGTGGAGGATTGGACTATCTATGGCTACTAGTTATGATGTCTGTATATTACCCCCAATATGCCTCTGAATGTCATTTGTCAGTTTGTGAGGAGCAAATGCGGAAGGCTGCTGTTTTGCTCTTGTTTTCCTTGTAGGCTTCCCATAGGCAACTGCTCTGTACTGTGGGAACAAAATCCTGGGCTAATAGTTCTTAAATCTGAACTAACAGTCTCTTTTTATGAGCTTGGAGTTCTTAAAACTAGCATTGTAAGCTGATATTTAGAAATGCAGTATTCATGTTAGCTGAAATAGAGTGGTGTCTATAAATCCAGACACTTGGATCTCCTAAGATTCATGCTTTTTATTATTCTAAATATACAGTCGTCCATCCACATTCACTGGGGCTAGGGTTATAGTTTCCCCGTGAATGTGAAAAACCACAAATAACAAAACCAGTATGTTTTTACCTGAGAGAACACCTCTCTAGGAATCTTTAGGTCCTCCAGTGCAACTCTGTGGTCAATATCTGCCAGACATTGACTGTAGAATTGTGCTGGAGGAGCTCCAAATGCCTAGTGGAATGTTCTCTCTAGGAATCTCTAGGTCTTTCAGTGTGACGTTTGGTTAAAGCTGACCATAGAGTTGCGCTGGAGGACCTAGATATTCCTAGATGTAACACATTAATACAATCTGTGAAGAATTAAATCAGCAAAAGTCAAAGCCGTAAATGTGGAGGGAGGAGTGTACTTTTATAGGATCATAGAGTTGGAAGAGACCACAAGGGCCATCCATTCCAACCTCTTACCATGCAGGAATACACCATCAAAGCACTCCGACAGATGACCATCCAGCTTCTGTTTAAAAACTTCCAAAGAAGGAGACTCCACCACACTCCGAGGGAGTCTCTTCCGCTCTCAAACACCTCTTACTGTTTAGGCAGAATCCCTTTTCCTGTGTTTTGAATCGTTGCTCCATGTCTTTTTCTCTGGAGCAGCAGAAAACAAGCTAGCTCCATCCTCAATATGTCATCCCTTCAAAGATTTAAACAGGGCTATCCTATCACCTCTTAACCGTCTCTTCTCCAGCTTAAATATACCCATCTCCCTAAGTCCATCCTCATAAGGCTAGTTTCCAGATCCTTCACCATTTTGGTGGCCCTCCTCTGGACATGCTCCAGCTTGTCACCATCCTTTTTGAATGGTGGTGCCCAGAACTGGACACAGTCTTCCAAGTGGGGCTTGACCAAAGCAGAATAGAGTGGCATTATGAGTTCCCTCGATCTAGAGTAGTGTTTCCCAAACTTTGGTCCTCCAGGTGGTTTGGACTTCAATTCCCAGAAGCCCTAGCCAGTTTGGCCAACCGTTAGGAATTCTGGGAGCTGAAGTCCAAAACATCTAGAGGACCAAAGTTTGGGAATCACTTCTCTAGGGTCTAGAGCAGGGGTAGGCAACCTTTTTGAGCTGGGGGCCGGGTTGCTGTCCCTCAGACAATTGACGGGCCGAAGCACCAAAAATAAATAAATAAATAAATAAATAAATAAAAATTAAAATTAAAAAAGAATTAAAAAATTTAAAAAAAATGCATGCACACTCTCTCAGCCCCAGAAAAGCCATGGCAAAACCCCTGTGAAGATTTTGCCAAGAAAACCCCAAGAACAAGTAATAACAACAATAATCAATATCATCATGGGGGGGCGGCGGCGGTGGGGGGGGGGCGGCGGCGGCGGCAGGACCGGTTTGGGGCCGGTCCAAAGGCCTTGCTGGGCCGCATCCGGCCCCCGGGCCTTAGGTTGCCTACCCCTGGTCTAGAGCAGGGGTAGGCAACCTTTCCCCTTTAAGAGCCGAGGGACTTCAGCTCCCAGAAGCCTCAGCCATGTTGGCTAATAGTCCCATGTTGGCCAATAGCTCCTGGGATTCTGGGAGATGAAGTCCCTCGGCCCTTAAAGGGGAAAGGTTGCCTACCCCTGGTCTAGAGACACTATACTTCTACTTTGATGGCTCAGGCCTCACACTTTGCGATTTGAATTCTGTTGTTTTCACTTTCCTTTCCTTCTGCTACCTACTGGCAAGTGAAAACATTTTGTGGGGAAAAAGATGCCTTGAGAACACTTTGCTCTTTATCCAGTTTTCTCTCTCTCGAATAGGAAGAATTGATGTGGCAATATTTTCTTTGTATGAGCTGTGAGGGATTTAAAAGGAATTGGATCCACTCTTTAGGCTCCCTGGCTAGGAATGTACTCCGGGCGCTCCTATTAGAGCTGTCTAGATTTTGGATGAATGTTTTCTTTTTGATGGAGGCTGTTTCTCCACTTCACTGATGTAGTTCATCAGTCATAAGCTGTTAAAGCATGATGTCTTGGCAGGCTTTCATACATAGTCTGCTGCTGCTGGTTGATTGTTCATGTGCCCCAGCGAGTTCTCGAGTTGGCTTTTTCGAGTTGGCTTTGCAGGAGAAGTTGGATGTCAGCGTAAATATTTTCTCCTGGTTCAGGATAAGCTAGGAGCAAGCACGCTTTTTGATTTCTAAAGGCCTGGTGAAAAGGAGAGGATTTAACAAACATCTTCAACAATTTTTCTATTTCAAAGATATAGCCTTGTTAGTCTGTTGCAGGGGTAGGCAACCTTTCCCCTTTAAGGGCCGAGGGACTTTAGCTCCCAGAATCCCAGGAGCTATTGGCCAACATGGGACTATTGGCCAAAATGGCTGAGGCTTCTGGGAGCTGAAGTCCCTCGGCCCTTAAAGGAGAAAGGTTGCCTACCCCTGGTCTGTAGGATCAGTACGCAGAGCAATCTTGTGGCACCTTTGAGACTCACTGAAAGGAACAAGTTGGCATCATGAACTTTCCTAGACTTCATACATTGGCACAAGGACCAAAAAATAGCTTTCCAATGCTACCAAAAAAGACCCATACTTCTAGTCCTTATGGCAGGGGTAGGCAACCTTTCCCCTTTAAGGGCCGAGGGACTTCAGCTCCCAGAAACCCAGGAGTTATTGGACAACATGGTACTATTGGCCAACATGGCTGAGGCTTCTGGGAGCTGAAGTCCCTCGGCCCTTAAAGGGGAAAGGTTGCCTACCCTTGCCTTATGGTATAATTCAATATATTGCTGTGTTACTCTGTAGAATCAGTATGTAGAGAGATCTTTGTAGTAGTACCTTTGAGACTCACTGAAAGAAAGAAGTTGGCAGCATGACTTCAGTCTACTTCCTCAGATGCATTTGGTGGAGTTGGCTAGGATTCCTAAATTTGAGTTATTTGGGTAAAACAAAGGAGAGAGCCCAAGGGGTTTATTATTTAAAATGTCATTGATAGTTTCCTCAAAATGCCAAAATTTTGAAAATCCTAGAGTGATAATGCTGTCTGGTAGTAACTTTTGGATTGTCAAAACAGAGCATCTGAAAAACATGCTTCTCCCAATTTAGAGGAGTGTTTTGAATAAAAAGAAATATCATTATCTGTGTGCAGTTTTCTCTGGGCCTATTTACCTAACATTGGACGAAAACACACTGCAGAAATCATCCAGTTTGATACTGCTTTAGCTGCCCTGGCTCAGTGCGAGGGCATTTAGGGAACTGTAGTTTTGTAAGACATTTAGACTTCTCTGTCAGAGAGCTCTAGTGCCACAACAAACTACAATTCCCAGGATTATCTAGCACTGAGCCAGGTCATTTAAAGCGGTCTCAAACTGGATCATATCTGCAGTGTGTTTTGGACCATTGTTTTTTGAACTGATGTAGAACCAGTGTTCTTAAGGACTCTGCGTTGATGTGGGTAGAAAGCAGTTTGTAAGTATTGTGCACTAGACAATATTTCATGGGGAGTTAACAATGTCATATATATTTTTTATTATCATTTATTCACAGGTACAAATATGTTCCATACATTATTTATCTTTACAACATTCTATAGTATATTTTCCTTACCCCCACCCCACTTATCTCTTATCTATCGATGTCATATTGGTGAAAAGGTAGCTGTTCTGTAGAGACTCTTGCGACTTACACATTTGCGGCGTTGACTTTTGCAGATTTGATTATTTTCAGTTTTGATTAATACATCATCTCTAAGAATCTCTAGGTTCTCCTATGCAACTCTACCAGAAGGTGACCATACGGTTGTACTGGAGAACCCAGACGTTCCTAGAGAAAACACTTCTCTAGGCATTTGTAGGTCCTCCAGCATGATTCTGTGGTCAAATTCTGGCAGATGTTGACCATAGAGTTGCACTGGAGGAAATGGAGATTTCTAGAGAGGGAATCTCCAGCAAATGTGGAGGAACCTCTGGACTTGAGACTTGCTCTCCGATCAGGCATTTGCGCAAACAGCATAGTATTCAGGCGATGTGGTTTATTGGCAATATAAATCACATTAGTATTGGAGCATCTGTTTTGCTACAAATTTTATTATAGGCAGAGCATAGACAAGTCAAACATTAGGAACATAGAAGAGTGCTCTAAACTACATCAGATAGTTTGTCCATCTAGTTCAGTATGGTCTATTCTGGTCAAAAGTGGTTTCCCAGCGTTTTAGGAAGACAATGTCCTTTCCCTGACCCTTTTAACTGAAGATGCTTGGGACTGAACCAGAGACTTTTTATGTACAAGGCATGCATTGTATCACTGAGCTTTATAGGGTGTTTTCTGGTTTCGGCTACAAGAAATCGCTTGTGCCAGAATGGACAAATGTGATGACGCCTTCATCAGTTGATACGCCAATAATCTTTGAAAGGTAGATTATTGAAAAATAGTTTACAGGAGTTGGCTAAACACTGTGGGTAGAATTAATTTCATTTAAGTAGATAATTCCTGCTTTCTGACTGGTAATATAGGAGTCTTATCTATGCCGGTTTAGTGACCATTAATAATTGGTTTTGAAAGGTTTGCGTTATTTGATTTATAGCCAGTTTTAAAATGTCAGGCAACATTAACAGTGAAATGGGCAATACAGAAATCTAGAAACTGTGTCTTTCTTTGGCTTTTATTGCTCTTACTATGCTTTGCTTTTCATTGCTATATAGGTTTTGCTTCTGTGATCTATCGGTAAGACACTTACAATAAATTATTATTCTGCTGGAGGTTGCTTATTCTTGAAGGGAAGAAATGACTCTATATTTCTTAAGGTTGCTTGCCTGGGGAGAGAATTTGTGGCCATTATTATCATGCAAAGTGTGTCATCCCAGCGCACATGATTTCTGATATCAGTTTGTCATATTTTTCAGTAAGATTTAAAAAAAAAACAACCGCTGGACTAAATAGGAAAAAAAAAGATTTTGAGTACTGTATTTACATATCTTTAAGCAGAGGCTGGATGGCCATCTGTCAGGGATGCTTTGATTGGGAGTTCCTGCATGGCAGGGGGTTGGACTGGATGGCCCTTGTGGTCTCTTCCAACTCTATGATTCTATGATCTTCCCCATCTTATTTTAACAAAAAAAAACCCCGAACTTTTGCTAACCAATATTTGCTGACCAACAAGAATGCCCAATCGAATGTCAACATTCGAATTGACATCAAACCATCTGTCATGGGAAGAACTGTTTAGCTCACCTCTTGAAGCTAACAGGATATATATATATATATATATATATATTTGTAAATATGTAAAATTGTTACACATTCTACATGACATATATATATATATATTTGTAAATGTGTAAAATTGTTACACATCACAACCATTGTCTACATGTAAATAAATCTGTCACTAATAATATAAATCACACACCACTCAAGAAATATTTATTTAATATTCACTTGTTGAGTAGTATGTTGTTGAGATGGGCAGAGTAGTAGAGGACAGGGAGGCCCTGGAGATGTCTCATCCATAGGGTCGCCATGGGTCGAGACTGGTGCGAAGGCAGTTAACAACAACAACAACTTTTAGTGATAGATTTATTTAAATGTAGACTATGGTTGTGTTTTTAGATTGTGCAAATATATGTGTGTGTGTGTGTGTGTGTGTGCATATACACACACATTTGTCCCTCCACATTTGTGGCTTTACTTTTGTGGATTTGATTATTCATGGATTTTATTAATATGTTCTCTCTAGGAATATCTAGGTCCTGCAGCACAACTCTGTGGTCAACTTTAACCAAAAAGTCACACTGAAGGATCTAGGGATTCCTAGATAGAGAGAATACTCCACTAGGCATTTGTAGCTCCTCCAGAGCAATTCTGTGGTCAATTTCTGGCAGATATTGACCACAGAGTTGCACTGGAGGACCTAGAGACTCCTAGAGAGGTGTTCTCTCAGGTCAAAACATAATGTTTTTGTTATTTGCAGTTTTTCCACATTCATGGGGGTCCTGTGCCCCTAACCCCAGAGAATGTGGAGGGATGCGTGTGTGTGTGTGTGTGTGTACACATACCATCCTCCCTCCATTCTTGTGGACTTGGTATCCACATCCCTTGCTTATACGCGGGAGGTTAACGGATGGAGACAAAATGGGGGGCGCCTGCCGGCTTGGATATATACAATTTTCCGTTTTTCGGGGGGTCTGAAACTGCAAGAATGGAGGGAGGGCTGTACATATATATATAATCTATTGTTAGTCAATTTCTCTTGGTATATCTTAGGTTACACCTCCCAATTTCCACAAACCAACGATACCTTTCTTGGGCCGACCACAACGCACAATACACATGTTGCAAGCTTTTGAAGCTCCGCTGGCTTCTTCATCAGGCAAAGGTGTTAAACATCATCCAGGAGACAGTTAGTCATAGTCCTGCATCTTGTCAAGATGTTGTGGTTGTTGTCCTCAATTCAGATGGTATGGAAGGGTATTCATGCAGGCAGGCCCCTTCCTCTGGCCATGTGGCTACTGGGAGCTAATGGAATTTAAGGTGTATTTCCTGGACTTTTAAGAATCTCCCAGCACTCACATTTTGGATGTTGTTGTACTTTGCTATATGGCCAACATGGCTACCCCTGGATATACCTCCCCCTTTTTTCTGCTGCAGCTGACGTCTTGACCTAAAGATTGTCTCCCTGTCCAAAGGAGTGCTTTGAGGGAAACCTTGGTCTTCTTCCTCATCTTGCCAATGAGACAGTGCTGCAGATGTAATGCCCTTTAGTGTGGTCCTTCAATATGAACATCACGTGTATGGTATGGGAAACTATTGTTTTTCTCTAGGATGATATAACCTATATGTGGAGACCAACCTGCTCTGAAACTGAAGACAATTTCTGTTCGTTTTGTTTCCATGCAAGTACACACTGCATTCTGAGAATGTCCTAGAAACTTAGCAATAGCATTCACATTTCTGTGCCGCTTTATAGTGAACTCAGCACCCTCTAAGTGGTTTATAACTTGTAAACTAATCGCCCCCCAAAAAGCTGGGGACTCATTTTATCGACGGACGAAAGGATGGAAGGCTGAGTCAACCTTGGAGCACCCCAGGATCGAACTCACAACTTTGTGGCTGCAGTACTGGCATTTTTTTGGGATGGCATTGTGCTTCTTTAGCCCTGAAAATACTAAGTGAAGAGCTGGCTTGTTGATCTTGTGTCTTTGGTTCATTAGTCAAGAGCCCATGCACATATTTTTTGGAAAAACTCTTGCTAATCGCTTGGACTGGAATGTCGAAGAGATACAAACACACTTTGCCTCACTGGCTGGGAACTAGAATTCTGCTGTTTGCTCATTGAATTAATGTTAATTGTAGCTGGAAAATCCCAGAGATAGTTTAATGTACTGAAACTCAACAGATCCTTGAATGATTAGGGAGCTTGTTTATACAAAGCTTCAGTAGTAACCTTCCCAGGTGTGTAGGGTTTTTTCCTACTTAACATTAAGGGAAAGATACAAGATTTCTGGAATTTTGAAGGCATAGGGGAAAATATATCGAATATATCAGCTCCAGTTGATTGCATTGCCTTTCCTTACTACATGAGAGCATTATCTTATGTTTGTCCTAAGCCATTTTATTTTAGTTACTGGAAAAAAATTTCTGTTAACATTTTCTGGCGTGGTTTTGGTATATTTTATGATATAATAAAATGAAGGTGGCAAAACCGTGTCTCTAAGATTAGAGCAAAATTACGGGTTTTCTAGCTTGTGATAAGTTTGACCTGTTTCACTGAAAGAAAATTGAGAAGGAATTATGAACAAAGTCCTAATTAAGTTTATATGTCTGTCATTGCTAAGGAGAAAATTATTTGATGTGGTCATCTATGTTCTGTGTTGGCGGGGGGCGGAATCTTTGCCAACAAAATCTATATTATTTGACTCCTGTGAATCAAACAAAATGCTCATTTTATATTGCTCTGCTTCTGTAAGTCATGAGGACAGGCAAAAACTTGCATGCCACAAGAACATATAAATTATACTGACTGATGCCCTATCTGTAACTGTTTGAAGTCCTTCTATGCCTCTCTTCTCTGAATACACAAGGGCTAGAATATTCTTAAAAAAGAAAAGAAAAGTTCAGTACTGGCCTAATAGCAACTGTATAATATGTATAATACAATTTGAAAAGTCTTAATGTGAATAGGGATGGTAATGTGGGTCTCTCTAGATCAGGGGTAGGCAACCTTTCCCCTTTAAGGGCTGAAGGACTTCAGCTCCCAGAAACCTCAGCCATGTTGGCCAATAGTCCCATGTTGGTCAATAACTCCTGGGATTCTGGGAGCTGAAGTCCCTCGGCCCTTAAAGGGGAAAGGTTGCCTACCCCTGCTCTAGATGTTCCTGAAGTGCAGATCCCATCAGATGTATCCAACATATTCAGTAGTGATGGATGATGGAAGTTACAGTTCAACAATATCCCTGAATTAAATAGTATAAAATGGTACTGAACTACAGTATGTCTAGTTCCAGGTGTTGTACTTTTAGAAGAATATACTGAAGTGGGTGCAAAAGACAGATTAAAAGGACTGTGTTTAACTGAAGAAGTGAAGAGTGAAGGATGGCAGGAAGGTACTTCTGAAGAACCGTCGCATAGTTTAGGATTTAGAAGTAGCATAAACATTACACCTGAGCTTCCTGACGAACACTATAATGCAGGGGTAGGCAACCTTTCCCCTTTAAGGGCCGAGGGACTTCAGCTCCCAGAATCTCAGGAGCTATTGGCCAACATGGGACTATTGGCCAACATGGCTGAGGCTTCTGGGAGCTGAAGTCCCTCGGCCCTTAAAGGGGAAAGGTTGCCTACCCCTGCCATAATGGTTTGAATTAAATAGTGCCAACAGAAGATTGGAATAGATTTTGCAATGGTGTCTAATTTTGGCTGTAGATTTCATACACACTTACTGCTGAATATGTCCCACAGATGTCAGTGGGACCTATTTATGAATAGAGATGCACAGGATTGCATTATTATTATGCACACCGTCTAGATATTCTTACTTCATTCTCTCCATTGATCTTTTTGTTCCCAGCTTCTAAATAAACAATAGAAGTTTTCCATTATCGCTAATAATAAAGTCTTTGTTGTTGTTCGCTACCTTCAAGTTGACTGACTTACGGCAACCCTGTGGATGGAAGACCTCCAAGTTATCCTTTCCTCAGTGGGCCTTGCAGATTCAGGGCCATGGCTTCCTTGGTTGAGTCTTTTGTTGTTAACTTCCCTCGAGTCGATCTCAACCCATGGTGACCCTATGGATGAGACATCGCCAAGAAAACCCTCTGTCCTTCCCTGCTCTGCTTAATCCCTGCAACCCTGATACCCACAGTGACCTCCTTCATACAGTCCATCCATCTAGCATAAGGCCTGCCTCTCTTCCCATTTCCCTCCACCTTCCCCAGCATTCTTGTCTTTTCCAAAGAGTCCTCTCTTCTCACGATGTGTCCAAAGTACAACAGCCTCAGTTTGATCATCTTGGCTTCTTCCAGGGAGGTTTCTGCTTTGATCTGCTCTAGGACCCCTTTGTTTGTCCTTTTGGCTGTCCATGGGATCCTCCGCACTCTTCTCCAGCCCCACATTCTCTCAAATGCATTGGTTTTCTTTCTATCCTCTTTCTTGAGTTTCCATCTCTCACATCCATCCATAGTAATAGGGAACACAATGGCTTGCTTGATTCTAACTTTTGCGCTCAGTTGTATATCTTTGCATTTTAGAATCTTTTCTAGTTCTTTCATAGCCTTTCTTTCTATTTTTAGTCTTCTTCTGATTTCCTGACTCCAGTCCCCATTTCTATCAATGTTTGATCCCAGGTGATGGGAATTCTTTTACTATTTCTATGTCTTCACTGTCTAGGTTGAACTTGTGAAGGTCATCGGTGGTCATTATTTTTGTTTTCTTTATGTTCAGCATTAAGCCTGCCTTGCCCTTTCTTCTGTCCATCTATCTGGAATATCCATCTGGAATATGGTCTTCCTTTGTTCCTACTATCCTCCACTGTACCAAGAAGCATTGCCTTTTCTAGTGTCTTTTCAAGTGATAGTCAATGATGGAATAATATTACAGTGGTCCCTCCACAATTGCTGGGGTTGGGGGTGAAGGATCTCCGTGAATGTGGAAAATCCGCAAATAAAAACCACTATTTTTACCCAAGAGAACAGTTCTCTAGGCATCTCCAGGTCCTCCAGTGCAACTCTGTGGTCAACATCTGCCAGAGGTTGATCATAGAATCATGCTGGAAGACCTACAGATACATAGAGAAGTATTTTCTCTAGGAACTTCTGGGTTCTCCAACACCTCTATGGTCAACGTCTGGCAGAATTGCACTGGAAGACTCAAGAGATTCCTAGAGAGAACATATTAATTAAAACCACAAATAATCAAATCTGCAAAAGTCAAAACCGTAAATGGGGAGGGCTAACTATATACGAATGTATAAAAGAAAGGAAGGAGAATGATTAATCTAAAATTATAACAAACCGGAAGTTTTGGAAAAGAGCTGTGTCATCCATGTGGGTGATATAAAACTGTAAGAAAGAAAAGGAGCTTCTAATAATGAAATTATATCCTTTTTACAATTTTGGGATTTTGTGGAATTACAGGGAGGCCAGCTTTCTGTTTTAAGTTGAGGAAAGTAAGGATTGAAATAGAAGATAAAAGTGAAAGAGAGGATTGACTGGTGTATTGTGGTTCATTCGCTGGAAAAGGAATCAGTACCAGATTGTGGGGGTTGTTTTAAAGAAATATTTATCTGATAATTTGTTCCAATTATCCGCTCTAAAAACAGCGCTGATGCCTCTGAAGAATAAGTACTTTCTCTGATAGCCCTACTGAGAACACTTTAGACCCCTTCAGTCAAGTATTGATTGGAGACAAATTTTGCATTGATGCTCTACAAAATGTAGATATTTAATTTAACTTCTGCCAGGTGTAGGGTAACCATTGCTTAAGTGCATGTTGACAAGCCCATGGAGTGCTATTTCAGAACGAAATGGTTATGCTGAATATCCGTCGGTAGAGCATCCCTGTGTTTGTACAATAATTTAGCGAGTTCTTTTGCTGTCTGGCATATTTAGTGTCGATGAACAGTGATTTCCCCACTAACCGAGTATGTCAGCTTGATCCCACTCTTGCTTGCAGGGAAACCATAGGGGTGCCTGAGGCAAATGGTGCAACGCGCCTGGCTGAGCATGTGACAGAGCAATGCATATATTGAACCTAATTCTGGTGGTTACAGTTTTTAAGGAATTATTCATGTCACATTCTTAGGAGGCTGTTCTGATATTCCGGAAGATTGCCCTGTTTCAATTCCTCCGGGGTTGTGACTTTCATCAATATCGCACACAAGGATAGATCAGAAACCCGTTTACCATAAATGTGACCTAATTGAAACACGCTTACCCTTGTGCAAGTTTTTACTTAATGAATGTTGGAAACCTATTTCTAGTGCGGATATTCAGTGCAGTTCGAGGGGGGGGGGCGCCGAACATACACTCTTTCCTTGCTGAATAAATCAGCTGTACTGTATGCTCCCTTGAAGCATGTTCATGAAGCAATTTTCTGAGCAGATTAGGAAGGGCTTAATTGCATGGCTTCATACTAGAAAGGTTTACTGGCAGGGTTGGGGGCAATGCATCTTCCTAGGCACTGGATGCAACTGTCTTGGAGCCAGTTTTCAGGGGCCAATCCTACACAGGCCTGAGCAACCAGTGCTATGGTTTCTAGGGGTTCTGACAATCGAGTATCTAGTATTTGTACTGTTGTGATGGATTGTAAACTTGCTGAAATGCACAGATATTTGGGTGTTCACGAACCGTCCCAATACTGTGTCCAGTTCTGGCCACCACAATCCAAAAAGGATTTTGAGAAACAAAGGAGGGCGACTAAAATGGCGAAGGGTCTGGAAAACATGCCCTATGAGGAATGACTTAGGGAACTGGGTATGTTTAGCCTGGAGAAGAGAAGGTTCAGAGGTGATATGAGAGCCCTGTTTAAATATTTGAAGGGGTGTCATATTGAGGAGGGAGCAAGCTTGTTTTCTGCTGCTCCAGAGACTAGGAGATGGAGCGACGGTTGGAAACTACAGGAAAAGAGATTCCACCTCAACATTAGGAGGAACTTCTTGACAGTAAGAGCTGTTTGACTGCGGAAGACACTTCCTCCGAGAGCGGTGGAGTCTCCTTCTTTGGAGGTTTTTACACAGAGGCTGGATGGCCATATATGGCCATATATCGGGTATGCTTTGATTGAGAGTTCCTGCATGGCAGGGGGTTGGACTGGATGGCCCTTGGGGTCTCTTCCAATTCTATGATTCTATAATTCTATGAACTGAAATAATGTGAAGCTATCTGTTCCCATTCCATTCACACTCTTAACATTACAAGCTCTTTAGGATCATGTTGAGTGATACAATTAAAATTCTATTTGTTGTAAGAATAAAAAAACAACAACACATGAACCACATGGCCAATTTCCTATCTTCTTCCCCTTCCCTGACTTTCTCTTTAAAGAGTTGTGGTCAACTGTCTTCAGATGAGTGTAGAAAATTTTGTACAGGTCAATTTCATGACTAACCTGATTCGGACAATAAAAACAGTCTACTCACCTCAAAAGGTCCAGACTTTAGTAAATGGCAATGCAACAAGACCAACTGAAATACGATATTTCCTCCTCATTTCCTGGGGATAGGGGTGAAGAATTCCAATCTCCAGGTCTTCCAGTGCAGCTCTATGGTCAACATCTGCCAGAAGTTGATCACAGAATCCAGCTGGAGGACCTACAGATGCCTAGAGAAGTGTTTTCTCCAGGAACTTCTAGGTCCTCCAGCACAACTCTGTGGTCAACGTCTGGCAGAGTTGCTCTGGAGGACCTAGAGATTCCTAGAGAGAACATATTAACCAAAATTGCAAATAATCAAATCTATAAAAGTCAAATCCTCAAATGTGGAGGGCCAGCTGTATAAAGGAGGACTAAACAGGGGGTGTCCCCTCTCCCCTTTACTTTTAGTTTGGCATTGGAAGCCCTATTGAGAGATACCAGACAAGACAGGATTTATGGGGTGAGAGTAAAAAAAGAACATTAAAAGCTGAGAGCTTATAAGCCTTATGTGGATGATCTTGTGATAATGACACAAAACTCACTGGACTCAGTGAAGGCTCTTCTGGAAAAAGTTAAAGTGTTTGGGGCATGCTTCGGGTTTCAAGTGAATTGTGATTTTTTAAAAATTGCCGACTAAAACAAAATTGCTGACTAAAATATGACTTCAGAAGAGGCTCTCCAGTTCCCCCGCTCATTTTAAAAAGTCTCTTAATGTATGCTTCTTTGACTGTAAATTTGATCGTTCGTGTTAAATATTGATAAAAATAAAAAATAAAAAAGAGCATTTTGTACAGGTCAGTTACATGACTAACCTGATGGTTGTTGTTTTTTAAACAGGCCCAGCATTTCCAGGTCCTGATATTGTTTGTGTGTGTCTGTGTCTGTGTAATTGCATGCTGGCAGCACACACTGAAGCGAGGCATAATCCAATATTATATTTAAATAAAATAATATTTGTCTCAACGCTTCTCTACAAATGTTACGGTATATCTGAACAGCTTGTAGCTATATTGAGAACCAAAAATAGCTTTCTATAAGGTATTTATATTTCAGATGTCTTTCTTTTTGAGTTTATGCTCATGCATTCTTTTCATTCCCACACTCCACCCCAAAACGCATTTTCTGTGGAACCAATTGAATTGTTCTCTTTCCTCCTTTTTGATGCATTTGAGTGAAGTGTATGGCTACTGATAAGCAACTTGATTTGGGGAAGGAATGCAGAGTAGTGAGCCAGTACAACTACTACTCCCAATATATCCAAAGCAGACTGCTTGCAAGTTCTTACTGCTGCAAACGATATTCTCTTCAAGCTGATACCTGACTGGAGCTGCCCTTTGTTGATGTAAGTCAGGGGTAGGCAACCTTTCCCCTTTAAGGGCCGAGGGACTTCAGCTCCCAGAAGTCTCAGCCATGTTGGCCAATAGCTCCTGGGATTCTGGGAGCTGAAGTCCCTCGGCCCTTAAAGGGGAAAGGTTGCCTACCCCTGATGTAAGTATTGCGTGAACCTGTGGTTGGCTAGTTTGAAAGCAGCACTATGGGCAATTTCCACAGTTCTGGGCTATGTCTGAAGATTTTATGATCTTGCCTTACTGTCACAGAACAAATGGACCAACAAGTACATCTGAGATGTTCTGCAGGGTTAGGCAACCTGTCCCCTTTAAGCGCCAAGGGACTTCATCTCCCAGAATCCCAGGAGCTATTGGCCAACATGGGACTATTGGCCAACATGGCTGAGGCTTCTGGGAGCTGAAGTCCCTCGGCCCTTAAAGGGGACAGGTTGCCTACCCCTGTAGAGCAGTGGTTCCCAAACTTTGGTCCTCTAGATGTTTTGGACTTCTGCTCCTAGGATTCCTGACTGTTGACCAAGCTAGCTAGGGCTTATGGGACCAACAAGTATATTGTGCATTTTGGTTGGCCAACAAAAGTATCACTTTTGGACTTTTGTTCCTAGGATTCCTATTGACCAAGCTGGCTAGCACTTATGGGACCAACAAGTATATTGTGCATTTTAGTTGGCCAACAAAGGTATCACTTTTGGACTTCTGCTCCTAGGATTCCTGACTATTGACCAAGCTGGCTAGGACTTATGGGACCAATAAGTATATTGTGCATTTTGGTTGGCCAACAAAAGTATCACTGTTTGGTGGATTTTTGTGTGAATAGGGCTAATGGGAGTTGAAGTTCAAAACACCTGGAGGACCAAAGTTCTAGAGCTTATTTTCTGAATGTGAGAAAAATTTGGGATCTAGCAATTTTTCTAAGGCCATTCCTTTATTCTGCTCCAGTAACATAGCTCCCAAGAGTCAGTGTGGTATCGTAGTTTGAGCATTGAACTAGAACTCTGTTGACCAGGGTTCGAATCCCCGCTCAGCTATGGATACTCACTGGGTGACGTTGGGCAAGTCACACTCTCTCAGCCTCAGTAAGAAAGGTGTTGTAGTAGTTGCTCAGCATCTCTTCTTATTTCCAAGCAACATCAGTGGTTTTCCCCCCACACCAGCTCTTCATCTGTAATAAGAATGTGTAAGAAATTTTAAATGAACTCATTGGGATTGATATCTTTGTGAGATAGACCTGAGGCATGTTTGTACTATTTTCTCTCTCTCTTAGTGATGTAGCTTATTTAATAGTATTAAAAACCCGTTCTTAAACATCTCAGGCTCCTTTGAGAGTGCTGTGGGCAGTTAGTTAGACTGCTATATTTCTTTGTTTCAATATGTTTTTGTACAAGATGTCCTTATAAAATGAGGCGGCCAGGCTAAATGAAGCGTTCGTTCCAGAATTAGATCTGTATCAGGAATGGTGAAGATTGTTTAAGGGATTTAATTTCCCAACACTCAGCTAGATTTTCTTTCCCCTGTATCTCACGCGAAAACGTGGAGAAAAGTTTGCTCTAAAGATTAGCCTAAATACACATAAGGGTAAAAAAATCAATTGGAAGAACTCTGGATTCTCATTTAAAATCTCCACAGTACATGGAAGAGCAAATATAGTAAATATCAGGCTGTGACATGAGTAAGTCACTTTAAGTCAGTACAGTCGGGTGTGTGTATCCTCTCATTCTTGTACTTAGTCTTTCTATTGTTAAGCTCATTTCCTATAAATAAACCATTGTTGGAGGCATAATCATCACTTGAATATTTATTACTGATGACAATGCCATATCCAACGATATAGAAGCTACATTGTTTGAAAATTCGAACCCTTTACATTATTTAACAGTGCTTATTGGGCTACAGATTCACTTTGCAAATTATGACTTAGGCATTTGTTAACATTTCTTCAGAAATTCATTGGCGCATTGTTCAGTTGCATCTCGTCACAGTATTTTATGATAATAATAGTAATAATAATAATAATAATAATAATAATAATAATTTATTTATATTTCCCGCCTCGATCTACAATTAAATGAATACAATATGCAAAATACAAACAATAAAATGGTTTTATTTTATTTTAGACTTCAGACCACATGATGCTGCCTGCTTGCCCGATGTTACATAGATCCTGGCAGTGAAAATTGAGTTTTTATTGTATTCCCGCTGGTCTACCCTACATGGCTGTTGTGCTTTGTTTGACTTGACAGGTCACAGGTTTCAGACGTCAGATGCCCTTTGAGTTCTGCAAATGGCGTTATAGGAATAGAGGTGGCAAGGACAGGTAAAATGAAGATGGGGAGAGTTGGTAAAATACTGTACATTCTTTTTGACAGGTCTTACATGCAGTGATTCCTAAACTTTGGCCTTCCAAGTGTTTTGGACTTCAGCTCCCAGAATCCCAGGCTATTGGCCAAGATGGTTGCGGCTTCTGGGAGCTGAAGTCCAAAACACCTGGCGGACAGGAGTTTGGGAATCATTGTTTCACAGCATCCAAAGGAAGATAGAGCAACTGTTAGTGTAAATGTAGTATCAAGAAGTGTTGCTTTCTGTTTCTTAGGAAGACTTTGCAAGAAAATGGATTTTTCTACCTAACTGTGTGAGTTATTGAGACAAACTGGTTCTTGGCCTTGTCTGCTGGGCTAGAGAATAATCATGGCAGTACACATTACAACAAGGTACAATAACATCCAAAATCCCAAACCAGTGATACCTTTATCGGGCCACCCAAAATGCACAAAATACACGTTGCAAGCTTTCCAAGCTCCCCTGGCTTCCTCAGGCAAAGGTGCTAAAATCATTCATGAGAACAAAATTTGGTTTATGATGTTAGTCACAGGCCTATATTTTGTCACGATGTTGGTGATGATGTCCTGGGTATGGAGGGATAAGCTTGGAGTAGAATAATGCTAAAAATACTATAGGAAATGGTTGACATGTTGAGCAAACCTCATGGTGTTTTTGCCTCTGACAGCATCCTGTTGTATAGATATAATATTCTGGTTATTTAGCTCTTTTGAGGTCTCTTCTTGTAAAATCATTATAGTGCACTGCTTTGGAGACAATGCAAGGTTTTCATGTATGATCAAGTGGCAATTAGATTCAGTTTTGTGAAGTAGGTCCTCCGAGCGGAGGTGCTTTCACTAGAAACATAAGGTATTTCTGCACTCTTTGTATCGTAACATTCGTAGAAGTAATGTAACGTCAGCCTTCGCAAGCAACAAGAATGATTCCCCCCCCCCTTCCCAAATCTGAGTCATGGAGATTATGGTCCGTAGCTTTCCAGTATGGCATTGGGTTTATAATATGCGGTGTACTTGTTAAGACAATTAAAAGGAGAAATATACCTAACAGGGGTAAGAATATCAGACTTCGCCGAGGGAAAGGGCCCAGGGAAGGCAAGGTTTTCCATATACCCAAGATGGAAACCTTGCTTAGATGGCTTCCAGTTGGAATGGCAACACAACGGCTATCCCTTTAAAGACAGCGCTGAAGGCACAGCCATGACCTGTGAAGGTTGCTGGTCCAGAGGAATCGGGAATGGCCAAAATGGCTCCCCTCTCATGGGGAACAAGGTACAACTTCCATTCCCAGTATACTGCTGTGGGATGAGGGGACTATGGGCAAGACCTGCCACATATTACGGTTGGCCCTCCTTATCCACGGATTTTTTTAATCCACGGATTCAAGCATCCACAGCTTGAAAATATTTTTCAAAAGTATAAATTCCAAATAGCAAACCTTGATTTTCTAAAAGGGACACCATTTTGCCGTGCCATTATATTTAATGGGACTTGAGTATCCACGGATTTTGTTATCCGCAGGGAATCCTGGAACCGAACCCCAGCGGATAACAAGGACCCACTGTGATATATTTATCAATATCTTGAGACAGTGGCTGCATCTGCACTCCAGAATGAATGCAGATTAATACCACTTTACCTGCCATGGTTCAGTGCTGTGAAATTCTGGGATTTGTAGCTTTGTGAGACATTTAGCCTTCTCTGTCAGAGATCTCAAACAAACTAGAAATCCTAGGATTCCATAGCATGGAGCCATGGCAGTTAAAGCGGTTTCAAACTGGATTAATTTTGCAGTGTGTCAGAAGCCAGAGGTGGGGAATTTAACACTTTGGGGGTTTATAAGATAAGATAAAGTAGAACTTTGTAAGATTATAGTAGAACTCAGGTATGATTTTAGGAGGTTTAATGGAGTTTGAAAGTTAAAGGTTTACAGTGGGAGTCATATGTAACGTTTGTTTTATTTTATCTTGCATTTTGTTTTGGGGATTTATGTTTATGTTTCCCCCCCTTTTTACAATATTTTATGTATTTGAAACTACGTATGTGTTTGAATAAAAAATAATTAAACAAAACTTGCTTTGACAAAAGCAGATGACAGTGAAGCCAGGTTTTCAGGAACAACTTTGTAGTTGGAAATAGCTAGTGAATGTGTGAGAAAAAGGGAGAGAGAGGTAGAAGAAAAGTTGGTGGAGGATGAAAAAAGGGGTTAAAGGGGTTAAAGAACAGAGCTTGAGTTGAGGGTGGGCTAGACTCCAGAAAACTGTTTATAAATGTGGATGGAAAGGAAGAGCCAGGAACATGGAACATAATGTTCATGTATTGCTAATATCTTGTGTTGTATTGGGTTTTAATTGCTTTTGGTAACCTGATTTAGGAGCCAGTCTTGGCAGAAAAAAAAGGGGGGGTATATAAATGCTTGCACATAAAACTCATCTGAACTTGATCTCCATGGTTACTAATCTTACAGGATCTTGAAATAAAATGCTGCCCACAGCATGGATAAGGTCTCCTATAAAAACCAGATATTCTCACTGCTAAGGAGGTAGTGCACAAGTCATGCTTTCTGAATAATGGAGTCAAAGGCTCCTCAATATCCATTCATTGTTCAGGCTGAAATACTTGTTACACCAGTGTTGGATATAGGAATAATCATGGATAAGGCTATTCTTCTGTAGTTCTTCTAATTACTGTATTTCTTATAGAGTCGTTCCTCCACATTTGTAGCTTTGACTTTTGCGGATTTGATGATTTGTGGTTTTGATTAATACGTTCTCTTTAGGAATCTCTAGTCCTCCAGCGCAACTTCTGGCAGATGTTGACCATAGAGTTGCACTGGAGAACCTAGAAATTCCCATAGAAAACAATTGTATAGGCTTTTGTAGGTCCTCCAGTATGATTCTGTGGTCAACTTCTGGCAGATATTGACCATAGAGTTGCACTGGAGAACCTAGAAATTCCCATAGAAAACAATTGTATAGGCTTTTGTAGGTCCTCCAGCATGATTCTGTGGTCAGCTTCTGGCAGATGTTGACCATAGAGTTGCACTGGAGAACCTAGAAATTCCCATAGAAAATAATTGTATAGGCTTTTGTAGGTCCTCCAGCATGATTCTGTGGTCAACTTCTGGCAGATGTTGACCATAGAGTTGCACTGGAGGACCTGGAGTTGCTTAAAGAGGTGTTCTCTTGGGTAAAAAGAATAGTATTTTTTTTATTTGTGGTTTTCCCACATTCACAGGGTTTCTTCACCCCTAACCCCAGTGAATGTGGAGGGCCCACTGTATACTATTAAGTCAACCTCATGTATAAGTTGAAGGCCAAAATTATGGACCTGTGGATAAATTGAGGGCAAAAGTAGGGTCATGTAACAAAGGATTTAAAGGACAAAGCAAAGGAAATGGCAACTACATTAGAAGTGATTATAGCCTTTAACTTTAATGTGATAATTTGCCAGATTTTGACTTGAGAAATGTTGGTAGACTGACACAAATGTCTTATTCAAATCCTTTGAGGGGAAGCACCAAAGAGCTGCCACTTCTGCCATTTTCAAAAAGGTCAGAAGCGGTGGTGCGACGGAGAGTGTAGATGGGTTTGGTGGTACTTTTAGGTACTCCTGGGACGGACTAAGCTCCTTGCCTTTCACCGCTCTACTCAGAGATGGAGATAGTTCCATTTCTTTTTTTAAATAATAGTTAAAGTACAGTACTTACATGAACAGAGTCAGCATGGTGTAGTGCAGGGGTAGGCAACCTTTCCCCTTTAAGGGCCGAGGGACTTCAGCTCCCAGAATCCCAGGAGCTATTGGCCAACATGGGACTATTGGCCAACATGGCTGAGGCTTCTGGGAGCGGAAGTCCCTCGGCCCTTAAAGGGGAAAGGTTGCCTACTCCTGGTGTAGTGGTTTGAGCATTGGCCTATATCTCTGGAGACCAGGCAATGTAAACCCATTGGATAACCTTGGGCAAGTCATAGAATTTAATGATAGGAAGCCATCATCCGGTCTTGCTATGGGAAGTTGGATGTGGAAGAAGTACCCTGGTGTATTTCTCGAAAAGATTACCCCTTTGTTGGTGGTTTGTTATCAGTGACAGCTTGGACTATTTTCATATCTAAATAACCAATATATTTGGCGAATCTCTTTCAAAGAGCTGCTTTCCCTTATGAGGGTTTTACCCTTAGTCCGTGCAACCGTCACGCTTTTCCTGCTTTTCCTCTGACCATTTTTGATTAAAGAACGTTCCAGTCGTCCTGCTGTTGAGTTACTCTTTAAATATAATGACAGCTGCTACTCTACATGCAACCCTCCATGCACAATGGACATATGGAGCCCCGAAAATTACTTTAGCTGATGACTAAACCATGTTAATTCGATACCACTCATTTCTTAGAATAAAATTGTGACTGTGATTCATGGCAGCATTGCACTGTAATGTGGGCAGAATGTAGTTCATGGTGATAGCACTGCTCTCCTCATAGCTTCTTCTAGACATTTGGCCCTGAGAGATTCTTTATCTAGATCCAGTGCCATGACAACTCTTTTCTCCTATTAGGATCTGAAATATTACCTGCATTGGGGATATTGCAGTTGTACATACAACGATGAGAAAAAGTTTGTGAACCCTAATAATTATGAAATTCCATAGTTTTACCTTGCAAGTCACGCTTTCACAATAGTGGAGTCAGAAGCTCCTCAATACACAGCATAAGGCTGAAATACTTGTTACGCCAGTGTTGAATATAGGATTAATTGTGGATATTGCTGTTCTTGTGTAGTTTGTGACTGAAAACCAGTTTGTGACTCAAAACCAGTTGTTTTCACAAATCTTCGGACCTTTGCAGACTGCCAGAAATAGTGTAAAATTGAGTCCACTTTAACTGCCCTGGCTCAGTGCTAGGGAATCATGGGAACTGTAGTTTATTGTGGCACCAGAGCTCTCTGACAGAGAAGGCTCAATGTCTCAGAAAAAAAAATACAATTCTCATGCTCATTTGGATTTGTATAGTTCTTGTTTCTGCCAGCCCTAAGAGAAAGTATCATACAAGGCTTTGAAACCCCAAGCCATGTTTATGGACATCATACCCAGTTTTTCTCCGTCCTCCGCTCTGCCTTCAAGTTACCTGTCAAGTTACCTGAATTTCATAGGGTTTTCTTAAGCCAGGAATACTGACATTATGATAATGGGGTTTTATACCACACCAGCTACGCTTTCAAGCGTATCTGTTAATAAGATCTAGAAACCCTTTGTTCTCATTACTGCAATGAGAACTGAGTTTCCAAATTCCAAAAGTCCATTGAATTTGTATGATATAAATATAAACTGGCGTGTCATGCTGTATCTTCTGCCGTGACCATCCTGCAAATATCTCCTTTATCAGAAGTATGTGATAAGTGGCAGCCCACTGTAGAATACGCTGCCTGTAATCTTTTGGAGCTAGTAATTGTAAACTTTTTTAATTGTTGATCTTTTTTGGGGGAAATGTTTTCTTTGCTGCTTTGCTGAATTCTTTGCAGATTCTGCTGTCACGGATTCAACCAACTGTGGCTTGAAAATATTTTTTTCAAATTCCAAAAAGCAAACCTTGGTTTTGCCATTTTATATAAGGAATATCATTTCACTGTGCCATTGCATATAATGGAACTTAAATATCCACGGATTTTGGTATCCACAGGAGGTCCTGTAACCAAACCTCAGTAGATACCAAAGGCCCACTATATTTATGTTCCTTTAACACAGTTCTGCAGCTCCAGTGAATTAGAGCTGAATAGCTTTAATATACCGGTACTTTTGTATTAAATATTATTTTTGTGGGGGATTATAGACTCCACTGTCTTTATTTCATCTGTTCATATAAATCACTGGAATCTTGTATGAACTCCACAAAATACAGATGTTCAAAAGATGTGTTCACTTTCTGTTGTTCTTTGCAAAAGGGTTCTTTCTGTAAAGAAGGACTTGAACTTGGGGAATTACTAAAGTCCAAGTCTTCTTCTTTTATCTTGTGTTTATGGAAGTGGCTAGGGAATAGACTGATAGAGACAAAGCTTTCCAAAGAACTGTAATTTATTTGGGGAATTCAAACATACAAAGAGACTCTACCACACACACACACACACACACACACACGAACTCAGGAATAAAGTAGTTAGCTTGGATAGGAAACAGAAGTCTTTCTAATGGTGAAAATTACCTGAAGGAGGCTGCACCATCAATGAATGAAGATGGATAGACTCAACCGTTTAGAAAAGGGAAAAGGACAACGGAAAGAGCCAGGACCCTAGTCAGAGTTCACAGCGGCGCAGTGTCACCATGAAATCTAACTAGACCAGGGGTAGGCAACCTTTCCCCTTTAAGGGCCGAAGGACTTCAGCTCCCAGAATCCCAGGAGCTATTGGCCAACATGGGACTATTGGCCAACATGGCTGAGGCTTCTGGGAGCTGAAGTCCCTCGGCCCTTAAAGGGGAAAGGTTGCCTACCCCTGAACTAGACCCAATGTCCCTGAGATTTTGGGGATCATATATACCCTTAAACCTAGCCTGAGGTGAAGAGTTGCTATTATATAGCAAAGGATTCTGATTGCTACGCTTTGAAGTAGACAATTTCCAAGGAGAGGAGATAGGATGTTAATGTTATCTCATCCTCAGTTGGACATCCTGGCTGGCACTCATAAATCTTTTGGGTGTGAATGCCCTGCTTTGCAGCTTCTAGGCTTGGCCCTTTCGATCTGCAAATTGTTGTAAGTGCAGATGTGACCTTTCAGGTGCCTATGTAAGGTCCTCGCCTTGAGTCTATGGTGATAGGGGCTTCTCCCAGTCCAGGGTCATGGCAGGGACCCAAAAGGGGTCTTTATATCAAATCAGCCATCGTAACAGTTCCCACTTGGTAAAGATTATTATGAATGTAATTTGAAATGTCAAATAACAGGTCACCACATCATTCAGTCTCTTATAGGGCCTGACATCTTGGAATGATTTGTACATTTGAGGCTTTCTGATATTAATTCTTAAGCTCCTTTGCATCCAGGAAGACAGCAAGGATCAGAAAGCCAGGGCTTCAGACCTTGACTACTGAATTCTTGTGCGTTTAATGGTCAACTTCTAATTCAGTGACTCCCCAACTATGTATTTATCAGCGAAGGAAAAGCAACATGTTTCAGTTATGCCATCATAATAACATCTGGCCATTTTATGAGGTACAGTGCTTTAATCTTTTTGAGTATTGCTGGTAGGCCAGCAATTGGATTAAAATCCCTTATTTGAAATGTTGTCCATTGTGCTGAATTATGCAGGTTATAGATTGCTTAATTCAGTCATGTTTCCTACAGTCCTCTGTCTCCTTATATCAAGTCCAGCCCCAAACAGTGTAAGGTTTAAAATTCTGTCATTGGAACTTTAGACGTACAGAATTTATTGATGGAGGAGGCAAAGCGGGTATTTACAAAACTGGTTTTATTCATGAGGTAGTATGAGAGTTTTTAAAAACTGCTTTTAGGAGGAACTTCCTGAGAGTAAGAGCTGTTCAACAGTGAAACACACTCCCTTGGATGGTTATGGAGTCTCCTTCTTTGGAGGTCTTTAAACAGAGGCTGGATGGTCATCTGTTGGGGCTGCTTTGATGGTGAGTTCCTGCATGTCAGGGGTTTGGACTGGATAACTCTTGGGGTTTCTTCCAACTCTGTGATCCTAGGATTCTGCTTCTGGATTGAACTATACTTATTGGGAATGTCTTCTTATCTTTGGACTGGTGCCTACCTATCGAAATGCAGTTCATCTCCTAGATGAGAGCAGTTGTCTGGTGGCTGCTCCCAGCTATCAGAGCTCTTCTCTCAAGAATGGAAGCTGGCACTAGTAGTGCTAAAGTTCTTCTTTGCATGAGGAGGAAATGAGAGATAGATTCATGGAATCGTAGAGTTGGAAGAGACCACAGGGGCCATCCAGTCCAACCCCCCTGTCATGCAGGAACTCTCAATCAAAGCACACCTGACAGATGGTCATCCAGCCTCTTAAAGACCTCCAAAGAAGGAGACTCCATAACCATCTGAGGGAGAGTGTTTAAAGACCTCCAAAGAAGGAGACTCCACCACAGGGAGTGTCTTCCACTGTCAAACAGCTCTTACTGTCAGGAAGTTCCTCCTAATGTTGAGGTAGAATCTCTTTTCCTGTAGCTTGCATCCATTGCCTTATTTCCTATTCTCTGGAGCAGAGGAAAACAAGCTTGCTCCATCCTCAATAGGACACCCCTTCAAATATTTAAACAGGGGTATAGAACTTGGTCTGTTGTCACACAACCAGCTTTGCCTAGCTAGTTGTAGCAAAAGGGGAAGGTTGTCAAATTGTTCCCTTGGGAGTGATTTTGTCTATTAACCGTGTGCTTTTCCCAATACTTTCTCTCATCGCAAGGACCCTTGCAAAGATCCAGGCTGACAATGTGGACAGTTTCTCAGTACCCCTTGGTGACTGAGGGAACCATGATTTGCCACACTACTACTACTACTACTACTATGACTCACATATAATCGCAGAATCATATACCGTAATTGGAAGAGACTGCTGTTTGTTTCTCTCACATCCCAGATGTCTGATGCAGCAAAATGATTCTGTCAGACAGCATGACCTAAAATCACTTTGCCTTATAGCCCAGAGGATATACCATTCAAACCACTTCCTCTGGAGATGGTCAGAGTAGCAAAATGTTGGTTGCAAAATGTTACACAGCCAGAGAGCACATTTTCCCCCATTCTGATTGTATGGGACATATGCAAGTTTACTGTCAGGGGCATCTTACATCTCTTGTTGTATAGCCTTTTCTCTCTCCCCGCCCCCCCCAGTAACTTTGCCCTTGTGAAATTTGGTGGAAATTGAAATACGGTATTTATTTATTTATTAAAATACAGTATCTGTTTATCAGTCCTCAGCCTTCTTGTGTCCCAGGCAATGTTCAGCAGATAAAAACATTATTTAACAGCAAACAAAAATGACTTAACAGCTTTAAACATACATGCACACATACAATTAAAAGCGGCCCAAAGACCTATCCTGGTTTTAAGGACATACAAAATATGTAAGTATATACAAATGTACAATAGTTAATTCCAAACCTAAACCTACGTATATTATTGGGATACTGACATCATTCATTGCTTGGGATATAAATACCAAATACTATTTGGCACTTTTAGGACATTTAAAACATAAAAGTCTTATTTACCTACAAGCAAAATTGTGACTACACCTTATATATTTGTGGAGAGCATGAAATTGAGGATATAGCCCACATACCACTTTAACTGTCCTGGCTCAATGGGAACTGTAGTTTTTTCTGAGACATTGAGCCTTCTCTGTCAGAGAGCTCTGGTGCCACAATAAACTACAGTTCCCATGATTCCCTATCACTGAGCCAGGGCAGTTAAAGTGGTCTCAAACTGGATTATTTCTGGCAGTCCGTAAAGGCCCTGTGTTTGCTTTCTTTTGGCATGACCCTCTTCTTTTTAAGAATGAAAGACTTTCTTAGCAGCTGCTTGTATGGCTGCACTGACAGAAATCCTTGAATTCTAAAAATTTACTTCTCTTGCCTCAGTGGCAAGGGGGAAAAAGATTTAGCTGGGGAAATGGCAGCTTACAAGTCCCAGATGTCTAATTATAACTGTGAGACACGTTTTTGCTTTTGTCTGTTAATATATTCATCCAATTTTCAGTCTACGGGCAGGATATATAAAGAATGTGTAAAGACAATTTCATTGTGAACAACCTGCAGCTGGAGTATGGACTGAAGCTGCAGTGGAAATTGAGAGCTGATCTTCTAAAGTGGCTGAATTATTGAGATTCAGCATGTTAATAAGTGCTGAATCCAGAGTGCTATATGCTTGTCCCATTGAAATAATGCAAGGCATAGCGTTATCTGCATAGAAATGAGTATTATTTCTTTAAAATGAAACTTAAGAACTGCTTACTGTCCTTGGACTGTGCCTTTGGTTATTCTTTCACTTTAAGTAATGTGACAAGTAATAAAGCAAAAAAACTGAGCTGAAATACTTGATGGGGGGAAAATCCATAAATTTAACTTAGGTCCAAAACACACTGCAAATATAATCCAGTTCAAGACTGCTTGAGCTGCCCTGGCTCAGTGCTAGGGAATCCTGGAAATTGTAGTTTATTTTGGCACCAGAGTGCTCTCTGACAGAGAAGGCTAAATGTCTCACAAAACTACTCACAAAAGAATTCCCTAGCATTGAGCCAGGACAGTCCAAGCGATCTCAAACTGGATTATTTCTGCAGTGTGTTTTGGACCTTAGTGTGATTGAAATCTATGTTTAGAAATTATATTATTGTTTTTGGAGCTTTTATAAATAGTTTACAATTCCCGTCAATTGCATTATTTACATTCAGAAATATGGCTGCTAGTCTGGAAAATCAGTACGCAAAAGGATCTTAGAATCATAGAATCATAAAATCCTAGAGTTGGAAGAGACCCCAAGGGCCATCCGGTCCAGCCCCATTCTGCCATGCAGGAACTCAAAATCAAAGCATCCCCGACAGATGGCCATCCAGCCTCTGTTTAAAGACCTCCAAAGAAGGAGACTCCAACCCACTCTTGTAGCACCTTTGAGACTAAATGAAAGAGAGAAGTTGGTAGCATGAGCTTTCGTATACTAGAGCCTACTTTATACCTCTGAGGAAGTAGACAGACGTCTAGGAAAGTTCACACTACCAATTTCTCTCTTTGACTAGTCTCAAAGATGCTACAAGATCTCTTTGAGTAATTGTTTACATTGTACGAGGAAAAATGATGTTGCTGAAAGCAGTTAGTAATTTGGTTAGTTAGTATGATGGGAGAAGTATGCATGTGAAATACCTATGAGCCCTTCTTCAGAATAAACTACCTGGGAAAAAATTGAATTACAACTCCACCTTAAGTACAGTTTCACATATTAGTAGCGCTCTGTCAGTTCCTTCTATCTGATTAGAATGCTTTTTGTTCCTCCATTAAATTTGAGGTTTTTCAAAACAGTGCGTTTCTAAAAATGGAAGAAGAATATTCTGAAAAATACAGCAATAGAAACTTTTCTACGCCAAAGAGATACACATTCGGCGATAGAGGTAAATGTTTGCTGAACCTTGCCCCATACCCTTAACCCCATTTCTGCTCATCCTTTATTTTTGAAAAAGCCCACCAAAACCTTAGTTTTCCTTGGGATCTGAAGATGCTGGCAGGATTTTACTTTCTCTCCAGTTCTCTCAATTATACTTTCATGCTACAACTTTCCGTATAAAACACCCTTGTTCCCTATTGATTTCTGAAATTATCCTTGACAGTGTCCTCTCAGGGATTCCATTTTATCCAGGCCTCTGCTTGGCTGTAAAGTTCTAGAAATTATTATAACTAATAACCTGATCTGTTTCCTTTAAAGTATTGCTTAATGGGCATAGCCTCTCTCTAGCGGCACTTTGTGCCTTTTAATGATGGGGGCTTTTGATTCCCTATACGGTTGTCGCCTACCTAGTGTTATATGTTTTCCTTTAAGGAGGAATTAGGAGTTGGATCACTGGAGCCATTTTTAAACCATGAAAAAGTGTGATGTTCTCTGGGAATGTACACTAGTAAGACTACCCAAGGTGGTTGCTTTATTTTTTAAGCCATTTTTTGTGTGCTGTGGGAAAAGTAGATAAGAGATGCCTATGTAAGCATGTTGTAGATGTCTTATCTCAAAATGAGAAGGGGGGAAATAAGCTGGTGGATAACCTTCAAGGATATATTTTTTAAATGATGTTAAAATATCCACATTTTAACAGTGTCACATGGATGGGAGGGGGGACAGAGCATCAAGGTGAAATGTCTCCCTCTCATTCAGGTGAGGAGAACCTGTTGCCCAGCAATTACTGTTATTGAATCCTGGTGTCAAAGAAGCAGAGAGTGCAAATTGAGTATCTGAGGCTAGCCAGCGTCCTACCCTGAGTCATACAAAACAACATCATCTTGGTAGTGTCACCAGGCTAATGTGCTCTTTAGGAGGAAAAAGTCATTTTTTTATGTAGAGCAAGCAAATTCTGTCTTGATGACCAGGCTGACTTCATACATAGACAAAGATAAAATGGCTTCTACTTGCCTTTGGGCTCGACTCTTCAGCCACAGATGTCTGCTATGATAAGGCAGGCAGTTAATATGAGGCCGAGACCTGTGGCTAGAAGACCTTGACTGTGCTCCGGATGTTTATAGCCAGCATAGCGTGAGATTTTCATGCCCCATCTTTAAAGTTTTTATATAAAACTTGTTGCATTGACTGTTATGTTCCATTCTGTTGGAAGCCAAGATGACAAAACTGAGGCTGTCGTACTTCGGACACATTATGAGAAGGCACAACTTGTTGGAAAAAACAATAATGCTAGGAAAGGCGGAGGGAAGCAAAAGAGAAAAAGACTGTATGCTAGACGGATGGACTCTATTAAAGAAGTCACTGGTATAAATTTGCAGAAACTACGCCGAACAGTGGAGACAGGGAGTCTTGGAGATGTCT
The DNA here is from genome assembly GCA_026167975.1 of Phrynosoma blainvillii. Lineage (NCBI taxonomy): Eukaryota > Metazoa > Chordata > Lepidosauria > Squamata > Phrynosomatidae > Phrynosoma > Phrynosoma blainvillii. Next base: position 6,768,836 of record JANUYF010000014.1, on the reverse strand, counting down.
CATCCACAGGGCCGCCATGGGTCAAGATTGATTCGAGGGCAGTTAACAACAACAAAAGGAGATGCTGCCCTGGCTGGCAATGTAGGCCGGGATCTACAGGACCTTCTGCTAACTCAGGGCAATTCTTGATTTTATTTTTATGTGAAAAGTACACTACCAACTCATCAAATCTTGTGCTCTTTTTAAACCAGTTTGTCATGCAGTATGTCATTGACCTACCAGGCTGACTGCTCAGGAGCTCAGAGGCTTGAGCCTTCAGAGATTCCCTCCAAGTCCCATCCTTTCAGAGAAGGGAGCTGTGCTGTCGAATCAAAGAATACTGCTTTAGGCTGCAACTCCATCACCTTTTTGTCTCCCTCATATTCCCTGACGTCAGGAGGGCAAGAGGAGAGCATAGCTGGCTTGCGATTCAGCAGGTCCCTATTGTGGTCATTGCTTGAGATAATGGGAGAATTTGCGTTGCTACGTCCTTGCTTCCTTTTGGGTTACGTGCAAGACGTGGAAGGGGCAGTGGTGAACAAAAGGAAAAATACTTAAACCCCATAGGCTTATGAACCTAGTTCCCCAGTTCTTTGGATTTATTTTATTTTGAATTTGTGTTCCACACTTCAGCAGAATAAGTTCCTGAGCATTAGCAGAATTAAAATCTCCAAACAGTGAAACAGCAGAGTGATCTGAAACTCAAAGCCTGAGGAGAAGAAGAAAAAACTTTAAAAATGGTTACCATGTGATCCTCCATGGAGTTAACTATCAGCAGATGGAGTATCTCAACTGAAAAGGCTCACTCCTGCCATTGTAATATTTAATATTTCTGTACATCATTGCAGCCAACGAAAGTACAAGGTGATTGTTCCATAAAAGGACACCCATAAAGAACATGCATTGCTTATAGGATGTACTACATCCTTAACTGTGAGCAGTGATGGTAACTACAACAGGGCTTGGGTTAAAAAGTTATTACCATATATATACTGGTCTAAGACCGAATAAATTGATTGATTGATACTCGACTATAAGTTGACCTCATGTATAAATCGAGGGTAAGTTTTGTGGCCAAAATTGTGGATTTTGATATGACCCATAGATAAGTTGGGGGTAAAACTTAGGGGCATGTAGCAAAGGATCTAAAGGATGAAGCCAAAGAAAACAATGCCAAAGAACTTACAAATTTCAGCAGACATAACTCTTTGTGCTCACGCTTAAGGCTGGATGGATGAGAGAGTAGAGGAGGCTGTGCTTCCAGAACAGATTATACTCTTGCCTTTCACCAACGGATGGCTCCTTTTTTAAAATAAGAGTTAAGATACAGTACCTACTTTGACCCATGGATAAGTCGACTCATGTTTTTTGGGGGTAAATTTTTTGACCTAAATTTCTAGACTTATACATGAGTATATACAGTATTTTGGACTACAGAGCCAAGAATCTTCCAGCCAGCATGGCTAGTGGCCATGCTAACTAGAGGTTTCTGAGCTCTTTAGTCTCCAATGTTTATGTGTTCATTTATTTATTTCTGTGAAAGCTCTGGTAGTAATAAAACAGGCTAAGGCTCGCTTGTGTCTTAATATATGGCTTAAGGTACACTTGCAGAGTTCAGCCTCCCAAGGAAAATGCTGTTGTAGGAGTTCTGGCTGATGCTGGTTTGCAGAACTACCGGTATATTACTCTGTTGTTGTATTACCTGCACAGATTTCTGCTCTGTTTTCCAGTGCAATTCCAAAGGGCTGTTGAACATCTTTAAAGTCTTTAAATGGCTCCGCGGTCTACCCCTGTATGATCCTGCTTGTCTGCGAAGATCCTATAGTAAGCCATTTTTCTGTTTCCTACCACCTTCTGAAGTATAGTTGGCAGGGACAAGAAAAAAGGGCTTTTTCTATCATGGTACCAGGACATAGTATTACTTGCCCTGAAAAGCTCATTTGGTGTCTTTTCAGCAGCATTCCTCCACCATCAGCTACTCCTGCCCTTTCACTAAGCATTTCATTTGTCTGCTGCTAAGGAAAATATTTTTGTTTCAGCTCCTGATTCATTGTTTTATTTGCTGTGTTTCAGCCTCTTTATTAGTGCCATTTGCTTCAATGTTGTTTGAAGTTTAATTATTTGAGTTGTGTAAACAGTACTGAGTGCTTCTTGAAACGGAGTGGAGGATACAAGTCCTCAGAAAATTTCTGTACATTCAATTTGAGAAGGAAAATTGGCTGTGTTTCCATTATGCTAAACTATGGTTTCATGTAGAGAGAGTGGAGGCTTTTGGCTATCCAGATATTTTGAAGTAGCACTCCTACTGTTCTTTACCATTGGCTATGTTACATAGAATCATAGAATCATAGAATCATAGAGTTGGAAGAGACCACAAGGGCCATCCAGTCCAACCCCCTGCCATGCAGGAACTCCCAATCAAAGCATCCCCGACAGATGGCCATCCATGTCGCTTCTAGAAGTTGATATTCGAAACATCTGGAGAGACAAAGGTTCCTCACCACTGAATTGGTGTGATGTACATAAGTAAGAGAGAACTAAACCTCATAGTCATCTTTATTCCAAATCCTTCTGCTCCCATCCATCCAGGAAGAGAATTTTGGCTTCCTTTGGCTTTTGGCTGATCTATGACTGTTAGGCTGTCTGATGCAACGCACTGTAGTGAAGATGAACTATGATTAAATAAGCCAACTTCAAGCTATGGCTTCTGCAGTTAACCAGACTAACCATGATTCTCAGATTAGGTGACAAGCAAAGAACAATTAACAAAGATCAAAAACCATTGAAATCTTCCTTCTGAACATACAAGAGAAAGAAGAGGAAGCCTATGCTTATGGTTCCTTTCTTCTTGTGCAGATTACACTATACAATTTTTTGGCGCCTATGGGCACATTTGGAAATTTTATAAACTGTTGTGGACATCTCCACAAAAACAGATATGGGCAAAATGTCAGCTGTGGGAACCTGTTTAGTTACAAAGGTAAAATAATTAGGTAAAGAAATTGTGCAAAGTAGATGCTGGAGCTGAGCCCCAAATGCTGAGCTGCATATTTACACTATAAAGCACAACAAAATACCCATTTCAGCAATGGCAATAGCATTAACATTTCTATACCTCTTCATAGTGAACTTAGCACTCTCTAAGCAGTTTACAATCTGTAGGCCAATTGCCCCAAACAAGCTGGGTCCTCATTTTACCAACTGATGGAAGGATGGAAGGCTGAGTCAACCTTGGAGCCCAGCAGGGATCGAACTCACAACCGTGTGTCTTTAACCATGGGGCCACCAGGGCTCCTTATGAATGAAACTGTCATTTCAGAGTCAGTTTTAGGCAGCTGATGGAGCAAACATCAACATGAAGTTGCCACCATTTCCTAAGAACAACTTAAGACTTGGAAGCATTTTGGAGAAAGGAAAGAAAGAGGGCAGGGTAGTTCATTTACTAGCATCCTCTGAGGCTGAGAGAGTGTGACATGCCCAAGGTCACCTAGTGGGTTTTCATGGCCGAGCTGGGAATCGAACCCTGGTCTCAGAGGTCCTAATCCAATGCTCAAACCACTAGACCACGCTGGTTCAGGTTTGCCTTAGGGCTAAGGGTTGGAGGACATAAAATAGCAGCAGCAGCAGCAGCAGCAGCTTCAGCACCTGGCAAAGCTCTCTTAAAGTTTGGGGAAACTTGGATTCATGGACGAAGGACCCACCAGCCGCCACTGGCTGGCAGAGAGAAGGAGAAGGACCAGCACAGAATATGGGAACCCAGGCAACGGAGTGGCAAATGGAGAGGTGGCCAGGGCAGCTGCTGGCAACCATGGCAAGGGCTCCGTGGAGAGCTGGTGGCTCAGAGCAACGGGTTCACACAGGGATAGGGGCATGGAGAGGCTCTTTCTGGATTACTGGATATGTCCCCTGAGTCCCTGTTTGGACTCAGCCTGGTGGGACCCCTTGCAGAATCTCCTGGGGGGTGGGAGATTTTGGGCATGCACACCCATCCTGGGCCTTGCAGACCTCTTTCCTCTCCATCCCCTCCTTGCCAATCTTTGCAGGCGGAAGGCATCAAAGGGGTATGTAAATTTAATAGCAATAGCAATAGCAGCTTCATTTATATACCGCTTCATACTGCGCTATGCAGTCTCTAAGCAGTTTAGAACTGTAAGCTCATTGCCCCCAACAAGCTGGGGACTCATTTTAGCGACCTCGGAAGGATGCAGGCCTGAGTTGAGCCTGAGCCCCTGGCTGGGATTGAACCCACAGCCTTGTGGTTTGTGAGCGAGCGGCTGCAGTACAGGCATTTAACCACTGAGCCACCAGGGCTCCTGATTTAAACTTAAGAGGGGTAGGTAGGAAATCGAAATAGTTAAAGATCTCCCATACCTGGGATCAATCATTGATCAGAACGGAGACTGCAGTCAAGAAATTAGAAGAAGACTAGGAATAGGGTGGGCAGCTATGAAAGAACTAGACAGTTTCCTCAACTGCAAAGTTATAAAAGTGAACACCAAAGTCAGGATCATCAGAGCCATCATATTCCCCATCACCATGTACGGATGTGAGAGCCGGACCGTGAAGAAAGTGGCTGGAAAGAAAATAGACTCATTGGAGCTACAGTGCTGGAGAAGAGTGCCGATGAGGATGCTATGGACAGCCTTAAAGACTAACAAATGGGTCCTAGAGCAGATCAAGCCAGAAATCTCCCTGGAAGAAGCCAAGATGACAAAACTGAGGCTGTTGCACTTCAGACACATCATGAGAAGGGAGGACTCTTTGGAAAAAACAATAATGCTAGGAAAGGTGGAGGGAAGCAGAAAGAGAGGAAGGCCACATGCTAGATGGGTGGATGCTATTAGGGAGGTCATGGGTATGAGTTTGCAGGACCTGAGCAAAACAGTTGAGGACAAAGGGGCTTAGAAGTCTCTCATTCACTCAGCGAGTGTGGCTTCACAAAGGAAGGAGGCATGCTGGACTCCAAGGAAACATCTTTGAATTGCAAACGGACATTAAATTTCCTTGACTTTGAAAATCTTCCAGTGACCGCATGGTCAAAGGCGAGGTGGTGGTGGTGGTGGTGGTGGTGGTGGTGCCATCCTGCAGATAGCCCTCCCTATCATCTGAACTAAGACCAGAAACAGTAAATGCAAGCCTATGACTAACATCTTCAATTTTTTTTCCTCCTGTTTGCCAGACAAAGAAGCCGGCGTGACTTCGAAAGCTTGCAACGTGTAATTGTGCATTTTTGGAAAGCAGCCTTGCTGGACCCCAGGGAGGTTTGAGGATACCCAGTGCTGAACCATAGTGACCAGTTCTTACACTAACACTGCCGTTTCTGGCATTGACAGAGTAGCAAGGAATGCGGCAACTTCCTTCTCTTCTTTTCAAGTTAGACTTTGTGTACTTCCAGAAAAATTCCTTCTCTTCTTTTCAAGTTAGACTTTGTGTACTTCCAGAAAAATCACAGCCCGGGACTTAGCTTCTCTAAGTGATACTCGAAGCAAAAGAGCTGCTGTAATTGCTTTTGTATTTTCACAATAGGGTCTCAAGTGGCATGAATGTTCATGGCACTCTTCCCCAGTGGTTGGTTAATCTTTTTCTAAATAGCTTCTTGTAGTAGTTACAAGTCAGTCCTTCTCCATTTCTAAGGCAGGAACACAGTTAAGTGGTCATGAAGTCTTGCTTCTAGTTTTTAAAATGATCCACATGCAGACACTTTTTAAAAGGTCAATTTCCTGTTTTCAGGCCTGGCTTTGCTCTCTTCTCTTTATCTTGTTCATATTACCTGGATTTTACTTGCCTTTTCCTTAAAAACAAAAACAAAAGAGGATGTTTCCTGTCTTGTTTTTCTTATTATTTGGTGGAAAGAAATGTGATATTCAGAGGAGGTTTCACAAGTTGCAATCCTAAGATTACAAATATGTACCTAAACATTGTAATGTAACCTGTGTTTACAGAGTCCTTTTTGATACAGGTTTCAAAGAAATAGCCATGTTAGTCTCTTATAGCTTAAAAAGGAGGGGGGATTGGGAAAAAAGAAATGTGGCAGCACCTTTAAGACTGACGTTTATTTATTTTTAGCATGAGCTTTGGTGGATATAAACCCACTTCTTCGGATGCAGCTGCAGAAGTGGGCTTATATCCGCAAAAACTCTTGCTAAAAATAAAAGCCACGAGTCTCAAAGGTGCTGCCACATTTCTTTTTTCCTCCTCTTTTTCCTCTTTATGTTGTTTGATACAGGTATACTCATCAGAGACCCAGATCAGCTCCAGCTCCAGTGTGTGTTTGCTGCCATGTAATACGTGGAGTGACTCCAGAACAGATCTAGCATGTACCTAAACAGAGTTTTCATCAGAACTGTTTGAAACTGGACCCTAGCAAATATTCTGCTAATGGCAGGTGGAACATCATAGAATCCTAGATTTGGAAAAGACCAAAAGGGTCATCCAGTCCAACCCCATTCTGCCATGACAGAAAGAAGCTGTAACTAGTTACTTGTTTTAATTGCTTACCAGGTTTAAGTATTTTCCGCCATACTCTGCTTTCTCAATATATACAGTCAGCCCTCCACATTTGCAGCTTTGACTTTTGCAGATTTGATTATTCGTGGTTTTGATTAATATGTTCTCTCTAGGTCCTCCAGCGCCACTTTGCCAGAGGCTGACCATAGAGTTATGCTGGCTAATCTAGAAGTTCCACTTCTCTGGGCCTTTGTAGGTCCTCCAACATGATTCTGTGATCAACTTCTAGGAGATTCCTAGAAAGGTGCTCTCTTAGGGAAAAAGAGTAGTGCTTTTTTATTTGTGGTGTTTCCACATTCATGGGGGTCCTTCATCCCTAACCCCAACGACTGCGGAAGGACCACTGTATATGAATAGGTGTGACCAATCAGATACATGAGGAGGTAGACACTCAGTCAAAATTTCTCTTCTTCGATCTCTGCAAATATTCTTCCAGTATTATTTTTATTGCAATGAGGTGGTCACAAACCTGTCTTTCTGCAAATGGGTTAGAAATGTAATGTGTTAGATGAGGCTGATTACAGAAAAGGAGGGAAAGAGAACAACAGTGGCTTTGCATGCAAGGTATAATTACTGGCTTGACGTTTTGTCGTCAGTGTGGCAGTCACTTGAACTCCCTGGGAGCCAAATCGCAGTTGCCACCCAAAAGAAACATGAGTTCTGAGGGCATTTGGGAATTTGGGTGAGACCTCTCACCCTGCTTTATTCAATTGCACAGGTCTTCATACAACTACATGTCTGAAGATAATATGGCTCTATGTTTTAAGAGAAGATGATCAAAGACAGCCACTGTGAGACGGGACTCTTTTCCAAAATGTCATCCATAACAGTCTATGTGCCTCCAAGTTGGTTTCAAGCTAGTATGGGGTTTTTGTGGCAGGATTTTCCACTCCACTAAATGCATCTGAGGAAGTAGACTTTAGTCTAGGAAAGCTCCTGCTGCCAACTTCTTTCTTTCAGTGAGTCTCAAAGGTGCGACAAGATCTCTCCACACTGATCCTACAGACTCACACGGCTATATCTTTGAATTATTCAGAGAGGCGTTGCCTTTGCCTTCCTCTGAGGCTGGGAGAATGTGACTTGCCCAAGCTCACCCAGTGAGTTTCCATGACTGAGCGAGGATTCAATAATAATAATAATAATAATAATAATAATAATAATAATAATAATAATAATAATAATTTTTATTTTTATCCCACCCCTCTGCAGCGCAGTCGGGGCGGCGTACATCAAAAACATCACAAGAAGTTAAAACAAATCCAAGAACCCATTCCCTAACCCACCCACCCCTTAAAAATATATTAAACTAATACCAATGAATAAAAACATACAATACATAAATTCAAATCCTGGTCTCCAGAGTTGTTATCCAATGCTCAAATTTTTGCAGCACACTGTCTCTCTCTCTCTCTCTCTCTCTTGATATGCTCTAGGAAAATTACTGAGGATCAATTGACATATAATTCTTGTTAAAAATCTACCTCCTGGATGACAGAATTATTTTGCTGCAGCATCAGACATGAAGAGCTTCCAATTCATTCTACAATAGAAGTTAAGAACCTCAGGACCCTTGAAGTTCCCTAGACGGTCATTTCTCCTTCTCCAGAACACATTTATTTGGTGGTTCTCTAGCTTTTGTACAGATTTTAACTTTTCCAAAACATTGAAATGTTTCTTCTAAGGCTTGCTTTCCAAGAGTAAGAGCTTTATGATTAAAAATATTCCATGCGTCTTGGGTCTCAGCATTTTTGCTTTTGACACCATCCATCACTGGAGTGCATTTGAATTCGTAAAGTGTATTTGGTCTTGGATTGAAAAAAGTTTCCCACCTTCTTTCTGCTTTGTGGGTTAGATCATGGGTAGCTGATGTTCAGACCCATTGCTCAGCCTAGAAATTGGGCAGCCTTTGCATAATCGTGAGCCGTGCATCCATTTATACCGAAAACCTTTTTACCCTACCTTTCCTTCATATTGTAAGACTGCTTCCAAGATATGAAAATTCCAAAATAATAATAATGAAAGCATCCTAACAAAGGGTAAAGCACATAGTTAAAATGACATCAAGGGGTACCGGTGATAAAATTTATCAGGTTATAATATTCAGATAAAAATCTTGAAAAAATAAAGTAGTTCCCATCTGGCATTTAGGGGAAAATAATGCATAGGTCCAGGGCAGAATTCACTAGAAAGGGTGTTCTGGAGACAGAGATCCAGTGACCGCTTTGCTTTGGCTCAATGCTAGGGAATCCAGGGAATTGTAGTTTATTGTGGCACCAACTCTCCAAACGCTTCACAAAACTACAGTTCCCAGGATTCCCTAGCACTGAGCCAGGACAGTTAAAAGTGGTCTCAAACGGGATTATTTCTGCAGTGTTTTTTGGACTAGAGTGGCATTGCAGCAGAAATGTTCCCATTTGCAACCCACCCTGCCTGAGGTTTGTTGATGAATGATCTGCATGATTCCTATTATGTGTAATACTTTTCTTAGTCAATGAAATCATTTAATAATCTCACTACCATATTCCTCAACTAACTGAAGTTTCTGAACCTTTTTCTAGGGAGCCATAGGTACATTGCTTACAGTAATATATAGGTGTAGGCAACAGGAACTCTCCACCTGGTTTCCAGGCTCTAGGCCAGGGGTAGGCAACCTTTCCCCTTTAAGGGCCGAGGGACTTCAGCTCCCAGAAGCCTCAGCCATGTTGGCCAATAGTCCCATGTTGGCCAATAGCTCCTGGGATTCTGGGAGATGAAGTCTCTCGGCCCTTAAAGGGGAAAGGTTGCCTACCCCTGCTCTAGGCCATCCTCACACCACTCATAATTTTTCTGCATTGAAAACTGGAAGAATCACATTCCTGGAAGGCTCCAGGAGTGGCAGATGTCCTCAAAGGCCTTGTGTTAGCAATATGTAGCACTTATATTGTCTTTTAAAAATTAGAAATTAATTTTCAATTTCTTTTTTAAAAAGTACATTACATTTTTGCAGAGATATGGCCGCTAGACCTGTTGAAGTTGTCCACCCAGATCTAAACCATTTTTCAGGTTTGTGTTGCATTGTACCCTCCTTCTGCTTCTCAGCCATTGCCAGACAGACATTTTAAATCAGGACCCTAAATAACACCCTAAAGGCACCAGATCCTGTCTGATCTCAGAGGCTAAGCAGAATCAGCCCTGGTTAGTGCTTGGATGGAAGACCACCAATGAATACCAAGTGGTATATGCTATATTTCAGTGGAAAGAACTGGCACACTACCCCTTCAGTATTCCTTGCCTGAGAAACACTGTGGAATTCGTAAGTTGACAGGTGGCTTGATACACATATATGGACTAAATACCCTAAGGCCACCGGATCCTGTCTGATCTTGGAAACGTAGCAATCGCAAATACATTTCTATACCACTTATCAGTGAACTAGCACTCCCTAAGCAGTTTACAATGTGTAAGCCAATTGTTCCCAACAAGCTGGCTGTTCATTTTACCGACCTACAAAAGGATGAAAGGCTGAGTCAACCTTGGAGCCTTCCAGGATTGAACTCATAATGTTGTGGCTGCAGGACCGGCATTTAACCACTGCACTACCAGGGCAGGATCAGCTCCGGTTAGTACTTGGATGGGAGACCATCAACGAGTACCAGGTCCTGTAGGCTGTAATGGAAAGGAAGAAACTGGCAAAACTACCTCTGACTATTCCTTGCCTAAGAAAATACTAGGAAATTCATGAGATTGCTGTAAGATGATGGGCGACTTGAAGGCACATATACACATACATGGTTGGACACATAGTGGGACTGTGCATAACCCTCTACTCACATAATCTCATATGTTCATTTCCTCCACTGGTGTCTTCCTTGTGGAAGTTATTCCTCAAGTATGTGTCTGATGGGAGAGTGCACCTTGGGCCATTGTGAGAAAAGAAAGGGGCTAGTTGATGCTGTTTCTCATACTTGGACTTCCACATACATATACCCGTTCTTGCTTCATTAATAGAGAATGAGTGCTTGGCTTCAAAATATGCAATAGTATCCTTTGGTACACATTTGATGCTGCTCCTGGCCCTTCTGTGGAGAGTGTTCAGCCATTTTAGATATGAAATAAGTGTGACTTAAAAGAGGTTCTATTCATTGCCCCTTGATCTGATTCAATGAGAGTGTGAACCTATGACTGAGAATGTCCTTTATCCTTCTGTGATATCTCCCGGTGTCTAAAGCAGTGTGATTCAGACAGGTTTCTTCCTTTCCCACAGCTGTTGATTGAATCAGGATGACACATTTATGTCAACCCTTTGAGAGACTTTTGTCCTTGGTGTTCCTGGGAAATGTTAAAAGTCCATACATTTCTGGTTAGGGAAGAAACAACAACGCTAAGGCTTAAACTTTGCAGGGGGTACAATTCAGAATGATTTAATGACAAGAAGGCAGTTTGGAGACCAAGTAAATGGAGGTAGAGAGTCCTTTAAAATTTCAGCCACCGCCACAAATGACTGTTTCTGGGGAGAGTTTTCGAGATGCTCGCGTGAACCACGATGCGCTAGAGCTAGAATGACAGCAGTCCCTGACCTGATAAGAAAAATCCTCATTGCCCTCAAGATGAACACAGTTTAAATTGGATTGATTATGTGGCCATCTGTTAACCTGGTAGCTCTGGTGAATGTTCTGTATGCTTTCTGAATAGTCTTCTGTGTTTTAGTTACAGATGAGTACTATATTTTCTTTTAGTTATATACGAAAAGTATGTGAACTTTTTGGAAGGTAAGCAGAAAATATGCCTTTTGAAGAAGCTGTATAAAGAAACCGTATCTCATTTACTGTGCAGTGATGGGAGTCTATATGAGATCTCGGACTGATATTGCTAAAAATAAATAAATGATCATCAGATACTTAGCATTAACTACCATTTTTAGTTTATTCAGTTTGGTGTATGAAAAACACAGACAGTGGTGTCACTGGGTAGATGCGAGGGGTGCGGACCGCACCGGGTGACACTTCAGGTAAGGCGAGTTTGGAGTGGGTGGGAGGGAAACAAGGGGTGACAAGAAGGGGGGAGACACCCCAGAAAAGGGGGTGACACCTGGCCGGCCCCCGTGGAGCCTCCTCACGGCCACGGGCCTGGTTTACGGGGTCCCCACGGCCGCAGGCCTGCTCCATGGGGGTACGCGGGGTTTCTCTGGCCTTTCCCGGGGCATGCAGGGCTTCTTTAGCCCTCCCTGGCCTTTCTCTGGGGTGCGTAAGACTTCTCCAGCCATGCGCTTCTGCTCCTGGACGCACCAGAAATGCTCTGGGGTGCGTAAGACACAGCAACCGTCACATGCAGTTTTCGAGATTATAAAAGTTGGCCTAAATATTCTAAGGGCACCAGAGCCTGCCTGATTTTGGAAGCTATGCAGGGTCAGCTCTGGTTAGTATATGGATGGGAGACAACCAACAAATACTGGGTGCTATGGGCTGTATTTCAGAGGAAGGAACTGGCAAAGACATCTCTGAGGATTCCTTGCCCAAGAAAATCCTATACAATTCATGAGGGTCACCATAAGTCAATAGGCAACTTGAAGGTACATACATACACACAACAGCAGTTATAAACTAGGTAAGAGTTAAGATTGTTTTCCATTGTGTGAAATGTTTTGTAATGCAGTGGAAATAACTTGAACTTTTGGAGTCTGAACTTTGGTTGTTTCTGCTTTTTTAAAATTGTAATTGCTGGTTTAAGATTAGAGGACTAGAAGTGTTTGTGTAGTTTCTTTTAGGTGGACAAAGTGTTGTCTGAATGAATGCTTTATTTTGAATTGATATTTTGTGTAGTTTCCCTTTTTCAGAGGTGACACAGTTAGCATTTTGGGGGAAACGACATGGAAATGGACAAGTATTTTTGTTCACATGTCTTCTCTGTCCAGGAATGGGACACTGAATGACTGCCTCAAAATAACTAGTTTGGCTCCAGTTGTACAATGCATGGGAGCAGTGTGGAAGAAGGTATCAGGACAGTTTTCTTGATTTTACATCTTTCTGGAGTTGGTTTCTGTGCTTGAACATTTGCTTGACTTGTTACGTTTTTCAGCTGACTCCTCTTTTACATATAAGACTCTTGTGCTCTCTCATGATAGACTTTCTATGAATAAGTCCTCCCCTTCATAATTTGCACATTTCTCTGACAGCTTTAGCCTGGTGGTTACCACAAAATATCCACCAGTAGCCCACAGATAAAATTAGAACATCTCTGATGTTTTATCTTCTTCTTGCCTAGTACTGCTGAACGGTCTGCTTTGTGCAAAAGCGCACACTGGTCTCGCTTAATCTTTGCTTAGCAGACACAGAGCGTGTCATCCTGGACCCTCCCTTGCTCTTTGATAAGCAGCCTTCTGAGCTTTCCAGAACAACTTTGTGTGGTCTGCATCTGCAGCACAAGCCATGATTCATTCCTCTTGCAAGAGAGGGATCTTACTTTGTTGTTATTCTTGTTAACTGTCCTTGAGTCGATCTCAACTCATGGCAACCCTATGGATGAGACATCTCCAAGAAGACCCTCTGTCCTCCCCTGCTCTGCTTAATTCCTGCAACCCCTTAATCCTCATTATGACCTCCTTCATAGAGTCCATCCATCTGGCATGTGGTCTTCCTCGCTTCCTCCCTCCCTCCCTCCCTTCACCTTTCCCAGCATTATTCTCTTTTCCAATGAATCCTCTCTTCTCATGATGTGTCCGAAGTACGACAGCCTCAGTTTCGTCATCTTGGCTTCCAGGGAGGTTTCCGGCTTGATCTGCTCTAGGACCCATTTGTTTGTCATTTTGGCTCTCCATGGGATCCTCAGCACTCTTCCCCATCATCACATCTAGAATGAATTATTAACAGAGTCCATCCATCTGGCCTGTGGCCTTCCTCTCTTCCTACTTCCCTCCACCTTTCCCAGCATTATTTATTGTCTTTTCCAGAGACTCCTCTCTTCTCATGATGTGTCCAAAGTACGACAGTCTCAGTTTGGTCATCTTGGCTTCTGGGCATATCTCTGGCTTAATCTGCTCTAGGACCCCTTTGTTTGTCCTTTTGGCTCTCCATGGGATCCTCAGCACTCTTCTCCAAAAACACATTAAATCAAATGCGATGATTTTCTTCCTATCATCTTTTTTATTATTTATTATGGCACCAGAGATCTCTGACAGAGGCAACTCACAAACTACAGTTCCCAGAATTCCCGAGTATTGAGCCAGGTTAGTTAAAGCGGTCTGAAACTGGATTATTTCTGCATTGTGTTTTGGACCTGGGTGATCTTGGGCAAGTCATACGCTCACAGCCTCAGAGGATGGCAGTGGCAAAACCCCTCTGAAGAAGAAAACCCTATGATAGGTCTGCCTTAGGGCCACCATAAATCAAAAATGACCTGGAAGCACACAACAGCAACAACCCAAAGATGATGGAAACCACGAAACAGAGGCATATTTCTGAAACTGAAAAGGTGAAGGATTGGACATTGTTCTGGAAGCTCACAAGCCAGTAGCATTAATTTCTGAATGGCAGTTTGGTGCTGCTGCAAGTTTTTCAAAAGAACAAGGAAAGTTTTGATACAAGTGCACTGGAGATAAGTTTGTGTATGTGTTACTTCCTTTGATTGCAGTTCTTGTGTTTATAAATTGGGTTATGTACGAGTTAAATTCTGTAACGCTAGGTGTTTAATTGTTATCTGTGTCGATTTTCAAAAGTGTATTTTTAGGTTAAACCCTCTTAGACTCTTATCTCTCCTCTGCAGCTACAGTTGGTGAGTGAAAACCTTTTGCCGGATTCTGGAGTGGCTTGAAAAAGCTCCCCTGTGGATTTACAAAGGATGGATGGATGGGTTCCCTGCCTGCTTCTCACTTTGCTGCCAGGCACCTAGGATGCAGCATCCTAACAAAGCAAGGGGGGGGACTGAAATCTCTTCTTCTCAGGAACAGGAATCACTAAAACAAAACAAAATGCAAAACCCACAAAACCACAATACTTTTACTGGCCAGCCAAAATGGACCAAACATGTCACGCAAACTCTTGCAGCTCCACTGGCTTCTCCGTCGGGCAAAAGGTGTCCAAAAACCATTCAGGAGAAGAAAAGTGACGGTACTGGAGTTACCAGGGCTGGGGAGTAGGAGTAAGGAATAAAGGAGTAAGAAGTTTTTACAAGAGTAGGAATAGGAATAAGGAGTAACAAATATACTCCTTATTCCTCATTATACTGTATTATATTGTTGTTAACTGCCCTTGAGGAGTAAAGGAGTGAGAGATTTTTGTAGGAGTAGGAATAAGGAGTGACAAGTATACTCCTTATTCCTATTATTATATTGTATTATATTGTTGTTAACTGCCCTCGAGTCGATCTCAACTCATGGCGGCCCTATGGAGGAGACATCTCCAAGAAGACCCTCTGTCCTCCCCTGCTCTGCTTAAATCCTGCAACACCTTCATACCCATAGTGACCTCTTTTATAGAGTCCATCCGTCTGGCATGGGGCCTTCTTCTCTTTCTACTTCCCTCCACTTTCCCCAGCATTATTGTCTTTTCCAAAGAGTCCTTCCTTCTCATGATGTGTCCAAAGTACGACAGCCTCAGTTTGGTCATCTTGGCTTCCAGGAAGGTTTCTGGCTTGATCTGCTCTAGGAGCCATTTGTTGGTCCTTTGAGCTGTCCATGGTACACTCAGCATTCTTCTCCAGCCCCACATTCTCTCAAATGCATTGGTTTCCTTCTTATCTTCTTTCTTGACTTTCCACTTCTCACATCCATCCATGGGAATAGGGAATACAATGGCTTGTATGTTTCTGACTTTGGTGCTGAGTTGTATGTCTTTGCATTTTAGGGTCTTTTCTAGTTCTTTCATAGCCACCCTCTCCATTCTTAGTCTTCTCCTGATTTCCTGACTGCAGTCCCCATTTCTATCAAGGTTTGATCCCAGATAGGAGAACTCTTTCACTATTTCTGTTTTCTCGTTGTCTAGGTTGAACTTGTGAAGGTCCTTGGTGGTCATTATTTTTGTTTTCTTTATGTTGAGCATTAAGCCTGCCTTAGTACTTTCTTCTTGGATCTTCCTTAGTAGGTTTTCCAGCTCCTCTGGACATACAAACACCAAAAAACAATTGTATTATATTGCACTGTCTAATTTAAATTTATAGTTTTTATGTTTTGTTTTAGGTAACATGAATTCATAAGCCTGTTAAAGTTAATTTTGAGATAAACTACTTAATTTAATCACCGTATATACCAGGGCTGGGGTTAGGAGTAAGTGCTAAAGGAGTAAGATGTTTTTACAGGAGTAGGAGTGGGAGTAACATTAAGAAAAAATATCTTACTCTGGAGTAGGACAAAGAGTAACCCCAAAATCACCACTCATCGCCAGCCCTGAGAGTTATAGGCCTACATTTTGTAGACAGATCTTGTAACACCTTTGAGACTAACTGAAAGAAAGAAGTTGGCAGGATGAGCTTTTGTAGGCTTAAGTCTATTTCCTCAGATGCATTTAGTCCTAGTGCATCTGAGGAAGTAGATTTTAGTCTAGGAAAGCTCATGCTGTCAACATCTTTCTTTCATTGAGTCTCAAAGGTGTTAAAAGATCTTTGTACATACTCATTCCAGAGCTGGATTTTCAGTTCTCGGTGAGCTTGTGTCTAAGCATAGGTCAGCTTTTGGAGGTAATTTGTTCAGAGCAGGTTTGCCATTGCCTTCCCCTGAGGCGGAGAGAGTGTGACTTGTCCAAGGACACCCAGTGGGTTTCATGGCTGAGCAGGAATTGAACCCTGATCTCCAGAGTCGTAGTCCAATGCTCAAACCACTGTGCCACACTGGCTCTCTAGGTTCACCTAAGGGTTGCCATAAGTCAGAAACGACTTGAAGACACACAACAACAGCACAACAACATCAGCAACAATACAATATGCTGATCATAAACATAGTGTGCACAGTATAAAATGTAAAATAAACTGAAGGGATTCAGCCTGTGGCAAATGGGGTTACATTCTCCCTGAAATCTTTTCCTACTTCCTACAGTAGACTGTAGTCAACTACACTTCCTAAAATAGACTATAGTCTACTATACTTCCTATAGTAGACTGTAGTCTACAAAAGCTCATGCTGCCAACTTCTTTCTTCCAGTGAGTCTCAAAGGTGCTGCAAGATCTCTCCACGTACTGATTCTACAGACTAACACAGCTATATCTCTGATTTCTAAAAGATAAACATCGATCAGATTGTTTCAAACTCATGCTCAGGCATTTCATAGTACACCAGTTAAAATAATGTGACGAAAAAGAAGCTACCCTGTAAAATGCTTGTTTAAAAATTTACATTGTTCTGGCAATCTATAATTCAAAACACACTGCAGAAATAATCCAGTTTGAGACAGCTTTAACTATACCGTGGCTCAGTGCTAGGGAATCCTGGGAATTGTAGTTTATTGTGGCACCAGAGCTGTCTGATAGAGAAGGCTAAATGTCTCACAAAACTACAGTTCACAGAATTACCTAGCATTGAACCAGGAAAGTTAAAGCAATCTCAAACTGGATTATTTCTGCGTTGTATTTTGGACCTACGTTTGTTTATAATGTGCATGTGTAATATAAAATTTTAATAATAATAATAATAATATTTTAATCTTGTCATATTTTATTGTTGTCAACCGCCCGGATTGGTTCGCCACAGGGCGGTATACAAATAAATATTATTATTATTATTATTATTATTATTATTATTAAACCTCAATTAAAAAAAGCAACTTCCTTGGGTCTATAACTAAGGTATCTAAACTCAGTGTCTCTAGTATTGTGTTACAGCAAAGGAAAAATGTCTATCTAATGATAATAACTATATCCGATCTTTGTATGAATAAAACTTATTTATACATATAAATATGCATAATATAAACATATTTACAAATATGCTGTTTATAAATGACCCTTTGTTTTGATTTTACATATGCATATTTTTTTAATGGTCTTTGCATATAATCCTAATTGTATATGCATTTGTTACTAATCATGGATATCTATTTATTCTGTCATTAAACTGTTACCGCATCTAATTTTTTAATTTATTCTTCTTTTAAAACCATATCCTTAAATTATCAACCTATATTTATATTTTAAATCGAATCCTTTCAATTACTTCCATCCATTCATTATTAAATTTCTCTTTTGGTGTATTTCTAAGCATATTAGTTAATCTATCCATTTCAATATAATCCAATAATCTCCAGTACCATTCTGTTAATTCTGGTACTTTATTTTGCTATCCTCTCCAGACCTTCTTTTTTGAATCTCATACTGGTTTACATTTCCCACAGCTATAGTGTTTAGAGCAGGGATGGCGAACCTTTTAGAGACGGAGTGCCCAAACTGCAACCCAAACCCCACTTATTTATCGCAAAGTGCTGCATCCCTTTGGCTTTCTAGTAAACTTTGGTGACTCTGTGCTGGGGCAACGGTGCACGTGCCCATAGAGAGGGGTCTAAGTGCCACCTCTGGCACGCGTGCCATATGTTTGCCACCACGGGCATAGAGCAATGATTCCCAAACTCTGGTTCTCCAGCTTTTTTGGACTTCAGTTCCCAGAAGCCTCAGCCATCTTGGCCAATGGTCTGGGATTCTGGGAACTGAGGTACAAAACACCTGGAAGGCCAGAGTTTGGGAATCGCTGGTGTAGAGGTTGGTATCAGAGAGAGACTAGCTCAGTGCTACTCAAAAGTGGTGGTCCATGTACTAGAGCTGGTTCTCAAGCCATTGGCTGTTGGTCCCTGTTGAATTTCCAAGAAAGAAAGAGTCAGTTGTACCCAATGGGCACAAGTATGGTACTTATCCCTGACACATGTGCAAATAATAAGTGCCAGTCCTCTACATCAGATTGCCCGAGAAGCACTGGGCTAGATTGAAAGTACACCATCTGTTGGACATTGGATCTTCATTCTGCTGTGGCACTGGCTGTTCAGTGTGCTTCATTGGTCATTCTGTCCCTGAAAATCATCAGAAACATCTAGAAATAAGTAATGTTTTGGCAGTTACCCAGTTTACTCTGTCCTGGGCTTTTTCCCTGCAGAGGAAGCCTGGGACGGAGGAGGAGTGTGCGGACACCCTTACAGGCTGCTCCGTCCTGAGCTTCCTCTCTAGGGAAAAAGCCCAGGACAGAGGAGCAGGAGGAGAGAGTTCGCACCCTTCCCAGCTATTCCGGCCCTGGGCTTCCTCTTCAGAGAGAAAGACTGTGGCCAGAGGAGGAACGGCCGAGGACGAGCACCCACCACAGCAAAGCCTAGACACCTGATATGGGGACACCCGGCGTGGGAACGCCACTGCACAGCAGTGACACACGATTCTCACGCAGTGTTGACGGAGATCTAGCACCTGCACTACACCCACACCTGACATTGAAGGTTGACACGTAGCCGAGATGATAAGAGGGAGCAATGCCATTTATTGGGATGCATGAAATGACTTTAAACATGGTACTTCACAACTAAAATAAAATAAAATAAAATGTAGTGGTCCCTCTACATTTGCTGGGGTTAAGGGTGAAAGACCCCTGTGAATGTGGGAAAACTGCAAATAAGAAAAAAAATTCTTTTTAACTAAGAGAACACCTTTCTAGGACTCTCCAGGTCCTCCAGTGCAACTCTATGGTCAACATCTGCCAGATATTGACTATAGAATCAGGCTGGAGGACCTGCAAATGCCTAGAGGAGTGTTTTCTCTAGGAACTTTTAGGTTCTCCAGCACAACTCTATGATCAACGTCCGGCAGAGGTGCGCTGGAGGACTTAGAGATTCCTAGAGAGAACACATTAATCAAAACCGCAAATAAGCAAAGTCGCAACAGTCAAAGCCGCAAATGTGGAGGGCCACCTGTAGTGCGATACACTAGTCCCCTTCCCCTTTACAGTTTTGTACATGGAGAAAATACCAGACATACAGGAGTGGGAGGAGAGAAAGTTAAAAGCTCTATAGTTTTTTGGGGGGGGTTTCGGACTGTGTGGCCATGTTCTAGAAGAATTTCTTACTGATGTTTTGCCAGCATCTGTGGCTGGCATCTTTAGAGAATGCTGGCATGGAAGAGATACGCTTCTGTTACCTTCAGCCTTTCAGTTCTTCCCATCTGACAAAATTTAGGTGGCAGGATCCCCTGGGAAGTAAGCCTGGGTTTTTCTTCTTTCATTCTTCAGTCATTCTGCCTCGTCAGATGTTTCATATATCATATCATATCCTGCCACCTACATTTTGTCAGATGGGAGGAACCGAAAGGCCGAAGGTAGCAGAAGTGTATCTGTTCAGTCCAGTTACAGGTACTTGGGTTTTGTTTCATTAGAAAATAGGAGCTCAAAAGTTTCCAAGAAGAGGTAGGTATTGCAGTTCTTAACGTTTAAAAGACTAGCCGTAATGATCTACAGCAGCAAAAAAGCAAAACATTTTTTTTCTAAAAAATAAAATAAGATACTGATTTGCACACAGAGGCTCAAGCTATATATATAGTGTAAAACACTGGTTGATGCTGCTGTACGAATGGCTATATAGCTTGAGCCTCTGTGTGCGCATCAGTATTCTCTTTTTAGAATATAATTTAGATTTTAAGTACGTTTACAAACAGCAATCGGTGTGTTCTGTCAGATATATGAAACACCTGACAACGCACCCAGTTGCCTACAGAGGCTCATGCCACTGTAAACCAATTCGACTTTCAGGTGTCATGTTGCCTTTTTGTCCCTTGAGCATTGAGCAAATTAATTTTCCATGCACATATGTACTATAAAAAGTCATTCTTCTTTCACTCCTTCCCCCACTGTTATGAATGGTATAATAGTCCTATTTATGATGTAGAAGTTTTAACACTTTAAAAAAAAACCCACTCTGTCCAGTACTGTTACAATGCCCTCCTTAAAAACAACGAAAAACATTGGAAAGTACTGTCGGGGCTGGCTGTTATCTTTGCCGCCTGTAACTCATTAGCTCATACAGATGGGGATAACTGGCAGAAGAGCTCGGCACAGCAAGCCTTTTCAGCAACAAAGAAAATAAAGGCATTCCTGTGTAACAGGCTTCAGCACTTATCTCTGCTTTCTGGTACTATTTGTGCTGAACCAAAGCAGCTGCTACCCCGAGTTAAGCGAGAACAAACTCAACATGGCATGAAATTACCGCACTGCCATTCCCATTCATTAGGGCTATATTGCTACCAGCTACAAGCTCTGGCTAGTCTTTGTATGAATAATTAAATGAAACGATGCTTTGGGATTTTTGTTTTAACTTTTAAAATGTTGACAGACCACAGTCCAGTATCTGGGGGTATTGGAGCAGTAGTCCCATAAAATTGGTTGTTCCGAGTCATTTCTGACTTATAGCGGAGCTAAATACCAGTCTTTTGTTATGCCTGTTGAAGGTTTTATTTTATTTTTTTTAAAAAGAAATAAGACTGAAAGTTCTTTTTCTGTTTAAAAGAATGACATCTTTTAAATAAATGAAGTTAATGTTAAACGGTTCCAGGGAGAGTAATGGCCTTTGCAGACTGCTAGAAATAGTGCAAATTGAGTCCACTTTAACTGCCCTGGCTCAGTGCTAGGGAATCATGGGAATTGTATTTTTTTTCTGAGACATTGAGCCTTCTCTGCCAGAGAGCTCTGCTGCCACAATAAACCACAGTTCCCATGATTCCCTAGCACTGAGTCAGGGCAGTTAAAGTGGACTCAGTTTGCACTATTTCTGGCAGTCTGCAAAGGCCCTAAGTTAAGTCATTGTAAAACATGGACTTGTTGCTATAACTAAATATACAGGCAATGACAGATAAGATTTTTACAAACAGAAATCATTCTACCGTATGTTGCAGAAATTTAAACAAGTTTTTCAAAAATTTACACAACCTACAGAAATGCCTCCATGTGTCTCTGAGCGTGGCAGTTTGGCTTTTAATATTCTCAACACATCAAATTTAATATTCTCAACACACCAGATTCCCCAAACTGGGAATAATTCTACTCCAAATTGGCTGGAAAACCAGGAAGTACAAAATAGAGGTGGCTTCTGGTTATTTTGTGTTGCATTTTCAGCCGGTTTTGGCTGAAAATCCGTTCCTATGGACCTTGGAGGCAAAAGTTGGCCCATTGCTTTGCACTAGAATATATGCGCTGCGGTCTAATCTGCTGCAGAAGGAGTAACATTTTAAAACATTTACATACAACATTAATCTTGTTAGCCGGCAGCCTTGAAAGGCAATGTACTATAGCATTTTAATATTGCAAAGGGTTATAATGAGAAAGGTGTCCTAGGACTAATAGAATAATTAAAGAGAAATGTAAGCAATGAGATACTTTCATTTATTGATCGGACATCAAGGGCCTGAGTGCATAGAAACCTCGTAACAATACCATGCAGGGTTGTATTATGTTTGTAATACTTTGGAAGCTGACTTAATTCGCAGGATTAAATGCACCAAGATCAGTTCAGGAATTTTACTTGTCTTTATAGATTTGCTGCTTTGGCATCTTTCAACTACTTTAACATAGTTGTTATTTGGCTAGGAAGGTGGAACTTGCTTTAAATCAGTTTTGATGCTTAATCGTCTCCTTTTTCTTCTTCAGGTCAGTAACAGATCCACGAGATGGAAAGAGAGTTGCACTCAAAAAGATGCCCAACGTCTTCCAAAATTTGGTCTCTTGCAAAAGGGTCTTCCGTGAACTGAAGATGTTGTGTTTTTTTAAGCATGACAATGTAAGTGGTCTGCAGCTTGCTCTTGATAGATGCATTCTGATGCAGGTGGGATTAAAGCTTTTATTTCATTGCAGACATGTCTGGGCTACATGTCTAAAACTGGTTAAATGAGAGTTGTGAGTTACATTTACCTCACTGCTTACCTGAGACGGGTCTACAAAAAAGCCTCAAAATGACACATTACACTTGAGCAAGTGCCTCCCGTTTCTGAGCAAGGAGAGGAATCAAGCCAGCGGCCCCTTGGATTTTCCCCCCAGCTCTTCCTTCTGCATGTCCAAAAAAACCACAAGTTTGGGAACTTTCACTTCAGCCTTTCTTTAACAGTGTCTCATCTGGATTGATGATTTGTGGTTAACATTAACAGTGTTTGGTTTCAGCGTAATCAGCTCCAAACCATAGGCACCAGAGCTATCTTGTTTAACCTAGTTAAAGCTTGCCATCGTTCTGGATAACATGGCACGGCGGGCCTAATAAAATGGTGAAGTGAAAGACTCTGAATTCCTCCACTTGGCTGTATAGTGGTGTTTCCCAAACTTTGATCCTCCAGTTGTTTTGGACTTCAGGTCCCAGAATTCCTGATTGTTGGTCCAACTGTCCAGGGCATCTGGGAGCTGAAGTCCAAAACACCTGGAGGACCAGTGGTCTACAGGATAGGGAGATGGGAGGGGTAAGCACACAAACAAAGCTCATTACAGCTTGTTTGTGTTTATATATGTTGTGCTCAACTGCAACTTTGCTTAATACGCAAATATGGCCAGTGCTACAGAAGGAACTAAGAATGAAGGGAATGGCTAGTGTGAAGTAACATGTGAATAGTTTTTTGTGGGTTTTTCGGGCTGAGTGGCCATGTTCTAGAAGAGTTTCTTTCTGACGTTTCGCCAGCACCTGTGGCTGACATCTTCAGAGATGTGGCTTCAGCATCTGTGGCTGGCATTTCTCTGAAGATGCCAGCCACAGATGCTGGCGAAACATCAGAAAGAAACTCTTCTAGAACATGGCCACACCACCCAAAAAACCCACAAAAAACTATGGATGCCGGCCATGAAAGCCGACGACTTAACATGTGGATGTTGCAAACATTTGCATAGGAGTATGGAATCATAGTATCCTAGAGTTGGAAGAGACCCCAAGGGCCATCCAGTCCAACCCCATTCTGCCATGCAGGAACTCAAAATCAAAGCATGCTCGATAGATGGCCGTCCAGCCTCTGTTTAAAGACCTCTAACGAAGGAGACTCCACCACTTTCCAAGAGTACTTGCAGAGTTAATGGAGCTTGCTTCAGTGTTGTGGGAGTGTTTCCTTGGCCCCAGTGGAATATCTGTTCCTAGTGCTACCAAAACTGCTGGTCCCCAGATTTCCCCTGAAATATTCTCTGACACTTCTTGTGAATGCTTGCAAATATAGCACATTCTAAAAACGTGAGCCTTTGCAGGCATTCATTTTAAACTTTGGTGGTGAATGGTGGCATACTCATGCGTTCCTTATTATGGGATTTAAACTGTTAGCTGTTCAGATGTCATCTCAGCTATACACTGTCTACATGGCACCAGGCAAGGTATTCATCTTTCAGTTTCAGCTACGTACCTATCTGTAAAAAAGTAATTGGAACTCAGTCTTAAATTTGCATGGACCAGGAATATATGTGAAATGTTAATAACTTACTGGAAGTATTAGACAAAATCTCTTTACAGGCCTTTTCACAAGGAAAAAAACTGTAGGTGGGAGAAGAAGCTATTTGTAGTTAAGTTATGTTCTTTGTTTTTTTGTTTCTTTCATTTATGAGTCACCCTACAGCTGAAATTCTTGGATCATTGTATTTACAAAATAGTAGAGTAAAGCCAGTAATAAAGTGAAGAAACATTACTTGAAAACATAAATTAAAAAAGCAATAATAATAATAGCATATTAGAAAAGGAACATAAATATCAAATATCACAGCAGCACAAAGAACAACTTTAAATCTTAGCTTTAATATCACTTAAAAGGCCTGCAAGATTTTTTTAAAAATGTAGTGTCTTTGTCTGGCACTGAAAAGTCAACAAAAATGGTGCCAGGCTGATCTTGCTGAGGAAATGTTTTACAGTTTAGTGAACCACATTTTTTAAAAAGCTTCACTGTCAAGTAATCTGTTGCTGGATCTGTTTGCATGGGTACTTTGAGCAGCCTTTCAAATATTGTGGCCCCAAACTATGAAGGTTAAAACCAGCCCTTGGAGTCGAAACCCAAAACAACTCAGCATCCAGATAATATGATAACGGGCAATTCCTGATAGTATTCTTGCTGTTCTGTACTAACTGAAGTTTTTGGTCTGTCTTCAGGGGCATTTACTGTAGTGTATTACAGTAGTCTAGTTGTGAGGCTACCAGAGCAGATATCGATGATGGCGGGATGTAATCATACCATTAGAATAGTCGGCGATTGAATCTCATCTGGTAAAAGATGCTTGCATCACTACAGATATTTGTGTCTCAGGTGACGAAACATGGACCTACAAACACATCCACACCTTGAATGTGATGCTTTAAGCAGAGTACAACCCTGTTCTGAACTAGCTGGACAGCATTAGCTTGGATAACTAGCCATCAACAGAACCTCCTTTTTTTTTCTGGATGGTGTCTCAGTTTATCGCAGGGGTAGGCAACCTTTTTGAGCCGGGGGCCGGGTTTCTGTCCCTCAGACAATTGGGGGGCCGAAGCACCAATAAATAAATAAATAAATAAATTTTAAAAAATTAAAAAATATGGATGCACACTCTCTCAGCCCCAGAAAAGCCATGGCAAAACCTCTGGAGATTTTGCCAAGAAAACTCCAAGAACAAATAATAACAACAATAATCAATATCATCATGGCGGGTGGCGGCGACGGTGGGGGGTGGCGGCGGCAGGACCACCCTGGGGCTGGTCCAAAGGCCTCGGGGGCCCGCATCCGGCCCCCGGGCCTTAGGTTGCCTACCCCTGGTTTATCGGTTCTCATTCACTGCTTCGTGTGAGTCTGATGAAAAAGTGAAGTAGAACTGCCTGTTTTCAGCCAAATTGAAACGTCATAATTACCCCTCTCAGTGAAAAACCTTGGACCTTCCAGGTGTTTTGAACTTCATCTCGCAGAAGCTCCAACAAACCTGGACTGGGCTGGTAAGGATCTATAGTCATCTGAAGGGCCAAGGGCCATCATTAATGTAGATGTTAGACAGCATGAGGAACAAGGTGGAACCTTGCAGGATCCCAAAGAATAAATGCCAAGAGGTTAAGCTGAAGGTTCACCCGGCAAATAATTTGGTGTCTGAGACTGGCCGCAATGGTCCCCAAACTGTGCTCTTTAAGGGATTTTGGACTTCAGCTCCCAGAATCCCAGACTATTGGCCAACATGGCTGTGGCTTCTTGGAGATGAAATTCAAAATCTCTTAAAGGGCACAGTTTGGGGACTACTGAGCTTAGGGGGAATCTGCAGAGTGCCATGAAAAACAAGTACCAGTGTTTCAGTTACAGTCTTTCCCTGGATGTCTAGGTCTTAGCAGCTGCCCAGATGTGCCTTCCCATGGCACTGTACAAGCCCCAGGTTTTACTTGAAGCTTTTGTTGTGGTGCATGTTAATTTGACTCTATTCAATAAGGGTGTCATATTGAGGAGGGAGCTGGCTTGTTTTCTGCTGCTCCAGAGAACAGGACCCGGAGCAACGGATGCAAGCTACAGGAAAAGAGATTCCACCCCAACATTAGGAGGAACTTTTTGACATCTGTTTGACAGTGGAAGACACTCCCTTGAAGATTGTGGTGAAGTCTTCTTCTTTGGAGGTTTTTAAACAGAGGCTGGATGGCCATCTGTCAGGGATGCTTTGGTTGAGAGTTCCTGCATGGCAGAATGGGATTGGACTGGATGGGCCTTGGGGTCTGTTCCAACACTATGATTCTGTGATTCTCAGGGAAAGTGTCTTTTATTTTCTTTGCTACTTCAGAAGCTGATCAGTTCTTTAACCATGCACTATTGCAGAGGTAAGGCAATGGTGTTTGATGGCACTGTGCACTTCAGTTTTGCACTGTTCATTTTGTTCCAAAACACACTGCAGAAATAATCCAGTTTGAGACCGCTTTAACTGCCCTGGCTCAGTGCTAAGAAAACCTGGCAATTGTAGTTTATTGTGGCACCAGAGCTCTCTGACAGGGAAGGCTAAATGTCTGGCCAAACTACAGTCCCTCAAATTCCCTAGCATTGATCCAGGGCAGTTAAAGCAGTCTCAAAGTGGATTATTCCTGCACTGTGTTTTGGATCCTAATCGGTAGACTTAGTTCTTCACAGACTGGAGGAGGTATCAAAAGCTAACCAGGCAATCTTTTTAAACAGCTGTACAGATATGGTATTGGAGGATGAAAGTAAGAGGTGCTTAGATAACATCAGATAGGCCCTTGGAAATGCATATCTGTTTACAAAGTTGGTTTTTACCTCTGCCCCCAAATTAGAACCGGCTTGAGCTGATCTGATTCTGTGCGACATAAATATAGACTGACTGTGGTTTTAATGTTCTCGATGCCTCAAGATCATCCTTTGAAAGTGACTGCTGAGTAGGAAAAGGGGGGGAAAGCCACTAGAGGATGTCGGGGTTGTTGTTGTTTTTTGCACATAACACATAACAGAGCTGTGATTTTTGTGATGGTTCTAAAAAAATCATCACTTTAAGCTTCTTCTGCATAAGGTACCAAATTATTGCAGCTGTAATTTGAGTGAACTCTGTGTTTGCAGTGAAAATATTTTTGCTGATTTTTTTAAAGCCAGCAGGACTACACGTAGAGCAAACTTAGAATTTACCACCCTTTAAAAAGATATATATATAAGCTTCATATATTAGGGAAAATGTCCACATGGAAGTTCAGTTCATGTAATTTGTGCTAAACAGGATCTCTAAACAGTTGGTGAAGATTCAGCTCTCTGTGAATATTGGTAGATAAAATGAGCCAGTCCCAAAAACATGGACTCTATATCCAGGTCAGGAGCTTGACATTAGTTTGAGGCTAACTAGGGCTGTACCTGAACTGGATTCTTAAACCATGGCTTATTTGTCATCAGACTGCTTAACCCTGATAAGGAGAGAGAATTTGTTCCAGGGGTGGCTCTTTTATCTGCCCAAATCTTCAACCTAGGTGCATCTACACTGTAGAAATAATGCAATTTGACACCATTTTAAGTGCTGTACTATATAGTTGCCTCTCCTAACTTGCAAGGGATCCGTTCCGGACCCCCCCGCAAGTTAGGAGATTTGTGTATATTTAAACCCCATTGAGATGAATGGGACGTGCCCCATTCACTTCAATGGCAGTCAGCCCGCCACGAATCATCAAGTCCGTGGATTTCAAGTCCACGGACTTGGAGGTGCGACTGTAGTTCCATCCTGTGAAATCCTGGGGTTTTACAAGTTATTTAGCCTTCTTTGTCAAAGAGTGCTGGTAGCTCACAAAGCAACAAATCCCAATATTCTGCAGGGTGGAGCCATGGCAGTTAAACTGGTGTCACACTGCATTATTTCTACAGTGTAGATGCAACCTTAGTGAATTACCTTGACTTTGTGGGTTTTTAAAATCGGTGCAAATAATTATTGTGTTCTGTTTTGTTTATAGAAATATTTCACATTATTGCTGGCTGTATTGGTCTATTAAAAGGAAGGAGGATATCTTGCAAAGGGTTTTTGGTAGCCATCTAAAAGGAAGGTTCTGGTATTTTCTGAATTATACTCAGAAGCAATCATTATCTTAACACAGGGATAAATGAATCTCATCACAAAAACTACAGTCTTCAATTTCCTGCAAACAGGATGAAGTAGTTGCGCATACTTTAACCGTAACAGAGATGACCGCTTTCAGGAAGATCTTACCCAAGAAGTTCAGAGCAAAGAGATCTTGCATTAGTTGACTGTGGATCTTTAGGAAAGCCAACTAAAGGAGCTTTAAGACATGCAAAACATAGCAGGGGTATTGTTTGAGGCCCTTCATTTGTTGGAAATATTGGTTTTGCAATTCTTTGTTGGGTGTCTCCATAATTAATGGCTTCATGTGTTTATCCAGTTATGACTCAACTAGTATGCAGCTGAGTGTTGTGACCTTTGAAAATAAAGATATCAGCAGCCATGGCTCTAGTTCCTTATGAAAATGTAGTGTTTTGTTAATACGACTGGACATTTCTCTTACAAATAAACCAAGACTTAATTCGTGCATATGAGATCCTTCACTCTATTACTGCCAGCCTCTCCCCCATGGCTCATCAGATTATTTCTTATTTATTTGAATTCTTAATCTAAATGCTTACTTGTCCCTATAGCCTTTAAGATGCAGTGGGCAGAAGACTTTAAATCTATTTTGCTGAGAAACAAGCTTCACCGATTTCCATGGCGTCTGTGTGCTAGAACTGTAGCCTCGATCATTTCCCTTTGGCTGTAGCATATTTTTTTCAAATTCTTTATTGGCTTTTTAAAGTTATTTTGTGTGGATCAAGTAACTAGAGCCATTTTATTTTTTTTACAGAGTGTGAATGAATCGATTCTCCACAGTTTTATTGATTGATCAGTTAGGCTAATAGAAATACAAGTACTTAATAAAAATTGCAAACGGCAAGTAACATTGTAGAAGAGGTATCGCATGGGTATGTGAGAGGCGAGGATAATGCCTCTTCTGAGATGGTGTTTGCTATGACACATGTGTGCATCGCCTAAAATGAAAAAGTATGATTTTTTATTTCTTTGGAAATACTGTTTTTTCAGTGCAAATACATGTAGATTTACTTACTAGAGGAAAATGTTAGCTTGGTGTCCTGACAGGTTTACTGTAATGCTATGAAATCAACTTTTGCAGCAATGTCTGGCTATTATTACAAGCGATGATCTGAAGCAGACTGACTAATTTCCATTTTTTCAAACTGATGTCTGATTTCTTGCATGCTGTCTCAGTTAGGTCAGCCGTCTTTACCGATTCAAAATACCTGATCACGGTGAATACTACAGCTATTTATTTATTTATTTTTTAAATGGAAGGTGCTTTTTGCAGATCCTTTCTCTGGAAATGCACCTGTTTTGTAAAGAGTTGGCTTGGCTAAGGACTTGTGCCAGCTTGACTCAAATGCTTCTATGCAATCAGATGTTTGCAGGGATCAATTCAATCCAAAAATTGCTTTGCTGCATTTTAAGGACTTTAAACATGGAAGCATTTTATCTTTAAAGGATGTATCAGGGCGTTTGGTTGCTAGCCGTTGTATTTTAGAATTACTTTTGGAGCATTAAAGTCTGGATGTGAAGCCTCACTTTTCCTTTAAGCTGCTTTGATCAGCACTGACTTTTCTGTTTATGAGCTCCTCTTTCTGGTTTGCATCTCCTACCCTCCACCTGCAAGTGTGGCTTTAGAATACACTGGTTTTGTTTTTGCAATTGCCTTTTTAAAGTAAAGGATTTTAGGGTATTCAACTCAGCTTTCTTCTTATTTCTTCTTATTTCCTAGGTACTCTCTGCTCTTGACATTCTTCAGCCGCCACACATTGACTACTTTGAAGAAATGTATCCTATACGTTAAAATAAACAATCTTAATCAAGGTAGGTGTGAATGATTCTAGGCCATAAAATTGCCTGCTGGTTTTGAATTTGTAATCTCCAAGCTTTATGGCATCAGGAAGGATGGTAAGTAGAAATCATCTTGTCAGGCTGGAAACTGTTGATTACTTATTATAGGGCTGGTGTGTGATAGGAAGGAGGAGTGGGAATGCAGATATTTGATAGAGGAGTTGAATAATACATTCTGGGTCATAAAGATGTGTAGAAAAGTGCCCAAGAAATAGCTGCAGGTAAATGAATGTGCAATGTGGAAAAGCTTCAAAATTCTTGAATAGTAGAGAAGACTATAACCAACATGTCTCAGAACCGGTATTCTCATTTACTTCATGTGGATTTAGTTCCTTTTTTTTACACATTACACTTGTTTTAAGGAAGTTTACATTATTGGCACGAAAGACAGGATTTCTTTTTCCTTAGCCCTTCAATGCTTACTTATGAGTAAAGAGATTTGCAGTGCTGCATGGATTACAGTTATTGAGTACTGTATAGCCTAAGGTTACTATTCTGGATCAAATGGTATGATTTATAGTCTCCATACTAATCTCTCATCTAGGAAACTTCAGGGGCTACTCTTAAAACATGAGAAGATGCAGAAAAATAAAAGAAAAACAGTTTCTCTTTTTTTCTTTTTTTGGTCTACTTTTTTTCCAGTGGAAATTTTTTGAGTTTTGGTGGGACAGTGACAAAAAATGATTTTTAAAAAAAAATTTTTTTGAAGGAATGGAATATTCTTTAAGACAAAGTTTTGTTCATTCCAAATGCCTGTGGTGAACATTCAATGTAAGATGGGTGGAAATGAGGTGGCCCTTGCTGGCATGGTGGCTCCTGCAGATCTTGACACCCTTCGTGATGCCCAGACATGGTCTTTCATCGGGATTGTGCTGCCTTCATTTTGTCCTAATCTTGCATATTAGAATCAAAGAATCATAGAGTTGGAAGAGACCACAAGGGCCATCCGGTCCAACCCCCCTGCCATGCAGGAACTCAGAATCAAAGCATCCCCAACAGATGGCCATCCAGCCTCTGTTTAAAAACCTCCAAAGAAGGAGACTCCACCACTCTCCGAGGGAGCGTCTTCCATTGTCGAAAGCCCTTACTGTCAGGAAGTTCCTCCTAATGTTCAGGTGGAATCTCTTTTCCTGGAGCTTGAATCCATTATTCTGGATCCTATTCTCTGGTGCAGCAGAAAACAAGCTACGTAGCTCCTTCCTCAATGTGGCATCCCTTCAAATACTTCAACAGGGCTATCATATCACCTCTTAACCATCTCTTCTCCAAGCTAAATATATCCAGTTCCCTAAGTCGTTTCTCATAGGCATGGTTTCCAGACCCTTCACCATTTTAGTTGCCCTCCTCTGGACACGCTCCAGTTTTTCAGCATCCTTTTTGAATTGTGGTGCCCAGAACTGGACACAGGATTATTCCAGGTGGGGCCTGACCAAAGCAGAATACAGTGGCACTGTTATTTCCCTTGATCTAGATACTATACTTGTTGTTGAGATGGTTCAGACTCTGTAATGTCTCATAGTCTCTAATGTGATAAAAGCACATTCTTCTCAATCTGCTGCCTTTAGCATGGCAGCCCAGTTGGTGGACATTTGTAAGGCAGCTCCTTGGGCATCCCCATCGTCTTTTGGGCGACATTACAAGGTTGACAAATTTGCCCCTGCAGATGTTGAATTCAGAAGATGCGTTTTGCAAAATGTGGTACGTCAGGGGATGTGTTGTCATAGCTTACCAGCCCAAGAGATGTAGGGACTGCTTGGTTAGGCCCTGTAGTAAGGATGAACTCCTCACATGTCAGGGAAACAGACCATTGGTCATTGCAAAGATGCCTTTTCTGCAGTTTTAGGGAGGGAATCATTTTATTTGTAGATTCTTTGTTGTTTATGTTGGCTGGTTCTTTTCTATGGGTTGGCTTCCTTGTGTGATTCTTGGATTTGGAGTCTGTTTGGAGTTCAATATTTCCTCACTGGGGCAGGGGCTATTGCTCCCACTTAGGGTGGTAGAAGCCATTGATTAGACCAGTGATTCCCAAACTCTGATCCTCCAGATGTTTTGAACCTCTGCTCCCAGAATTCCTGGTTGTTGATTAAGCTGTCTGGGGCTTCTGGGAGTTCAAGTCCCAAACCCTTAGGGAGCCAAGGCTTGGGAACCACTGGATTAGACTAAAGCCCTTCCTCAGAAGTGCATGGGATGAGCAAGACCTGTTGCAAGGATTCCCCATTGGTGCAAAATGGTTCAACAAAGTGTTAATTGGTGTTAAATGGGGGCTGTTCTCACAGACACACCTACTGTTCAGTTTCTTTTTTAAAAAATTACACAAGATCCATTAACAGATTTAATTTAGTAATCCAAACTTACTTGGCCCTAACCCTTTATACGACATTATTGGTTCACATTGTGACTACAGCAAAGACTTCTTGATCTCCAGAAAGGCTTCATGCTTAGATTTGAACCTCTTTGCTCCTCAGGTCGAAATCCTGCAGTATCTGAGAACCTGTAATTTGCAAATTATGATCCCCTGCACTTGTTAGACTTCCTTTTTGCCATTCTATGGAAATGCATTATGTGTAGAAATGAAATATAATGCAATTCTCCCTCAAACACTCTTCCCCCCCCCCCCAATTTTTTTGTTATTGTTGAGTCTTTCACTGAGTTTGAACTTGCTTGATAATATTTTTGTGTCAGTTTCAAGGAGGATGTAGGTGGGATCTACTGAGCCAAGGACAGCGGTTCAAATAAGAATTGTTTTTGTTCCTCTTAGGGAGTTTACCAGCTTACAGCTCTAAAGATCTTAAAGGCAACAGTCTGCCTAGACTCATCCCGCTAATCTATTGCTATATTTAGAGCTAACTTAAAACATTAGAGCAGATAAAAAGATAATTGCCATAAAACTCAGAAAAGGCCTTGGTACCATTTGATGGGGGGGGGGGGGGAAAGTGGACAGAGATTGGATTTCTGGATATATAACGTGTGCGGTTTTTCACAAAGGCATTCTTCAGACTCACAACAAAATGGACAGATCTTATAGTATTTGCAGCATTAAGAACACCAGACTGATGACCAGAGCCTCATGCTTAAGCTGTAAAAGACTGTAAAAGTAGGATGGCTTCAGATAGGGACAAGGGAATTCTGCTCATGATGGGGTGCCATCAACTCCAGTCAGACCTTTGTGCTTTCCTGAAGCTGGGGCTTCATCCAGAGAACAAGGCTTTCCACCTTCCTAGGCTTAGGAAGAGGAACATCGAAACAGCTTTACCCTTCCTTCTTCAGTCTTCTTCAGAAATATCTCCAGCCTCCTTGCTTCAGTTTCATGAAATGAGCAGAAAGCCACATCACTCCCAACTCTACCAGAAAAAAAATCATGGTAAATCTAATAAAAATATATTTCCTCTGAGCAACAACTTCAGCCACATAATGCTCGCCTGTGGTGATCAGCTCAGATGTTCAGAAAAAAATATGTTTTTTCTTAGCGTACTATTGAGCTTGAGATGTCTGTAGATGAGAACATGTGGGTGCTGATCTTCCCTTGACAGGTGACAGGTGGACCTGGACACATCTTGTAGCAGGAAATTTAGGACTGTCTCTCATTTTTCCACTTGACAGCTCAATTTCAGATCCTTTACTTGGAGGGATTTCCTTTATATGAAGCATACGCCTCTGGATAACAGGGTAACTGCAATAGCAAAAGGACACAGACTGGGCTCTGTTCTTAGCACAACAGGGGTGCAGTATTTTAATGAACTTGGTTGAAACAAAATAAAATTAAGGCTGCGAAGATTCTTAATGCCTTACTCTGGAGTTGTTCTGCATGAGCTCTTCCAAAGGAATTCTTTATAACTTCAAAGACATGAACTTACAAATGATGAAAGCTCAGCATGTTCAGTGCTCACTTTGTTTGAATTTTTGGTATCTGCGGACATAACGTCAACTCTGATCAGCCCCATCCAGACTGCCCTGGTCAAGGTAAATGGGAACCCCACAGCCATATGGAGCTGCTCTACTTCTAGTGTGAATAAACGTTATCTAAACCAGGAGTGGACAACTGTGGAAGGCTTTTGTTTGTTGTTGTTAACTGTCCTCGAGTCGTTCTCGACCCATGGCAACCCTATGGATGAGACTTCTCCAAGACCCTCTGTCCTTCACTGCTCTACTTAATTCCTGCAGCCCCTTCATACCTGTGGGCTCCTTCACAGAGTCCATCCATCTGGCATGTGGTCTTCATCTCTTCCAGTTCCCTCCACCTTCCCTCCACTACAGATCCCAGGATTCCATAGAATGGAGCCATGACAAAGTTAGAGCAGTGTCAAACTGGATCAGTTCTGCAGTGTGGTAGCAGCCTAAGGGTCTTGATTTCCAACTTGAACACCAGCGAAAGACAACATAGCAAGGCAAGGAAGGAGATAGTAGTTGCTGGCACGATGTGGCTGGTCTGGCCATTTAGCAGAGGATCTTCACCAGTCTGCTTCCTTGTGTGCTGTTTCCAAGTCTGCTGCATAAAATGGTCAAGTTTCACAAGCAGATTAAAGATTCAGATACGTCTATGAGTCATGTACTCTTTATTGGTCTGTGTCCTTACTTTTGAGAACAGTCAGGTTCGGGGACTGTTTGTGTTTTTGCAAAAAAGCCACTTATTTGGAAGCAGGACTCCTGTTCTGTTGCAGCCCTTTCACATTCCTCCTGCCTTAGTGGCGTCCTAATCCCAATACTATGGGTCTGGCAATTTGCCTTGCATGGTTGCAGAAACTATTTCTGCCCCACCATTTCCCCCTTTCCCCTCTCTCTTTCCCTATAATTAATCCACCTCTGAGCTGGCATTCTGATGGTGCATTTCCCATTACCAGGGGCATGGCCAAGCAATACAAAGGGCTTTGGGGCAGGATTCCAGCTGGTTCCAGATCCCTGCTCCCTAATACTTGAGCTTTGATGCACACTACGGTTTTCTGTGATACGCCTAAACTCGTAGCCAACTGTCAGGGTGGCCTGTTATCCATTTATAAAGCGTGTGTCACTTTCGGGCTTTGTCGCTGTTGTCACTTGGTTACGCAATTACAGCCACCTGAGGATGTATGCAGCGTTTTTAGGGACAGGCGGTTCTGCTCGCATCGGATGAGAGCAAATGCGCTCGTGCCGCCACTTATGGATGGCTTCCTAAACGTTTATCAGAGGCTCAAAGGGGAGCTGAGCAACTTTGATAAGCTTGAACGTCTTCATTTTTGTTTTGTATGCTGTCTCTGTACGGGGAGAAAGGAAACTGTTCAGAAGCCTCTGTAGTTTTGTTATAAAACAGGTTTTTTTCCTTTTAGGTTTTTTAAAAAGTGGGCTTACTTGCAAGAGAGGTGGGCTGATACCTTCCATCCTTTCGTAGGTCAGTAAAATGAGTCCCCATCTTACAGATTATAAACTGCTTAGAGAGTGCTGAGTTCACTGGTAAGCGGTATAGAAATGTACAGTTGGCCCTCCACATTTACGGATTTGACTTTTGTGGATTTGGTTATTTCCATACATTCTCTCTAGGAATCTCTTAAGTCCTCCAGCGCAATTCTGCCAGATATTGACCATAGATATTGTGCTGGAGAAGCTGGAGGTTCCTAGAGAAAACACTTCTCTAGGCATTTGTAGGTCTTCCAGCATGATCCTATGATCAGCATCTGGCAGATGTTGACCATAGAGTTGCACTGGAAGACCTGGAGATCCCTAGAAATGTGTTCTCTCAGGTTAAAAGAATAGTATTTTTTATTATTTGAGGTTTTCCCACATTCACAGGGGTCCTTCACCCCTAACCCTAGCGAATGTGGAGGGACCACCATATTTAATATTACTATTGCTGTACCTTTATTACTCATTAGAACCCTTGTTGACCCTTGAGAGAGAACAGTGGACAAGTAATACTTACAAGATATAAACAGTTTTAAAATTATTTTGAAATAAATAAGCATCTTATTGAGCTTTGGGCATCAATAAAAATCTAACTGGCCACATATTTATTGGTAGTGTACTTTCCTTTTGGAAGGGAAATATGATGAAAATAATGGTGTAGTCTTCAGTATCTTCACAGTAGATAAAAAAAAAAATTAAACCAAAAAACCCCCTTTGTTTTTCAGATATAAATTCTATAGTGTAAAAGGCATGTGAGGTGTTTGACCAAAAAAAGCTTTTGGTTATGCTTTCCGGATAATGAAGCAGCATTATTTCCTTTCACGAAAGCACATTTTCTGATTGTAGTAATAGCCAGTTAATGGGGGTAAATATGTTTCAGTAAATATATGACTATATCCAGTAAATATATGAATTAGTAAGCTGGGGTTTTATTAATTGAGCCCTCTTTC
Source organism: Phrynosoma blainvillii (assembly GCA_026167975.1). Classification (NCBI taxonomy): domain Eukaryota; kingdom Metazoa; phylum Chordata; class Lepidosauria; order Squamata; family Phrynosomatidae; genus Phrynosoma; species Phrynosoma blainvillii. Next base: position 6,732,743 of record JANUYF010000014.1, on the reverse strand, counting down.
TTAATGACATAAGTATTGGGTGGCTTAAAATATAAACTGTTTTCACACACAAATGTCACTTGATGACTGCATTTAAGCACATGCCCTAATGATGTATACAGATGGTCACCTGGCAGTATAGTGCGTATCCCAGAGCTTTTAAAAGTTACTTTAGGAGCTGTCCAAAATGTAACTTTTTTGGCTCTGCAGTGGAGTCATGGGGTGCCTAACCATATATTCATTAACCTAGCCATGCCATGTAATGTGGCTGATACAGACTACACTACCACACTAGTTAAAAATTACCTAAATCCACCTTGGCACAATACTTCTCATCAATGTTATTTTGGCAACAAGTTAGTCAAGTCTATCAGCCACGGTTACACCACCAGGCACCACTAACCTAAGCCTTCCGCCTCCCAAATATTGCATTTTAAGTTCCTTTTTTTACATGCAAGTGATTTCTTGTGGCTTTCCTAGCCTTTCTCATGTACAGAAAACTTAACCCCAGAGTATCACATGTTAGGGGGACCAAGCTTGTTAAAACACACACAGCGTCAAGTGAGGAAATGTGAACCTACTTTTCTTAATTTTGCATACTTTGGGTCTCCTTGAGCAATGCCAAAGTGGTGACAGAATGTGCTAAGGAGGCGATTACCGCACGTTACAAAATAAAAATGCTTCCCCATGAATTGAGTTGAACAAAATATAACATGAGAGACTGTCCCAGGAGTCCCAGTAACAACTTTTAGCGTCTCCAATATTAAAGAAAATAAACGGGAACTTTTTTATTGCCATGACTGCGCTATATCACGGTATGATGATAAATCTGTGTCCCTCATGGACTTGTTTTTGCAATTGCTGTAATATACAGGTGTTTTTGGTTTTTTTCATACAGTGAAATCTGAATAATACTTCATAGATTTTTTTTTAAAACCCACAGCTGGAATGATAGATGCATCAAGAAGATGTCGTTGTTTTCCATTAGTAAAATGGTGGTTCTCCCCCCCCCCCCCCATGGCTTTGTGCAGTCTAGTATTGATGTAAAACAAGGCATAATAGATAGTTGGCTGCTGGAATGAATAGATAGTTGGCTGCTCAATAGGCAGAAATCATCCTGTTTAATCTATTTGTGTATGTGTCAGAAAGCAGTAGACAATAGTTGGATTTGACAGGATAGCTGGCTTAGAATTTGGGGAGACAACGCTGGCTGTGCTCTAAGTATGAGATAGTACAAGTCTCATTTAACAAATTAGTTGCGTTCCTAGGCACCACTTCTTTCAGAAGAAAATTTGGTGCCAGAGGCAGAAGTGACATGCAAAGAATCGGGATAGATTCTTACACCTCAAAAAAGAAAAGAAAAGCAGTTCAACAAGTTTCAGCAGACATTTTGCTTCAAAGCTCATAGTGCAAACATGCAAACGACCAGGTCTGTTATGCTTTCATGAGTAAAGAAAAACTTTTTGAACCTTCTAATAATAATAATAATAATAATAATAATAATAATAATAATTTCTACAGCATGCATATGGAGGAAGTAGACTTTAGTCTACGAAAGCTCCTGCTGCAAACTTCTTCATTTCAGTTAGTCTTAAAGGTGCCACAAGATCTCTCTGTATACTGATTCTACAGACTAACACAGCTATATCCTTGAATTCTATCTGTATATGGTTTTTTTTGTTGTTATGTGGAGGTAGCCAGCAAGGCAGACTTATCAGCTCTTCCACTTTCTCTCTGTTAATGCATGCTTGATACGTAATTCTGGAGGCAGCTGCTGTTTGCCTTGCCTAGTGTAGGCTGGCACACATGGCTACAGTAGGATCGCCTAGGCTAGAATCCCACTCTTTCTCAGCTCAAGCTTTGTTTATTGGATTGTATGCTGGAGACACACTGCTGCAATCCAGCACCAAAAGTCTATGTTTCTGCGTTCCATAGTCTTTCATGGTCTATCCAGTCAAACGCTTTGCTATAGTCTATAAAGCACATGCTGATTTTCCTTGGGAATTCCCTGGTGCGCTCCGTTAGCCATCGTATGTTTGCAATGTGATCCTGGTGCCTCTTCCTTTCCTGAACCCTGCTTGGACCTCTGGGATTTCTCTCTCCATGTGGGGTTGGGGTTTATGTTGCAGAATTTTGAGCATGATTTTGCTTGCGTGGGAGATCAGTGCTATGGTCCTATAGTTACCTATATGTAAATAGGTAGATCATTCCAAATAAGCGGTTGTTGTTCCCAAGGAAACCTCATCTGTTAAGGAAGCCTCATAATTTACCAGTTATCAGGTGAGCAGAAGGAGAAACTATACTTTTGCAATGTGTCAGGCTTTGTGTGTTAAGTTTGCTTGTCAGTCTGTTAGCTTCAAGCCTTTCAGTCAGCACAAATTAAGAAGCCTTGTCTATTCTTCCCAGGTTTTGCCTTGATGATTTTTCTGAAGGATGCATTTCGTACTCCTGATTTTAAGCAGCTCCTTCTCTAATTATTACTGTCAGCAGCATTTTCTGTCTGGACTTGCTATTGCTCAGTTTGTGGGGTATTGTGGCTCGAGCAGATCTTCTGTGCCTGCTGGCCATGATCTTTAAAGGATTAAAGTTGAATGTGCAAAGAAAGACGTCCACCAAGACTTGCTATCACTTTGGACCCCAACTTTGCAGGTATATGGCATTGGATCTCCCAGCTGTTCAAAAGGCTGCTTTCCTTGCAAAAAAGGGGGCTGCGGTTGGTCTTGCTTTGAGGCCCTTGTTAAATTATCCAGAGACAATCGTGCAATAGTTGCTGTTCAAGCTAATAGCACCTCTGAGCCCCGATCGAAAGCGTTCTCCTTTAATGCACAGCAGACCTGGAGCAATGCAAGTGCCATTCCAGTCCCTTGCTTAATTTAAGCTGCTTTAGTTGGCATAGCAACTAGTTGAGACATCTGGGAGACATTATGCTCAGGATTGAGGTTGAGGAGGATTTAGGTGGGAGAGCCAAAGAAGGAAGTCGTAGGTACCGTAATAAAGTACGGAGTACTGCAGTTCGCCTTCCGGAGGTGTGTGTTGGAAAGGTTTTATTACTTCTCTTTCTTTCTTTCTTTCTTTCTTTCTTTCTTTCTTTCTTATAATGCTTGCTATAGGTAAAAGTTGTAATAAAGGTACCATGCAAATGACAGTGATACGAATGAGACTTCTGCAATAAGGCTATGTCTCTTGGATACATTCTCTAAAAGCTGCAATGTCTATGCAATATTAAGATTTGCTGAGATCTTTAAGAACACAAGGATCAGATTGAAGGCCTATTTGGTCCAGTGTCTTGCTGTCCCATTCACAGTGGCCAGCCAAATACATTTGCGAGAAAGTCACAAGCATAAGATGAGGAAAACAGTGCACCCCAATTCATGATCCCCATCAATTGGTACAGCAAAATGGGAGTTGCCATTGTGACTACAAGCATAAGATGAGGAAAACAGTGCACTCCAATTCACGATCCCCATCAATTGGTATAGCGAAATGTACTGTTGAGAGTTTACATGGGAATCACCATTGTGACTACTGGTCTGCTGGTCTACTGGTATGGTTATTTGTGCCATAAGGCATTATGGTAACTCAGGCACACAAAAATGTCAGGTTGCTGTCTTGATCCATTTGGAGGGGAAACCCCAAATTAAAAGGCACTAATCGTTTTATTAAATCCAGTGGAAATGTCCCAAAGTTGTTTCTGATGCCACCAGACATCTTAGGTTGAAAATTAAGCAAAAACAAATTGGATGAAGGGGAAAAAGCATATTTCTGGTCATGATCATGGGGTACCCATACTTGCCTTGCCAAGGACAGAGCATCCTTCTCTTCAGCTTCAAACATTTTGAAGACATGACAAATGCGTGTACTACCTAGACACTGTATATGGATACAGAGCTGGAACTGACTATGGTAAATGTAATTATTTAATTTTTTTCTTGGGCAAGAAGCCTCCTGAGAGACAGTTTTGAAATGCTTTCTTTATATGTCAAATCACAGCTGGGGTTTACTGAGCTCAGACAGAAATATGGGGAGAGAGTGGGGCTTTCCTTAGTTTTCAAGGTGAACCTATCATGGGGTTTTCTTGGCAAGTTTCTTCAGAGGAGTAGAGAGATCTTGTAGCACCTTTGAGACTAACTAACTAAAATAAATAAATAAAATGTATTATTATTATTACTATTATTATTATTATTATTAACTAAAGGTGTGCTACAAGACACCTTTCTACATGCTGATTCTACAGACTAACATGGCTATATCTTTGAATTCTTCAGAGGAGATTTGCCCTTGCCTTCCCCTGAGGCTGAGAGAGTGTGACCTGCCCATGGTCACCCACTGGTTTCCATGTTCGAGCTGAGAATCGAACCCTGGTCTCCAGAGTCCTAGTCCAGCACTCAAACCACTATGCCATGCGTACATATATATGCAAGCACAGGTATCCCGAAATCCAAAACACTTCTTGACCCCAGGCCTTTCAGATAAGAGGGAGACTCAACCTGTAATTTTAAAAAAAGAAAATAATAAAATAAATCATATGCACTAACAGAGCAAACAGAAACAGCTAGTTTAAGTATACATACAGTTATTTTTTTCCTTTTTTTATTTATTTATGAAAAAGCAATACAACAATAAAAAACATAATTTACAAGACATTAAACGAACGTAGAACACATATTTACAAACATTGAAAATACGACAAACGTTACACACTTACCAACATTAAAAACATTACAAACATTAAAAACAAAACTTACTGTATACCACCCTATCACCGGTTCATACATATATATTCTTTACTTTTCTGCTTATCAGCTTTTAACTTAATCTTTACATCAGTCTACTTAATTTATAACTACATACATGCCTTGATATATTATAAATTATAATGTATATTAAGTAATCTTCAACCTCCTTCTTTATTCTTTTCCATTATTTCCAATTTTCTCTACATGGCTTGATATATTATATATTGAGTAGTCTTCAACCTTCTTCTTTATTCTTCTCCAGTTTTTCCAATTTTTCTCTACGATCAGGAGATTCGGCCATTTCTTCTTTATACGTGTCAATATTTTATCCCATTCCTTCCTGTATCACATGCCTTCATTTTGTCATTTAAATTTTTGACATCATATCTGCTTCTATTATACATACATTATACATACATTATTTTATCATACATACATTATATAACTGTATTATACATACAGTTAGGAACACATCTCGCCCTATCACTAGACCTCCATCCAACCTGTTTCTTGAAAATCGAGGGGCGCTGGTTTGGCTTCAGGTTGGACGTCTTTCCAGATTGTTGTCACCAAGCAAGGTTGTGCGTTGGACAACTCACCTGGCACTTTATTGATTGGGGGATGCAATTACGAATCCTGCTCTCTCTCTCAGTTACATCCAAGCACTGGTGACAGAGAAAGAATCAGCCAGCTAGCTAAGCAGGAATAATTTAGGCAAGGAGGCAATAGTGTATTAGTACTTCTCAAGATGCCCAAGATGCCCTTTTAAGCTATGTCCTCACTCTGTGAGAGAATCATAGAATCATAGAGTCGGAAGAGACCCCAAGGGCCATCCAGTCCAACCCCCCTGTCATACAGGAACTCACAATCAAAGCAGGCAGGCTTCCTGGTATTATATCAGTTTAACCGGTTTGACGACCCCGTCCCTTGTCCTCTGCAGATGTTGCATGCTAAGATGGTTATACATAATACATGGACACCTCTACAGCTGAAAGGGATGGAAAGTTGGGATGATGATGATGATTTTTGTTGGTTTGTATTTTTATTTTTAATTTGTTATTGTTTTAATTGTAAATTGTTTTAATTGAGATGCGATTTAATAACTTTTTAAGGGGGGGAGGAGGGAATCATACTATTTTAGCTGTATGTATTTTATTGTTGTACACCGCCCGAATTGGCTTGCCACAGGGCGGTATATAAATAAAATTTATTATTATTATATTATTATGATGATAATGATGATGATGATGATGATGATAATAATAATAATAAATGTCAGCAGGAAGAACATGCCTGCTTTTCTGTCTTGAATTACTGCTGTGTATTACCAACAAGTAGTTGCAATTCCTCTGACTCTGATCTGGCACCTCTTCCTCCTGTTTCGTCTCTATACGAAGATGCCCAATCCAAAGAAGCTAAACCGGGACTTCAGAAATGTGGGTTACATGCCTTTGGGAGTCAGTAAAGATGCTATATTGTTCGCCCAACTAGAGGAAATGTCCATATGTCCCTCTAGGCAAAAAAATGGGAGAATGGGGTTGGACTGGATGGCCTTTGTGGTCTCTTCCAACTCTATGATTCTGTGATTCAGATTGTGAGACAACTGGAGGTGGCACCACTATTGGAGTCGTACTGTCTAATAGTGGATATAGTATTAGCAACCGCTTAATCCTTGGTCAGCTATGTAGGCTGTAAATATCATAAAGTCTTTAAAAACTCAGCAAGAGGTAGCTGTTGGGAGATCTCTTGCACTAATTTGTGGATGTAAAGAACTGCATTTTGCTAATGTCCTTGTCAAACTCTACTTTCCTTAATGAATGCAATTGAAGATATGTTGTTACAGAATTGATGCAGAGTGACCTTCATAAGATTATCGTCTCCCCGCAACCGCTCAGCTCGGATCATGTCAAAGTTTTTCTTTACCAGATTTTAAGAGGTAAGTATTTATTTATTTAATTCAGATCTATTTTAAGAGGTAAATATTTATTTATTTAATTTGGATCTCTCGCCCTATTCATCCCTCACTGCATCTGGTAAACTCAGATAATGTAAAACCAGGCTTCTGCTTGGGAAAATGGAACAAAATTGAAATGGAGGGATGGCAGTTTTAAAATGACTGACTGATGGTGACTGATAAGGAGTTTGTTTTAGTGTATTAGCATATTATTTTAGTATTTTAGCATTTTCTAGTGTTGTGTTTTATCATCTGTTTTTGATTATATAGGTTTGAAGTTCCACCCTTTGGTGGAAAAGACATTATAAATACAGTAAATGTTGTTGTTATTATTATTATTATTATTATTATTATTATTATTATTAACAAGAGGTAAGAGTTTAAAAGCACTTACTGTTTGTGAACTACTTTATCAATGCAGTTTAACACCACTTTAAATGCTGCAGCTCCATCCTAGGGAATCCTGGGATTGGTAGTTTTGCAAGGTCTTTCGTCTTCTCTACCAAAAAGAAGGTGCCTCACAAAACTGCAAATCCCTCAATTATATCCATGTGAATGACTTGCTGGAGTCGTCACCAAAATACAGCTCTAGAAGTTTCCAAAGATCTCTGTGCAGATACAGAATTACCCATATGTATAATTTCATAGATGACCATTCAAAGAACTACAGTTACTGATAGGCAGCCTGCTCTTTTCACCTCTTTGCTTATGTGGTCAACCTAAGCAGCATGTTGCCTTGTGTCTTACACATATAACAACTTGATATTTGTAAATAAGAAAGCTTCAGAAAAATAAAAGCATGGAATAAAGAAACAAAATTTAGCATGTTAATATGGGAAAATAGCTGGTGCATCAACTGTGTTCACTGATACTTGATTCCTTTCTTGTAAGCTGGTGGTTGATAAATAATCTTCCAGACATCTGTGGACTTGGGAAAAACTAGCTTATATATCGTATATATCAGAACAGAAAAATAAGAGAGCGTTCTGTAAACATGTACTGTAAATATAATATTATATTTGGTCATAGTTCTGGATCATGCCACATTGTGTACATATAAATTTAACATGCCATTCTCAGATACATACTATTATCTTCCTCTGTTCACAGTGTTTCATTTTTTATTATTAACCTTTTCTGCCATTGTTTGTGTGTGTGTATTTTTACAGGTCTGAAATACCTACATTCAGCTGGTATTTTGCATCGAGACATTAAACCAGGGAACCTGCTTGTGAACAGCAACTGTGTTCTTAAGGTGGTTTTTTCCATACCTATATAAAATATGATACATGCCAAATTCCAGGTTGGAAAATGTTGAATGGTTTCTTTTAGGGAAAAAAGAGAAAATGAAGTTGTTGTTGTTATTGTGAAGTTGAAGGCTTTCACGGCCAACATTCATCATTTTTTGTGGGTTTTTTGGGCTATGTGACCATGTTCTAGAAGATTTTATTCCTGACTTTTCACCAGCATCTCTGGCTGGCATCTTCAGAGCTCACTTCATAGAAAAAACCCAACAACCTAGAACTCAAACCTCAACTAATTAGCTTTAATGTGGTCTCCTTGTTCACTAGAGTCTCCATTATGGACTCAGCCAACATTTTTTCCCGAAAGACATCACATCCCTGTTCAAACATTGCCTCACCCCAAGCTACTTCCAGTGGAACAATGGATTCTAGCAGCAGAGAGATGGGATAGTCATGGGAAGCCCTCTGATCCCCGTGATAGTAAACTTTTACATGGAACACTTTGAAAAGCAAGCCCTGGAAACAGGACCAAAAAAACCCACAACTTGGTTCTGATATGTGGATGACACATTTATCATTTTTGTGGGATTTATATTGCATTTGTATTGTACTTTTAATGTTGTAAGCCACCCTGATTGTGTCCTCAGAGGGGCGGAATAATAATAATAATAATAATAATAATAATAATAATAATAATAATAATAATAATAATATTACCTGCTTGCATTTCTGTAATCCATTTTCTACACAGTGGCTTGCTCCACACATAGCTTTCCACAAGGCTTCATTCTTAGTCAGTCGCAGGTGAAGTGGTATACTTTTGTCTGTCTGTAACTATTTTATACTGCAGGTGTAAGCAGTATAAAATAAGGCGACTTAAATGCCGCTACCCTAATATCAAGAGCAAAACCCTGTACAAAACCTTGTACAAAGAAGACATGGTTAGGCTAGAATCATAGAATATGTGTTTGTTTAGTAAATTTGTATCTCTCTTTACACTTAGGGCCTTTGCAGACTGCCAGAAATAGTGCAGATTGAGTCCACTTTAACTGCCCTAACTCAGTGCTAGGGAATCATGGAAACTGTAGTTTATTATGGCACCAGAGCTCTCTGACAGAGAAGGCTCAGTGTCTCAGAAAAAAATACAATTCCCATGATTCCCTAGCACTATTTCTAGCAGTCTGCAAAGGCCCTTAGTGTCCTCAAAGTGACTTATATTTAAAAACAACAGACCCTGCAGGAACAGCAACACAAAAATCAAAACGAACAAAGCCACCTCCACTGAAGCAGACTCTAGGACCTCATATTTTTCCTATAGGGTAGCTGGTGTTGGCTGGCCCTATGAAGGGGACATTCTAGCAAGACCAGGTCCTAACATTGTCTTTGCTTGATCCTGCCTCTCTAGTCAGGTCAGCTAATGCCATGCAGCCCTGGGATGCAATAAAATAATATAGGCTTGTGAACTTCCCTTCTGTGCACCAGAACAAGTAGACCAAATCTACGAAAACTTATGCTACATCTTTTGCTCAAGATCCCCTTGCATACTGATAATCCAGACTAACCCGACTGAATTCTGTTGCCTTCTCTTTGTTTACTTGCCTAGCTTCTGATTCTGAGTTTGTATATACAGTGCGTCTCGCATTTATTCTTGCTTACAGAATAAAAACTATGTTCAAGTGTATTAAAAAGGATGCACAAAGCATACAGGGAAAGGTATTAGTTTGTATTACCTTTATTCATTTGTAGAAGCCCAAAGTTTCTACAAAGAGAATACATTAATACATTAGTTAAAAGTTTTTAAATGTCTTTATAAACGTAGGTCTTGGAAAAAAATACCTGTAGGAAAGATAAAAATGGTTCAGATTGTTTATTTGGTGTATATCCTGCTGTTGTCCCAAAAATGGGACTGAAGGTGATTCAGATAATGCCTTTCATAGGGCAATGCACACGCACACACACACACACACACACACACACACACACACACACAAGATCTTTCAGGAGTCTTTGCTGAGAAAACTGGACTAGGCCTGGAGAAATTTCTTTCTTTCACTAAACTCCCAGACTTTCACTAAACTCCCAGACTCTAGTTAGCTTGCTAGATCTGAATAGAAAAATGGCTTGCAAATCAGAGAAAATCCCACTCCTGCACTGAGTGAAAATTTAGGGGTGAAAACAAGCAATGCATTTCCAGTTTGAAAGCTTGCTATTCTACAGTGCATTTACTGGAATATTTTGCATCGCTGTAGTGCCCCTGATGTGGGGCCTGTACTTGCTTCCTGTATGAGACTCCTCATGGACTCTGGACCCTTGTATATTCAAATATACAACATTTTACCTACTTTTTTTTCCCCATCCCTGGTGGTGTTGGTAGTGAGGGTTACAGAAATTTAGCAGATCCCACGGCAATTAATTTGCAAAATACCTGGCTCATGTGTGTTGCTGGGCACAAAGAAACCTATGGCTTTGGCCCAAATCATATTCTATGTAGTCTGTTTTTAGGAAGCCAAGGTCTGAAGCTGCCACCAATATAGCTTCTATTGTTATCTATATAAATAAGTCAAATTTTACTTTTTTCCTCTTTTTCAGATCTGTGATTTTGGCTTGGCCAGGGTGGAAGAGTTAGATGAATCTCGTCACATGACTCAGGAAGTTGTCACTCAGTATTATCGAGCACCCGAAATCCTGATGGGCAGCCGTCACTACAGCAGTGCGATTGACATTTGGTCTGTAGGCTGTATATTTGCTGAACTGTTAGGGCGAAGGATATTGTTTCAAGCTCAGAGTCCCATTCAGCAGGTATAAAGTTGTTTCAATTTTAACACAGTAGATTAATGATTGACAGTCTGTTGTCTTTATCTTCCACTCGATGGAATTCACCGTCGGACAAAACTGGTCCTTTGGCATCGTGTAGAAGTCTCATTGGGAGTAGTTTAGTGATTGTTCATATGCAGTGGCTGACTTTTGCTGTCGAAAATGAAGGGGAAAGTTTTTTCTCTCCACTTGAGATCAGACAGCTTTGGGACTCACCTACATTTCCCAGAATACTCTGGACTGGCCTCGGAGTATTCTGGCCCCAAATCCTCCTCCCTTATCTGCTGTGGGTTTTTGGCGAATGATGGGTGGCTGCCTTCCCATGTAATCCCTGGGAGCCGGTTGCCACCATTCGGTTTTGCTAAAACCCAGAACAAAAGATAAGTCTTTTTAATGTGGGACAACCCCAAATTGGGTCTTGGTGTTGTGAAAACAGCCTGGACCCAGTTTGGGGCCTGCGTAATGTAGACAAGTCCTTCAAGGAACCATCTATTCCTTAAAGATCTATACCTCTAGGGAGCTGTAGGGAACCTTATCCTTTGCCCACCCCTATTGCAGATTGATACCTTCACTTCTTTCTTCATTGAATCTTCAAGCTCTGTCTTGCAAATCAATCTGTCTACAGAGGCCATAGCCACTACATCTGATGAGATTTTGGGGTTCTTTATTCCTCCCGACGTTGCTCAAAGTGTGTGTCTTCTAAACCTGAAGGAGAATTTGGCTAAACTGAAAAGCTTGCATTGTTTGTGACATTTAAGTGATTCAGTAAATGTATTCCTCAACCATACATTTTGCTCCAAAAAGTAACATTTTCAATCTCTGCCTTTTCTGCGGGATCACTCAGACTGGAGAGAACACTTTCTTTCTGACTCTCTTCTATTTAGGCTCTTCTGTTTAGGCTTTAGCTCATTTATCTGCTTTGTATGCGAAAGGTGCCAGGTTAAACCTCTCCCAGATGGGTCTGGGAAAGAGATACTCTCCTGAAAACCTTGAAGAACTACTGCCTGTCAGTGTAGTAGATGCTACTGAGCTAATTTTCTTTTTTCCTCCCTAAAGACATTTTTATATATTTGTCCAGCACTTTGACATCATTTTCTTAATTTTTTCCCCTAATCATTTTTTTCTTTTCTTTTCTTTTTAAGACTAACCAACTATGTTTGTTTATTAGAGACTGGCATTGATGGAAGGGTGGAATATAAATGTTTTAAGTCAGGATTCCTAAGTATAATATTCATAGTTATGTGGATCACATATGTTGGGCTGACAGCCTTGACTTTTCCCCTCATGAGCCCTTATCACTTACTTAGGAATAAAAAGATTGCAGCTTGCTTATCTGATCCGTGCTTACAGCAACCTTGTGAGGTAGATTGTCATCCTTTCCATGTGACAGATGGGGAATGGAGGTTGACAGAAAACCTCGCCCAAGGCCGCCCTTCTTGTCCAGGAGCTGCGAGGACAAGTGTGGGTGGCTCATCATTTACATTCTAATAGAGCTTTTTAAAAACAGTGATTAGTAAGAAAAGTAAAGTGTTATTCTGAAATTTTTCTGTAGTATATTTAAAATGTATTCAGTAGGTCCTGTGACAGTGTCACAGGAGTCTGGTTGGTACTCTTTTAAAATTGTTTTTCATTATAATTTGCTTGAGTGTGGACCAAGGTAAATAGTGTCTAATCACGAATGATATTTGCCCAGTTAAGGGAGGAGAATAATACTGTGGCTATGTGGATTTTTAGGTTTAGAGATATGCTCTGCCCTAGGATTTTAAAAGAGCTGTCCATAAATAAAAGTTATCTACACCCATATCCATGGAGCAGTCCCCACAATTTAACCTACCCATGTCTGACAAAAAATATTATCTCTAGATTTTTTGTGGGTTTTTCAGGCTGTGTGGCCATGTTCTAGAAGAGTTTCTTTCTGACGTTTCGCCAGCATCTGTGGCTGGCATCTTCCACAGATGCTGGCGACACATCAGAAAGAAACTCTTCTAGAACATGGCCACACAGCCCGAAAAAACCATAAAAAACTATGGATGCCGGCCATGAAAGCCTTTGACTTCATGTTATCTCTAGACATTTTCTAGGTCTCCCTAGTGTGATTTGGTGGTATACTGCCAGCAGAAGTTGACCATAGAGTTGTGCTGGAGAAGCCAGTCTTCCACAAGAAAAAACATTTTTGGTGGTCAACTGGGATTTTATTAAATTGATCTTCTGTCTAATGCTGATGGCAGTACGTCGAAACGGGCAAGAATGAATGCTTTTCTCTGTTTAGGAGTAGTTAACAAATATAGATATGAAGCTATAACAATCTCATCGCTTGAGGGGTTACTGATAAAGAACATGAATCCCTGGCCACAGATTTCATACACTGCATAACTAAGGGCCTTTGCAGACTGCCAGAAATAGCGCAAATTGAGTCCACTTTAACTGCCCTGACTCAGTGTTAGGGAATCATGGGAACTATAGTTTATTGTGCCACCAGAGCTCTCTGACAAAAGAAGGCTCAGTGTCTCAGAAAAAAAAATACAATTCCCATGATTCCATAGCACTGAGCTAGGGCAGTTAAAGTGGACTCAATTTGCACCATTTCTAGCAGTCTGCAAAGGCCCTAAGTCAGCTAGTCTTCGGACCACACAAAAGAATGCTTTCAGTTGCCTGTAGTTGCCCAGAACCTTAGCAGAAAATCTGGAATTCTTCCTCCCCTTCATCCTCATCAGTGACTAGTAGAAGAGTCTTAGTATTAGAAAAACCTAATGTCTGAATTCAGTTTTAAAAGTCTAATCATAACCAGCATTTTAGGGCATCAATCCAGGACTTAGATTGAACTGATTGAATACCAGCTCCCAGATAGATAGCTGCATTAATAAATCCAGTAATTATCTGAGAAAATTCTTTCCACTTGTGAGTTAAATCTGCTATCCAAATAGAGGTACTGGAAGTGAGCTGGGACTGGGTTTTAGCTTTACATGGTTGAATAGCAGAAAGAAATAATGGACCACCTTGTGTTAAAAAAATGCATGGAAAAAAAAGCTGTTGGCTAAGATTAGCTGAATCAATTGCTTGCTTCCTCTGCTTCAACTAGCAGCCCCTATTTTGCATCTGTATTGTGAAAAACATGCTTAATGGTAACCCAACAATACATAGAGGGCTTCACTTTGCCCAGTCTTTAAGGGATATCCCTCTGGCATTCTGGAGTAATGATATCCACTGGACTTGTTTTTATATTTGTGGGTTAAATGTATTTTGTTGCTTTTACAGTCTTAGCGTATAAGTTACCTTCAGGTGTCTGTAGGAAAAGGTAAGGTAAACTCCTGTATGTGCATCAGCTTATATACTTGGCCAGTTTTAAAGAGTTCAGATAAGCGTGAAATAGTAAGGGGGGAAACTATGCAAGAATCATGTTCATGCATGCATTTGGGTTTCAACAGAATTAACCTCAGTCTGTGTTTAAAACAGGAGATAAGATTTGGGGTTTTTTTATTTCCACAGTTGGATTTGATCACAGATCTTTTGGGAACACCGTCACTGGAAGCAATGAGGACGGCTTGTGAAGGCGCCAAGGCACATATACTCAGGGGTCCTCATAAACAGGTAGGTTGAAAAGAAACCTTTTAGATCCCTTTAAGAAACTCAACTCAGCGGATTCCACTGTTGTGTTTTCCTACTTATGTCAAACAAGTGAGCACAGAAGAGATAATAAATGGACTGAAAGCATAAATCCTACCAGTTGGTTTTCTCTCCAGACATTTGCTTCATATGAGCAAAGTTGCTATCCCCTCTGCCTTCCAGCCATGTTACCTCACACAGAGCTAGGTAATTCACAGCCCATCCCTGATATAGAATATTTGACAAGTATAACAGATTGCCACCAAAACAATTAAGTGATTTCACCAGTCCTTCCAATTCTGTGCTTTGGCAATTTATGGTACTTTTTTGGGAATTTTAAAACAAGAGTCAAAAACAATTTTCATATTTTAAAAAAAATAGGTATGGGAGCTTGTGTGTCACACTCTGATCGTCTATAAAAGATACAGTTGGATGTCACAGTTATACTCTGTTGAAGAGAGCAGGCAGGACTGGTTGGTCTGAGGTGTGGGTGTAAGCATAGTACACCGGGAGAATTTCTGGCTTCAAATGCATTGATAATACTATATGAGCAACAACATTCAGACTCAATTAGAGTGGATGCAATCCAATTACTTAAGCAAGCCACTTAACCTCAGTTTGGTTTACCATCTATGCCTTGGCTATATCAGCAGAAGATGCGAGGAAATTAAATGTAATGCTTGGAAACTGTAAAGCTGATATGACTTGCTTGAGAGAGATACATGTCTAATACCAGCCTCAGTAGGGAAAGTGACTTTGCATGAATGACTCTGATTTTTGAAATTGAAGATCAGCATCCTTAGTTCATAAACAGCCCTGTCTCACTTCAGGTGTGCATGGGTTGTTGTGTTGTTGCCGTTGTTGCTTTTTGGGGCGGGGGAGGATTAATCCAGCGTGTGAAAAATTTATAAAAACTGCAGACAAATAAATATCCTACTGGAATTCTTTTACTACTGGATGAAAGAAATGCGTGGCCTTTGTTACACTATGAAATGCTGATGAAGTTTGAACTTTATTCATACATAAATAATACAGACTTGATGGGGGGGGGGTTTATAAGTGTATTTTATTAAAGCCTTTGAAGAAAGAGGATTAGAAACCTTTCTGTAGACCTGGGATGAGTAGATTGAGATCTTCCAGGTCGGATGGGCTGCCACTTCCATAATTTTCATTATTCGGCTGTATTGGCTAGAGCAGGGGTAGACAACCTTTCCCCTTTAAGGGCCGAGGGACTTCAGCTCCCAGAAGCCTCAGCCATGTTGGCCAATAGTCCCATGTTGACCAATAGCTCCTGGGATTCTGGGAGCTGAAGTCCCTCGGCCCTTAAAGGGGAAAGGTTGCCTACCCTTGGGCTAGAGCTTATGCTGCAGTCCAACAAAATCTGGATCACAAGTTGCCTACCCTGTTGCAGACAAAAGATCAAGGTTTTCTCAGGCTATTGAACTAGGATGAATCACTTGCCAGGTTTGTAAATACAGTTGAGAGTCAAGAAATGGGACATGGAAGGGAGGGAAGTTTGCATTTTTCAGAGTGCCTTGATATTTACAATATGTTCCAAGAGTCTTGCTAACCCTTGTGTTTAGGGAGGTCACACTTTCAGTTTCCCAAACCTGAGACATGGTAGAGCAGTGATATACACCAGTAAGCAGCCCAGGTTCATTCATGAGCATCTCTGTTTCAAAAGATCCCCAGTATGAGAGTGAAGAAACCCCTGAAACGTTGAAGAACCACTGCCAGCCAGTTCTGGGCTTGGTAAAACAGTGGTCTGATGGGATGTATGGCAGCTTCATACAGGAGAGACTTGATATAGAACAGCAAGAATACGTAACCATTAACGCAGTAGCCATTCAGCTTAGAAAGCTTGCAGCAGTTTCATTTTCATTTTATTTTATCAAAGAAGAAAGAAAGATGAAAGCAAGCTGGCAGCAGATGGAGCATCCCATTTGTCCAGATTCTATAAAGCTCCTCTAGCATTTCAGTTTTTCTATTAATTTGTTGTTTATAGAATCACAGAGTTGGAAGAGACCCCAAGGGCCATCCAGTCCAATCCCATTCTGCCATGCAGGAACTGAAACTCAAAGCATCCCCGACAAATGGCCATCCAGCGAGGTCTTTAAGTCATTTCCGACTTATGGTGACCCCATGGTGCTTTCTTGGCAAGATTTGTTTGGCATGAGGAGGTTGCCTTTGCCTTCCCCTGAGAGTCTGACTTGCCTAAGGTCACCCAGTGGGTTTCCATGACTGAGTGGGGATTCGAACCCTGGTCTCCAGAGTCCTAGCCCAGTGCTCAAACCACTATGCCACATTGGCTTTTTCTATTAATACTGTCCCATAAATAGATGCAGTAAAAGCTTGATGGCTTTGTTATATTTCAGGCATAGTATGCGTTAGTCCTTGCTTGGCATATAGCATATTCCTCCCACATACCAATAACAATTAATCATCCACCACTAATAGCAAAACTGTTATATAATCTCTCCTTCCTTGCTCTTAATGGTTTTTTCCCCCTCAACACCTACACATGCTAGGACTTCTGTAATCAGCTTTGTTTTTTTACATTTGTTTGAGAAAGCAAGGTTGTTGTTTTTAAAAATGCCATGCTAAGGAAATGATAGTGGAAGAAATATTAGAGGGGGGGGAAACACCTTCTAAGCCCCAAATAGTAGGCAACGTACTTTTCCTGGTGAAAAAACAGCAGCTTTTTGGATTTGCATAAAGAGGTCAGAGCTATTTTTATCTGTGAAAATTACTTTTAATTGGGAGTTCTTTCTCTCCTCGAATTCTAATTTAAGGCACTCAGATGATGCAATTCCTCTGCATTGTTACTTGGATATGAAAGTCATTGGGGATATGAATCAGAAACGTGGCTCCAAAAGTTGTTATGAGTCCATATTATTGGCTCAGAGTTTAAGGTTAGGCAGCTGGAAGGAGAATGGACCAACATTCAGGGTATTTTCCTTACCATAGTCTCCAGCAAGTGATAACCCCAATTTCTGAGTGTTCAGTCAACCCCTAATATTTTTTGACTATTTGGTGAAACCCCATTTTATAGAAAAAAGAGCATACCTTATCTCTTAAAATATTGAGTATGTCTAAGTGTGTTGTGTGGATTAGTATATATTGACAGGTCCAGTCACTGGCTTTAATTCAAAATGCACAGAAAAAGTAAACCAGTCAAGAAATGGTGTCAAGAGCAAACAGAAGAGAAGAAAGGGGAAACACAAACAAATAGGAGGCTAGAATGGTGAGATGCAAACTGTCGACTAAATCCACAGACTGCTGTGGCAGTTATAACAGAAATTTCCTTCCCCTCCTTCCCCTTGCTAGGTCTCCATGCTGTCCAAAAAGGCATTAAGAGGGTTTCCTCATCCTCCAGTCAGTTTTGGGGCTGCACCAGGGAGGGTTTAGACTGGAAGGAATTGTCCCACTCCTGATTCCTCTTCATCCCACCCTTCCTCCAGCAAAATACCACCACCAGAGACTGCATATTTGCTCTTGTTCATTTCCTCCTCTTACCATATATACAGATGTTTCCACAGAACCCTTGGCCAGATGGATCTAGCCTCTTGGCACACCAATCTCCCTTCTCCAAATTATTTTTAAATATGAAGAGAAGGTACGAAGCAGGAGGAGTCTGTTGCTCTGCTTGGAAGATGCTCCCGATGAATGAGGCTCTGCCAATTAGCTGGTATATACTGTATATACTCATGTATAAGTCTAAACATTTTAGTCAAAAACCTGAGTCAGCTTATCCACTGGTCAGTGTAAGTACTGTACGTAAACTCTTATTTAAAAACATAACCATCCCTTGGTGAAAGGCAAGAAAGACCCCACTCTGTTCTTTCATCCATCCAGCCTTTAGTGTGAGAACAAACAATTATGCCTGCTGGACTGTTGTAATTTTCCATTGCTTCATCATTTAGATCCTCTGCTACATGGCCCTAAGTTTTACCCTCAACTTATCCACAGGTCATATCAAAATCCATAATCTTGACCCCAAAACCTGCCCTTGACTTTTACACGGGATTGACTTATAGTCAAGTATATACAGTACCTAGCAGTGATGTAGACTCAAGTCGATTGACTTGGACTCAAGTTACTCAAGTTACCAAATGCAGCATGGGGTATTCATGGTGTACTTACAGTATAGAATCAAAAGATGTTGCAATCCAGATACAGTCGCCCTTCCCTTTTCGCGGACTTGGTGTCTGTGTCCCTTGCCTATTTGCAGGCAGCAAATGGAGGGGGACAAAATGAGGGGCTCGCCACCATTCAAGCCTATGGGGCTTGAATATTTGCAATTTTCTATTTTCACAAGGTGGTCCAGAATGGATCCCCTGAAAAAATGGAGGGCGACTGTAGTCTTTCTACACCTTAAAGCTGAGAAAGAAAGGATCATATTTGGAACTTCACACAGTCTAATGAGCAAAAAGGTTGCTGAAGGCTCACTCAACTAAATTTAATATACATTTGGGAAAGAAGGGGGGGGGATTAACATTGACTATGCCTATTTTTTCAACAAAGAATATTAGATCTTTCCCAAATAAGAAAAGCAATCGGACACTTGATTTCGGGAGCAAACACTTAGGTTTGTAACAAAAAGAAACCAAAATATATTCCAGAGAAGCTCCTGAATTACTAATGTGTTTAGAATTATAATAAATGAAAACAAAATAGGTTTTCGGAAACCACACTTGTCCCTCCACATTTGACTTTTGCGGATTTGATTATTGACAGATTTTATTAAAATGTTCTCTTTAGAAATATCTAGGTCCTCCACCGAAACTCTGTGATCAGCTTTAACCAAAAGTCGCACTGAAGGACCTAGAGAGTCTTAGAGAGAAGACTCTGCTAGGGATTTATAGCTCCTCCAGCGCAATTCTGTGGTCGGTGTTTGGCAGATGTTGACTACAGAGTTGCACTGGCGGACCTAGAGATTCCTAGAGATGCTAAATGAGAACTTTTGTGTTCGTTTTGTGGCACTGTATGGAGATGTGATGACACAGTGAAGAACAGTACTGGATAAAGTAGGCCAGGATTATTTCCTATTGCAAATGTGAGGCTAAGAGAGAATACATGGCCCAGGCCATCTAGCAAGTTCATGGCTGTGACACTGTCTGGACCGGGCTCAACACTGTGCATCGCACCAAGAGGGGGATAACCCAGGATGATATGAAATAGCAAACCTTGAAATGGCATCATATGACCTCTCTCCTTGCTGCAAGCCACCCATGTATATGCCTTGTATTTTTTCTCACCGTGGGAGCACATCTTTCTGGATTGGCCACTGTTCTCAAGGGTGCCGAGGTATTTCTGCATACCCAGTTTCCCCATCTGAACGTCTCCCCTTAATTCCAGGTAGTGACGTTAATATCTGCAGGCTTTATTCAGGTTCGAAAGTTTGGATTGCTGGTTTGTTTTTTTAAAACTGAATTATGGGTAAGCACATTTCTAGCAAAAGAAATCTCTTGCATTTGGAAGACTATACTGCGTAGCCTAAGTGGTACTATGCCATTATATAAAGAGTTTATTTAGCATGCACTTACCTCTGCCACACTGCAGGTCACCTTGTTATATATATAAAATCTCTTAAGACTGAGGTCTGAGATGTTGACACCCATGTTTGGCAGACTTCAAAAATCAGGCTTACTGGCTTCAGGCTGGCTTGTGGTTCTGTGCAAGTAGGGTAAGCACCAAGTGATGTGATTGCAAATGTGAACTAAGAGCGAGAAGGTTATGTGAAGCAATACACATCTGAGTACTGTTGTACAAGGGTAGTGTAAAATTGTATACATTTATAAGAATAGCATTAACTGCAGAAATATGCTCAGTCCTATAATGATTGGATGGCCTCAGAATGGATATTGGGTTTGGTCTGAGTCCACCACAGATTTTTCTGTACTAGATTTTGCACCATTTCAGATTGGTGTTTAAGCCGTCACAAATTATTATACATGAGTCATGAGTATGAATACTGAACGCTCCTCTTTTTCTTCTCTCATTTGCGCTCCAATGTTATCCCAAGATCCTGCCTCGTATTAAGCTTAAGTTCCTCATTGAGCGGACATGGCATAATGTTCCATAAGAAACCAGGAAAGCAAACCAAGATCATAGTTTTACTAATTATTTACAGTCCTTTAGTGGAATCTCACATAACCACCCTCAAGATGGTGACGTATATGCATACTTGCTTAGTTTCCAAGTTTTAAGAATCCTTACTGAACAAAAATGCAAGAGGACATTCTCTGGAGCTGACAAGTTTCTGGAGCACAAGAATTGACTGATCCTGGATTTGCAGCTGGGTGAAAACATGCTTTAGGCTGCTTCCAATCCACTCCCCGGGAAACTCTCCTTGTTGATGCCTTCCTTCCATATAATTTCTGTAGAAATAGGGTCATTTTGTTAGGACTTAATTTTATGTGTCCACTTAATGTGCATGTCCCATCACTTCATTTCAGATAACTTCCACAATGCTGTGAGAAGGGCATTTTCATTGAGTTTATTTTGTCATCAGTACAATCTGAAGGGGTTAAGTCTTCTTAACTCCTTCATGGCTGTGTCAATACAGAATAACAAGCCAGGATTCAGTACAGCTTTTGTTTCTTGGAAGTGAATTTTGTGCTAGGGTCAGTACATTTACTCCTACCACTAATGGGAAGGAGCAAAAGTAGAGCAAATGAGCTGTCACTGAGATCATTTTGTTTGGCATGTCATTCAAACAAATCAGGAGTGTAAACTAGGATTTTAAAATCATGGTTTATTTGGGAGTCACACATCAGGATTCCTGTTTCAGATGAACAAAAACCATCCTGGCCAAGGCAAAACCAAAATGGGAACCAGCACACTGGTAGTTTTTAGAATTGGGGCATATTGATATGTGCAAACACAGCCACCTCTCCATCTAATAAAGTGTAGCTCCAGAAAAAATTAGAAGCCTTTGTCATTAAGTTAAAAAACACTGCGGTGGGTAATGTGGCTATGCTTTGAAAAGAAAAACACATTTGAGGAACATTTCCTGTTTTTCTAGTTTTACCAGAATTATCTCCTATATTTCTCTTTCTCTGCCTGGCTTCATTTAAGAAAATTGAAGCTGAGCCTTATGGCAGCCCTGTGACAATCTGTTTTTAGCAGAGCCATCTTAACTAGTAATTTAACCATAGCCTTTTCCTTTAAAAAGTGTCTGCTATGTCACACTGCAAATGCTTCATGCTGTGAAAGTGGGATTGGACTGATGGATTTTGAAATGGGCATTTGATGTGATAATAGCAAAGCTACTCTTGTGTACTTGGCTTGTTGTTGTATGCCTTCAAGTCATTCCCAGCTTATGGTGACCCTAAAGCAAACTTGTCATTAGTTTTTCTTGGCAAGATTGGTTCAGTGAGTGCTTGCCCTTGCCTTCCTCAAAGACTGAGAATGTGACTTGCCCAAAGTCACCCAGTCAGTTTCTATGGCTGAGTGGGAATTCAAATCCTGGTCTCCAGCATTCAAACCACTGCACCATGCTGGCTGTCTTTGTACTTGGCTATCTATACATATTTTTGCACGATATAATCAAGAGAGAAGTTCTGAAACTATGGTTGAAAAACTGGAAGTTGTGGGACTTTTATATGTCATGAATATATCGCTTTGCAGAGAGCATTTCATTGTTTTAGAGAGGCTTGAGTTGGATGTATATATACAAAATTATTCAAATGAATCTCAGTGCCTTTTCTCTTCTTTTTCACAGCCATCCCTTCCTGTCCTGTATACATTATCCAGTCAAGCTACACATGAAGCCGTTCATCTCCTTTGTAGGATGTTGGTCTTTGATCCAGTGAGTTGATGTTTTGTTTTGTTTTAAATGTGAGAGGAAGAATGGAAACATATCCGTTTTTAAAATATAAATATACACAAGAGTGATATGTTTCAGTTAACTGTTGGCAAGCATGTATGCAAGGACCAGCTGAGGAGTTGGGCCATACAAATGTGGGGTCTTCAGCCATTTTGGAGATGAGCTACTTTTGGTAAGGAAGCATAAGGGGTTGGGAACTGACTCAACATTTCCCATATCCCACAGGCAAAGATTGCAGGTGTGTGCTACATCTCTTGCTGCCTGAATCTATTTTGAGTAGTACCAGGTGGTACGAGATACTTAGTTTTCACCTCTAGAAGCAAATATGTGATTGTATGAGGGAATAGTATGGGGTGGGAATCATGGCATCGTCCCCAATGTTGTTTGACTACAAATCTCAGCAGCCTATCTAGCATAACAATGCTGGGAATTGCAGTCCAACAGTATCTGAAAGGCCATTTGATTCCCACTCCTGGAATCAAGGATCAGGTTCCTAATGCTTTGGCCAATGGCTGATCTGGCAGTGGAATGCACTTAAAGGAAGTGTTTCCTTGTAGCCTAACTCTCACCTTGTTAGCTCCCTTTTCAAAAGAAGCTGAAAGGCTCCCTCCCCCAGCCTTCACCCTTGGAACACCATTACACTTCACTTGTACCTGTGATTTTGGAACACCAGTACACTTCACTTCCCCCTGTGATTTTGCACAGGCCCCCACCTGTCCCTCTGCATTCCTCAAGCAGACACTGCTTGAAAATGATCCTGTGGATTGAGCACATCAGAACCTCCTCCTAACCTTTCCTACCCAGCTGTGGGTTCTCCCCCTTTACAACCAGTCCCCTGCTGCGAGGAAGTGGGAGTCATTCATACAAAGGTGTTTAATGACTCATCTTGTGCATCAGCATACATGTAGGTAGGTAGTAGCAGGACCGTTGTCTCACTTCGTATTTGATTGGCAGCAAGTGAGCCCTTGCCATTCTGTTAATAAATGCATTTTCTCTTCTGCCTCCCCACTTTTTTGGTGGGAGCTCAAAGCCTTCCTCACTGGTTCCAAATCCTTTGCTCAGGGCTTGAACATCTCCCTTTACTAGTGGGTTTTCATCTTCAGAGGAATTGCCTTGGAGTCCTTTCATTTTAGCAAAACAGGAATAGCATCCTACATCTGAGCTGACCAGACAAGGAAAGCCTGGGGCAGAAGAGTCGCTTTTCCGCTCTTCCTCTGGCACAGGCCCATCTCATCTCACCAACCTTCCAGGAAGGAAGAGTATAATTTGTCCAGTGTGTTGTTTACTTCTTGGGCAGCTTAGTGGGAGAAGAGTATATAGGAATCAGTCTTAGAGAAGATGCAGGCCACTGCCATGGGTTGGGATGCAGTGGCTCAAGTGGTTAAGACGCTGACTCTGTTGATGGCAAGATCGGCAGGTTGGCAGTTTGAGGCCCAGGTGCCGCATAATGGGGTGAACTCCTGCCACTAGTTCCAGCTTCTGCCAACCTAGCAGTTCGAAAGCATGTAAAAATGCAAGTAGATAAATAGGTACCACTTTGGTGGGAAGGTAAATAGTGTTTTGTGCAGTCATGCTGGCCACAGGATCACAGAGTAGTGTCTGGCAACGCTAGCTCTTTGGCTTATTCATGGAGATGAGCACCGCCCCCGACGGTCAGACACAACTTGACAATCTTGTCAATGGGGAATACCTTTACATTTACCTAGGTCCTTGGTTCATCATTCCTTGGTGGCTCAGCAGTTAAGATGCTGACTCTGATGGTTGCCAGATTGGCAGCTCAGCAGTTCAAGGCCCAAGTGCTACCTGACGTGATGGAGTGCGCTCCTGTCACTAGTCCCAGCTTCTGCCAACCTAGCAGTTCGAAAGCATGCAAATGCAAGTAGATAAATAGGTACCACTTTGGTGGGAAGGTAACAGCATTTGGTGCAGTCATGCTGTCCACATGAAGTCATGCTGTCTTTGGACAATGCTGGCTTTTCGGCTTAGTAATGAAGATGAGCACCGCCTCCAACATTCAGACATGACTTGACAACCTTGTCAAAGAGGAAACGTTTACCTTTATGCCTCAATATGGTGCCTTCCAGATGTTTTAGGCTATAGTTCCCATCTTTGATCATAGGTAATATTTTATGGGACTGATGGGAATTGTAATCCAAAGTATCTGGAGCAAACCAGGTTGAGGAAGTCTGACACAGTTCTGAAATAGCTTTCTTACAACTTTCTGCTCTTGAATAGAATGGTTTCTCCTCACCAACCTTGTATTATCTTATTAAAATACATGGGGTTTTTAAAAATTCCAAAACATCCTTGAGTATTTATTAATTTATTAATGAAATGATAAATCCCACCTTGTGTCTGAGGATATCATAGGACAAAATCAATTTAGATCAATTTAAAGCAATAACCATCATTTTAAAAGACTAAATGTACGTATAGTAAATCGGTTTCCTACTAAGTCACCCTGCAGGACCAGTGATTCAGTTTTCAAGTCCTAGGGCCTTTTTGTGCACACCTTAATTTGCAGCAGAACAGTTTGAAGGTCTTGGAAACACATTAGAGAAGGCATTTTTTCTTGATTGGGAGACTGCGGAGCATAACATATCCTGCTGGTGCCAAGTAGAGAGAAGTTATTTAGTGAAGAGGTTAATAGCAATGTTGGCTTCTTCAAGGAAACACTGCCTCCTAGCGGTATTATCAATAGGACATGGAATCTAGAAAAATCATAACAGGGGCTAGGCTTGCAAGTTTAATATCCATGTTTTATTTGTGTTGTCTTCCTTCAAATTCCAGTCCAAAAGAATATCTGCTAAGGATGCCTTAGCTCATCCATATCTTGATGAAGGGCGTTTACGATATCACACCTGCATGTGCAAATGTTGTTTCTCCACCTCTACGGGGCGCGTTTACACCAGTGATTTTGAACCCATCACGAATCCCAAATTTGATGATACTTTTGAAAAGAACCTCAGTTCTGTTCGGCAGGTTAAAGGTCAGTATTTTGAGTTAGGATGTTTCACACTTGGCCTTGTTTGTTGCCACTTTTTATAACTGGAAAACATGCACATGAAACCGACAATGTCCACTTTTTATAACTGGAAAACATGAACATGAAACCGACAATGTTTGGAAATACGGTATGCTTAGATATCATTGCACATAAAACCGACAATGTTTGGAAATACATTGTGCTTAGCTATCATTGCCCATGAAACCAACAATGTTTCAAAATACAGTATGCTTAGCTATCATTGCACATGAAACCGACAATGTTTGGAAATACAGTATGCTTAGATATCATTGCACATGAAACCGACAATGTTTGGAAATACAGTATGCTTAGATATCATTGCACATGAAACTAACTATGTTTCAAAATACAGTATGCTTAGCTATCATTGCACATGAAACCGACAATGTTTGGAAATACAGTCTGCATAGATATCATTGCGCAGATATCTAAGAGCATATTTTCCCTAACATCAGTATGGAAGCTGCTTGTTTTTATTTATGAGATGTAAGATATCTATGAAATGCAGTACAGTAAATGCCAAGTAAAAACTTGGCAGCATTTCCCATGCGATGTAGATGTGTTTATTTTGCTTGTTATAGCCTAAATTGTTGCTGTTATCATAGTGGTACTCACACTCTGTGTGTGAGCAGGCAGAGTACCTGGCCCTCAATGTGAAAATATTTCTCTTAGACACCTGTATCTCACTGTGCGCATTGAGTTTAAATAGATGCTGCTTTTCCGTGATGGATGGAGCCCAAAGTAGCTCATGCTAAACGTTAAAGCAAATAGAGACTTGACTGCTGCCAACATTTCTTTTGGTTTGGCACCAAGTTTAAACTTGGCTTCCCACCAAAGCTGTAGAGACCCAGCACTCATGAATTCATTGGGTTGTGAATTTCTGTTTAGTGTGTTTAGTATGTTTTGTTATCTGTTCCCTGTTACATAAATGTCACAGTGCAGCGTCCTATTCAGTGGGAGAAGATGGTCTTGTTTTAGTGCGTTAAAGATTAAAAACCAGTCTTTGAAATTGTGCTGGGAAGCAAACCAGGAGCCAGCGCAGCTACGTTAACTTTGGTGAGATGTGCTGTCTACATCTCATCTCAGTCAGCACCCCATCTGCTGTATTTTTAAATCAGCTAGTTTCTGAGCAGTCTTCAAAGGCAGCTCCAGCTATACAACACATTTCAGTCGTGCCAGAACACGGCTAACTGTGACCAAGCTATCTCCGATGAGAAGGGACCTTAGCTGGTGAAAAGTGCTTCTTGCCATCCATTTTGGGTTTCCGAAAGCAAGGCCGAATCTAATAGGATTCCCTACATTGGGCTTTTAGTGGCATTGTGGCTGTAGTCAGAATGCCACCTTCCAGAGCACCCAAACTACCTACTGTCCTGTTGTGCTTGCTGTTAGGCAAATGAGTGTACTGACATCAGGCATGCATGATCTAAAGTTAAAGTATGTTGTTTGGTTTACAATGATATTTTTACCTGTATGCAAGAGTTAGGGTTCCCTTATTTTGCAGTCAGAGATCAGAAGTAACTAGTTGCATATACTGTAAATAGTTGTAATTAATTCATTAGTCTGTCTGTCTATATCTATCTGTCTATCTATCTTTTATATGTGTGTGTGTATTTGTGTATGTTACAGTAACTTAGGGTACATCTACACTGTAGAAATAAAGCAATTTGGCACCACTTTAAGTCTCATGACTCCTGGGCAGACAAGGTTAAAGACCTTGTAAAGCAGTGTACACTGTAGATGCATCCACAGTGAGGGATAGCAGTATAGCTGCCTTTTTATTATTCAAATATTTCTACAAAATGTGTGGACGGGAAATATTGCCGTGTTCAAGTGCTTGTGTTGTGACTTGCATTCTGTTACAGATTTGGGAGCAATGATGAAGTGAATGAGAGGACGATGCATTTTGTACCATAGGCCAATGCCTTATACTTTTCATTATAATATCTATCCTTGTTATTTTTGATAAACAGGAAATAAACATGTAATGCATAAACATCAAATGTTTTATCAATTACAATCCCTTTAACTGGGTGGTACCTTTAAAAGTGCATTGGGTGCGATTTTTAATTGCCATTTGAATACTACAATTTGAAACGTATTTCCATACATTTTGGGGAAATTCAGACTAGAATAAACTTTGGCTTTGGATTATTTCTGTAGCTTTGGGGGAAATTCAAACTAGAATAAGCTTTGGCTTTGGATCACCTGCAGTTGGCAGCTTCATCCAACTGTGATGGCGTGGATATCATTTTTGTATCTATTTATCCATATTTATTACAGGCATGTTTTCTCCTGTAAATACAGTTGTCCCTCCCTGTTAGTGGACTTGAAGTCCATGTCCTTGCTCTTCGCAGGAGGGACAAGCGGGAAGGAAAAAAATGGAGGCATATGCGTGGCCCCATGCGCGTTCCAGGGCGTGCATGCTATTATTTTCAATGGGACTCAAATATTTGCGAGTAGCCATTTTCGCAGGGAGGCTTCGGAACGGATCCCTCGTGAATTGGAAGGGGCAATTGTAGTATATTCTATACATTTTTTGCCTGCTTATGCAAATCTATGTTCACTTTCTTCTGTTGCAATTCCTTTTTATCTTTCAGAAATAATTCATCAGTTCATTTTGGAACAGCAGAAAGGAAGCAGAGTACCTCTGTGCATCAACCCACAATCTGCTGCTTTTAAGAGCTTTATTAGGTAACTGTATGTAATCACATCTGATATTCACTTACCTTTTTCTTTAGCGGAATGGCAGCTTTTTAAAACAAATCCAATCAGGGCTTTGCAACACCTTTACCAATCTGCCTGATTTATTCTTGCGAGTACCTTAACTTTTTACAGTGGGTTTTGTTAAGCAGGAGGTGCTGTCATGTGCAAAACCCACTGCAAAAGAATGGTGAACCTTTGGCAGTTGGTTGCTTTAGAGCAGTGATTTCCAAACTTTGGTCCTCCAGGTGTTTTGGACTTCATCTCCAAGAAACCCCAGCCAGCCTGGTCAGCTTTCAGGAATTCTGGGAGCTCCCGTCAAAAAACATCATGTGCTTTTCACAAGACTCTGTCTGTGTGGGGCTGACTTGGTGCTAGTGTCCATAAACTAGTATTTTCATGGTGAAAGGTCATCTAAGATGGGATGGAGGTTTGGTAGATCAGCTGCCCATCATTCTGTTGCTTCTTTAGTTATTTATCCAGGGAGAGCAACAAGAGAGGTGAATAAATGACTGGCAGCAAGGTTTAAAGAAAGACGAGAAGACTGAGATGTCATGGGAA
Source organism: Phrynosoma blainvillii (assembly GCA_026167975.1). Taxonomy (NCBI): domain Eukaryota; kingdom Metazoa; phylum Chordata; class Lepidosauria; order Squamata; family Phrynosomatidae; genus Phrynosoma; species Phrynosoma blainvillii. The sequence continues at coordinate 6,704,293 of JANUYF010000014.1, read as the reverse complement.
GACTAGAGATTGATTGAGAGTGGTAGTTGAGTGACTGGAAGATGGGCTGAGGGCAGTGTTTTAGCCAAAGGGAAGAAGTGACAGAGTGCGTTATTCTCTCTGAACAACCATACTCATACTTCTGGATTCCAGGAGCAGTGCTTTCTTTAGCAGGCTGTATTCCAGCTCATGGTGATAAGATAACCCTGTTTAGATATTTGAAGGGACATCATATTGAGGATAGAGCAAGCTTGATTTCTGCTGCTCCAGAGAATAGGAAATGGAGCAACGGATGCAAGCTTGTTCTCTTTCAAGAGGAGTGAAATGGGGTACGAACAACAGTCTTCCCTCCAGCTGAGGCTGAAGCATGAAGCTCTTCTTTCAGCGTCAGATGTTAGAATGGGGCCCTACCATCCTTGTAAGACATCAAACTGGAGCGTGGTGAAGGGTGAAAGGTCTGGAAACCATGCCCTGTGAGGAATGACTTAGGGAATTGGGGATGGAGCAAGCTTGTTTTCTGCTGCTCCAGGGAATACGACACAATGGAGCAATCGATGCAAGCTACAGGAAAAGAGATTTCACCTAAACATTAGGAGGAACTTCCTGACAGTGAGAGTGAGAGCTATTTGACAGTGGAAGACACACCTTCAGAGAGTGATGGAGTCTCCTTCTTTGGAGGTCTTTAAACAGAGGCTGGATGGCCATCTGTCAGGGATGCTTTGATTTTGAGTTCCTGCATGGCAGAATGGGGTTGGACTGGATGGCCCTTGGGGTCTCTTCCAACTCTATGAGTCCTCTGGGTCCCTTTTGCTAACTAAGCTTTGCCCCATAGAGGGATGAGGGAGTGTGTTGCATACTAGGCTACATCATTAGGCTTTTCTGTATTCTAGTGATCTCTCGCAAGTGAACACTGATCTTGTGTGCTTGTTGCCTTTCAGTTCCACCGTTGCTCAACCTTCTGAGATGCCGCCGTCTCCGCTGGTCTGGGAGTGAACGTGGACAATATAATGTACTACTGAAGACATAATGTAGCTTTCCACTGGATTCTGGGATTTGCAATTCTGGAGGTTTAATCATGCTTGTACTGTACTTTTACTAATGAAGTTTTAAATTAACAACCACTATCCTTGTATGATATATGAATAAAGAGGTAGGGAAGACATGTTAACTAGGCTTTTAAATCTTGTCAAGGTTGGGGTTGTGCTTTTAGAAGAAAAAAAATATTTTATCCAGAGTTGCACATGTTGTTGTTTTTTTTCCTCCCCTCCCCATGAATTGTAGTGCAGCTGTGATCTTGCAAAAAAGAAGAAGATTGAACCAAATTTATGGGGAAGTTGATGGGGTTTTATTTTTTGTTTGCTTGGAGCTTCTGGGTTTGTTTTTCTTTCTGTTTCCTACCCTTCAACTTTAACGGCGAGATTGTGTAAAAGCATACGACGTTTTGATATCGATCCATTCCTGACAATTTGGGATTGTTAGTTTTTACCCCAAAAAACAAATACATAAAAGTGAGGGAATACAAAAACCAATCGCGACCAATCATGAAGCCCCATCGGATGGCACTGGCTAAACTGGGCAGTGTCGCCTGGTGGTCACTGCTCTACACATAGCTTCTCACTAGCACTAGTGGTGGTGTTGTGTGCTGTTTTCCAATCGGATGTTGTGCGTAGAAAAGATGAGTTGCAACTAGGAAAGATGAGACTTCTTTCTTTTTAACCACCACCTGGTATAAATAAATATATATAAATATATATATATTTAATCTATTTTTATTAGAAGTTTTTTCTGCTCTTTTCTTACATCAGCCATCCCCTCGCATGCCCCTGCAAATGTGTGTAAATAAATCCATTTCCAGGCTACTGTTTCAAAGAATCTTGATATTCATTGCTGTGTATAGAGAGAGAAAGAGACGGAGCGTGAGAGAGCGAGGAAATAGGCTTGCACATTTTCTAGATCTGTGAAACTTTGTGATTTTATGATGATGATGATGACGATTTTTATTTTTATTTTTGAATCCTGCACTGGATAAGTTGGGTGGAAAAGAAAAGCGGAGAAAAGCACATAGGGAATTATGTTAATTGTATTTGTGTCACTAGGCAAAGCCGTGGAAGTCTTGAAATGTCAGAGTAGTAAATAACTTTTATTCCTCTTTTTTTTTTTTTTTTGGCTAATTTCTTTTTTGTGTGTCGTTCTGTTCAAACACTGAATTATTCTTCTGTGCATATGTATATATATATATGAACACAAATTGAAGGCCTCTACCTCCTGGAGTATACAACTTGGTTTGTTTACCTCCACATGATTTTTTTTTTTAAGGTCCAGTGTGGAGACTTGAAACTTGAATGTCCCTTTCAACTTTTATATTAAAAAAAGGCAAGAAAAATTGAAGACTGTTTTTTTCACCTGTACAAAGAAAATAATGAATGGATGGTCTTAAATTTTGAACACTGGTCTGGGATATTTAAAATAAAAATTGAGAGCGATTGAGAGAGAGAGAGAGAGAAAGAAAGAGAGATTGAGAGAGAGAGAAACCTTGATGTTTGTCATGGACAATTAACTGTTAAAGTTATTGTAAGTTATCTGTATTTAGCAGAGTATTTTCGAGAGGATTGATCTGAGCTGGAACTGAACTATTAGTTAAGTTATGTTTTTTGGAAGTTTTAACTTCAATGAAGTAATTATTTTGATGTGAAAGAGACAAATGTTGACTTTCTCAAACAAAGATGATGAAATATCTTTGTTTTTTGTGTGGCTCCTGCGGAATTTTTCTAAAAGATATACAAAACCAACGGAAGCATTTCAATTCACTTGAATGAGAAGCGTGTTCGTAACTGAAAATGAGCCCAAGAAGACACTGGTATGAAAGGTAAAATCTCAGAGGTTGGTCTGTTAAATGTGGCACACTTGCGGGTCACTTTGTACAATGTAGATTTTGAAGTACAGTGGTGAAAACATTAAATGTGATGTTTGAAACAAGCAGATCTCCCACGGCTAAGTGTTTTTTGTTCTGTTCTCCATCTGGCTTAGGTGGTCACGGATTCTGTTGTTGATCGAAATCTTTCCAGATCTTGGATTTGGGACTTCTACAGTATTCCCTGCTTGAGTTATCTTTGAATTGAATAGCCGCCCAAAGCTCAGAACAAAAGACGGATTTCTAAAGGAGCACAAATAAAACTCAGGCTTTCGGTGTGCAGATTATGTTGGAGGTTTTATCCCGACAGTCCTCATTAATCTAAGGCTTGCGAGGCAGTTCAGATTTCGCCCCAGTCAAAGGTCAGTTTCCTTATTCCAAAGAACCAAGTGAACAGCAGGAGTTGTGAGGTTGTGAGGTAGGTGTAATGTGAATTAGGTGTGGTACGAAATGCTTCTCACACGCCCTACAAGAAGAAGCAAAACCTGTGTATAGAAAACTAGTCTGTCAGAGAAGACACACACACCCCAGTGACCAGTCCTAGCCACACTACTGGTTATACTGGGGTTGCACTTGCAAAGAACCCATCAGGTAAAGTAGGGGCATATTGTCAGATATAAAGTTCGTTTATTCGGTGGGTTACGTCATTCTAGATTTGTCTTCCAAGTTAGGGCCAAACCAGATGGCAGGAAAAAGTGGCTCTATTGTGCGTTATGTGAAAGCGGGTTGAAACCCCAAAGGCTGAGACCCCAAACACCCACGCCACGTGGTGACGCGCTACACCTTGCGGTTATTATTTTCCCCTGCCTGTCCACTATGCAGGTGCACAATTGCACAAACACACCATCAGCAGCCTCCAATGGCCTCCCTCTTCCCACCCAAATACCATTCCTTTGGACGCCTGCCCATACGATTGGCCACACAGTTACACCTGCGATGTGCCGTGCGCAGAGTGCATTGTTGCGTTGGTGTGCCCAGTAGCAAAACACACATCACGGAAAGCCTCCACACGTGCCCCCTTCACTTTCCCTCATGTTAGACTGTCTGTTTTGTGCATGTTGTCATTACATCCATTGCATTATCTGCAATCGCGTTTTTCCTTTACCACTAGCACTGGATCATTTATATGAAGATGTGCATTTGCTACCTTGCGTCGGAGTATCCCAGCTTCTTTTTGCTCCAGTTTTTAGCCCAGACTGCAGCTTTGTTTTGCTTTGCACCCACTTTTGCCTCAATGCCCGCCTTCCGAGCGTCTAGAAGCTGCTTTGCTTTGCCCACATCTCTCGACCCTAAGTAATAACTCAGGAATGAGGTAAGATGCTCAATTTCTCTTCCATCCTCGGTTGCCACAATTGCAACAATCGGAAAGGTGGCGGCAAGACTGTGTTGGTTTCTGCATGTTGGCTTTTTTAAAAGGATATTACAGGTTGAGTCTCCCTGATTTGAAACGCTTTGGACTAGAAGTGTTTTGGATTTCGGAGTTTTTCGGATGTTGGAATATTTGCATCTGCGTAACGAGATACTTTGGAGACGGAACCTGAGTCTAAACCTGAAATCATTTTATGTTTTGTGTACACCTTATACACATAGAATGAAGGTAATTCTATAGATGATATATGTAAATTTTGTGCATGGAACAAAGTTTGTGTAACTTGAACCACCAGAAAGCAAAGTTATCACTACCTCAGCAACCCATGTCTTAAGGTTGCTGTAAGTTGGAAATGGCTCCTCTTCTTGATCCTGGAGAGGAGTGACCAGTGGAGTGTCCAGTGGGGTTCTGTCCTGGGCCCAGTTGGCTATTCACCCTCTTTATCAGTGGCTTGAATGAAGGAATAGGGGGCATGCTTCTCAAATTGGCAGATGACACCAAATCTGGAGGAATAGCTAAGACCCCAGAGGACAGGATCAACATTCAACATGACCTGAATAGATTAGAAAGCTGGGCCAAAGCTAACAAAATGAATTTCAACAGGGAGAAATGTAAGGTACTGCACTTAGGGCGGAAAAATGAAATGCATAGATATAGGATGGGGGACATCTGGCTTGACAACAGTACTTGTGAAAGGGATCTAGAAGTCCTAGTGGATCACAAGTTGAACATGAGTCAACAGTGTGATGTGGCAGCTAAAAAGGCCAATGCGATTCTAGGCTGCATCAATAGAAGTATAGTGTCTAGATCAAGGGAAGTCATAGTGCCACTCTATTCTGTTTTGGTCAGGCCTCACGTGGAATACTGTGTCCAGTTCTGGGCACCACAATTCAAAAAGGATGTGGAGAAACTGGAGCATGTCCAAAGGAGGGCAACTAAAATGGTGAAAGATCTGGAAACCAAGCCTTATGAGGAATGACTTAGGGAACTGGGAATGTTTAGCTTGGAGAAGAGAAGGTTAAGAGGTGATATGATAGCCTTGTTTAAATATTTGAAGGGATGTCATATTGAGGAGTCTGGTGGGGCACCAAAGGAGAGTAAATTGCTCACAAAACTACACATCCCAGGATTCCATAGCATGGAGCCATGGCAAGTTAGAGTGGTGTCAAACTGCATTAATTCTGCAGTGCAGACGCAGCCCAGCAGGCAGCCAATAGTTCCCAAACCCACTGCAGAAATGATCCAGTTTGAGATTGCTTTAACCGCCTCAGCTCAGTGCTAGGGGATTCTGGGAACTGTAGTTTTCTGAGTCATTGTGCCTTGTCTCTATCAGAGAGCTTTGGTGCCACAATAAACTACAATTCCCAGGATTCCCTAGCACTGAGCCAGGGTGATTTGGAGCATTGCCTAGTAGTAGTCCTTTGGAAAAATGCAAAGGAAAAACACTGCTTAGAGAGAGCCTTTATCTCTATAGGGCTTTATTGCACAATTCTTCCTTTCTTTCTTTCTTCCAAAAAGAAGAGGGGAGAGAGAGTCACCTTTAAAAGTGGGCGGGGCAAGGAGGGAAGCCACGCCCCCCTCGTGCCCAGCCAATGAATGCAAAGGAAATGAAATGGTCTGTTCCAGGGTGAAAGCAGTGCAAGATCCAGGAAGGCTGGCAAAGGCAATGGCTGCAACTCGCTTCTTGGAGCTCCTTTTTGCTTTTTATTTCTCTACTCACATCCCCATCACTCTCTTGGTCGATTTGCAAGCTCTCCTCCCTGGATTTTACCCCAAAGGAGTAAGTAAACCAAATATATATATATATATACATATATATATGTGTGTGTGTGTGTACATATATACATTATTTCTGCAGTGGGTTTTGGACCCTAGTGTTAGTTTAAATCCCTTTCTTATATTTAAGTTTAAATCCCTTTCTTTCGTGTGTGTGTGTGTGTATGTGTGTGTGTGTGTATATATATATATATATATATATATATATATATATATATATATTGCACAAAGGTGACTCTTCCCCCCTCCCTCTCCCCTCTTCTTTTTGGAAGAAAGAAAGAAATATAATATAAGAAAGGGATTTAATCTAAGTCTAGGGTCCAAAACCCACTGCAGAAATAATGTGTGTGTGTGTGTTTTACATGCATTGATTTTAAACACCACTGTAAATATTTTCATTTATGCCGTTTACAGATGATACTCTGTTTCTTGTATGATTAATAGGAAGTCCTCTCATGGATGCATGCTTTTGCAAGTCAGTCGGCCCACAGCCAAGAGACTCCCAAGGGCCATCCAGTCCAACCCCATGCTGCCATGCAGGAACTCTCAAACAAAGCACCCCCTGTGACAGGTGGCCATCCAACCTCTCTGTTTAAAGACCTCCAAAGAAGGAGACTCCTCTTTTCTCCAAGGGAGCATCTTCCAGTGTTGAACAACCTTGCAAATCCTAGAATCAGGACCTTCTTCCTAATGTTGAGGTGGGATCTCTTTTCCTGTAGCTTGCATCCATTGCTCTGGGTCCTACTCTCTGGAGCAGCAGAAAACAAGCTTTCTCCATCCTCAATATGACATCCCGCCAAATATTTAAACAGGGCTATCATATCACCTCTTAACCTTCTCTCCCCCAGACCAGCGCCTTAAGCCACTCACAAGGCATGGGCGATACATTTCTTTGGAGGTTTGTTAAACAGAGGCTGGATGGCCATGTGTTAGGAGTGCTTAGATTGTGTATTCCTGCATGGCAGAATAGGGTTGGTCTGGATGACCCTTGAGGTCTCTTTCAGGTCTGTGGTTCTGTGATTTCTATTATTCCCCTTTGCCCCTTGTGTTGACACACCTAAACTCTAAATCACACAGCTTCAAGGCCAGTAATTCTCTATAAAGAAAGATCTCTGACACTGACTGGTTAATATTTTACCATTAAAAAACTTGATTTGATTGCTATAGATTGAATTCTTCCCTAAGGCCTTTGAAGAGCAAAATAAGAGCAGAAGGAACAAGAGGTTTAGTGAATCCAACGTGAAAGAGAGAAACAGAGGCTCGGTGTGTATCTGTTGTTTTATATATAAAAATTGTTATTTCCGACGTAGGGCAACCCTTAGGGGAAACCCATCATGGCAAGCTTTGTCTATAGGGGTTTACCACTGCCGTCCTCTGAGAGAGTGTGACTTGCCCAAGGTCACCCAGTCTGAGAGAGAGAGAGATACACTGTGTGCGTGTGTGCGTGTATATATATATATATATACACACACACACACACACAGACATATAGTGTGTGTGTGTATATCTATCCTATCTATCTATCTATCTATCTATATGGAGCTCTTGCCTCCTTTTTTGAGAATTATTGGTTGCCAGCCTTCTGAACTTGATGGCTGAGGAATTTATGGACATTGATAGTCTATAAAATAAATTTTCCAAGCTCTAATGCTGATCATAGAACCCTCGAGTTGGAAGATACCCCCAAGGGCTATGCAGGAACTTTCAGTCAAAGCACCCCCAACCGATGGCTATCCAGCCAAAGCTCCAAAGGAGGAGACTCCACTGACTGTTGTTATTGTTGTAATGCTGACTAACCACTGTGGCAGAGATTTGGGAGACAACCTGTTTAGGCAGCCCACTAGCATGGAAATAGTGAATCCAGCCAAACCGACCTAACCGCTTTCTCAGAGGCTGCACAAGTGTGGTGCCTTGTGCAAGCCAGTCATTTTGCAAGTGCACAAGCCCTTCTCTCATTCTTGACTCAGTGGTGAAGGAGTTGCTGGACTCTTGCACAGCGGGAGAGCTCAAGCTTGGCATAGTGGTTTTGAGTGTTGAACTACGACTTTGGAGAACAGGATTCGATTCCCTGCTTGGCCATAGAAACCCACTGGGTGACCCTGGGCAAGTCACACTCTCTCAGCCTCGGGAAGGCAAAGGCAAACCTCCTTGGAAACAAATTCTGCCCAGAAAACCCCAAGATAGGGTCGCCATAAGTCACCAAAACGACTTGAAAGCACACAACAACAGCAACAAACCCCTTTTTAAGCCTGTCTTTTTCTTCTCAAGTTGACAGAATGGTTAACCTGGTACACAACCACATTTAAAGACCCGATGATGGCAGACCCTCCAGCCTGGTTCCGGTCCTTCGTATACTCCGAAGCCTTTCTCCAGCTGCCTTTCTTCCCTGTTGCAGCCTATGCGTTCTGGAAAGGTAAGCAGCTAGGATTAGAATTAGGATTAGTATGTAGGAAAGGTAAGTGTGCCATTGTGCCTAAATACCCTCAACGCACCCGATCCGGTCTGATCTTGGAAGTTAAGCTGGGTCAACCCTGGTTAGGACTTGAACAGGAAACCATCCACAAAGACCAGGTGCAGTAGGCTATATTTCAGAAGGAAGAACTGGTAAAACCACCTCTGAGTGCTTAAGAAAACCCTATGAAATTTATGGGGTTGCTATATAAGATGTTGACAAACTAGAGCATGTCCAAAGGAGGGCAACTAAAATGGTGAAGGGTCTGGAAACCATAAAGCCCTATGAGGAACGACTTAGGGAGCTGGGGATGTTTAGCCTGGAGAAGAGACAGTTAAGAGGTGACATGATAGCCCTGTTTAAGTATTTGAAGGGGTGTCATACTGAGGAGAGAGCAGGCTTGTTTTCTGCTGCCCCAGAGAATAGGATCTGGAACAACGGATGCAAGCTACAGGAAAAGAGATTCCAGCGCAACATTAGGAGGAACTTCTTGTCAGTAAGAGCTATTTGACAGTGGAAGACACTCCCTCGGACGTCTAATGCTGATCATAGACGTCCTTTTGAGGTTTGAACCTTCTTTTGAGGTTTTTAAACCGAGGCTGGATGGCCATCTGTCGGATGCTTTGATTGAGAGTTTCTGCACGGCAGAATGGGGTTGGACTGGATGACCCTTGGGGTCTCTTCTAGCTCTATGATTCTATAAGGCAACAGGTGACTGAAGGGCACACACACACAGACACACAGCATCTGACCTTGGTCCCTTTCCCTCTAATGCTGCAGATTAAAACTTCCAGAACATGGCAAAAGATGCCTTTTGGGACTGTCATTTCCCAAAATTCTGGGACAACGCTTGGAACCAGAGGTGTTTCGGATTGTGGATTTATTCTATTTTTGGATTTGTGGGTATTTGCCAATACATAATGATATCCCTTGAAGTTGGGACCCAAGTCTAAAAATGAAATCCATTTCTGTTTCTTGCATCCCGTATAATATGCATAGCCCAAAGGCAATTTTATACACGACACTTTAAATAATTTTGTGCATGAAACAAAGCTGGTCTACCCTGAACCATCAGAAAGCAAAGGGGTCGCTGTCTCAGCCATCTGTGTGAATAATCTTGGATTCTGGAATATTTTAGATTTCAGAATTCTGAATCAAGGCGACTGAAGCTGGATAAATAGTTTAGCATTTTGCCTTTGAGGGTGGCCATGGCAAACCCCTCCTGAACAAATCTAGCCGAGAAATCTTGCCTTCGGGTCGCCATAAGTCAGAAATGACTTGACGGCAAGAAACAAATAAACGGCAAGGAAAGCCAGTGACAGATGGATATACTCTGAAGTCATTTTCTTATTTTCCTAGCCGTGTTTGTTTTTTAAATCTTGATTTTTCAAAAGGCTTTGTAGGTTTGGGAACATGGGTGCAGAGCGATGGAAATGCCTTTGGAGATGTTTCAGAAATCTTTCTTCACTTCTTTTTGCCCAGGGAACTGCAAGTGGATCCGGACTCCAGCCATCATCTACGCGACACACGTGGCTACTACTCTGCTTCCCATCTTGGCCCATATCTTCTTCAGCGATTTCTCCAAGTCCCAGCATCCTGGTCCGCAAACGCTCCATGAACGCTTGACGTTGGTAGCCATCTACATGCCCTACTTGCTGATCCCGCTCCTGATGCTCTTTTCAATGTTGCTCAGCCCGTCGTACAACCAAGTAGAGAAAAGGAAAAAGAAATAAAGGGACGGGAACACCTCCGGTTCAGAGGAATGAGCACTGGCTTTGAGAATTCAGCCACTGGAGTCCAAAACACACTGCAGAAATAATCCAGTTTGAGACCACTTTTAATGCCCTGGCTCAGTACTCGGGAATCCTGGAAATTGTACTTTTATCGTGGCAGCAGAGATCTCTGACAGAGAAGGCAAACCGTCGCACAAAAACGACAGTTCCCAGAATTCCCTAGCATTGAGCCAGGGCAGTTAAAGCGGTCTCAAACTGGATTATTTCTGCAGCGTGTTTTGGACCTGGATCTGTAACAGAAAGGCTTATTTCAAGACTAGAGAACAAATGGTCCTCCAGGTATTGTGGGGCTGAAGCCTGAATTTGGAAAGTTGCTTTATAAAGAGAGTAGTAGAGAGTTACCCCAAAAATAGTTTTTTTTAAAAAAGAAGCTACCCTTTAAAAACCTCTTTAACTCCCTTGTTCCTCATCCTCAAATGTTATTAGTTCTGTCTATGCCAGTTGGAGACTGAACAAGTGTGCAAGTTCTACTGAAACAGTCCAATATTTTGGTTGCACGAGCCTTTTTGCCGTACATTTTTGTTCTACAAGGTTGTACAAGGAGAGTGGCGCATGCGCTGCCATTTACACTTGGATTTGCGTTGCACATCCAGATGTGCATCCACATGTGAATTTGAAGTTCACTAACAAGGTGGCAGTGTGGTGTAGTGGTTTTAATGTTGAGACTGCGACTCTGGAGTCTAGGGTTCAATTCCCAGCTTTTTCATGAAACCCACTGGGTGACCTTGGGCAAGTCACACTCTCTCAACCTCAGAAGGCAATGACAAACCTCTTCTGAATAAATCTTGCCAAGAAAACCCCAGGATAGGTGTGCCTTAGGGTTGCCATGAGTCAAAGTTATCCAGCCACAAAACAAGGTGGCATGGCATTACTCCTGTAGCATACACTTTTGTGTCCAAAATGCACAATTTCAGCCTTTTAAAAAACGACAACCCTTTCACAGTGCTCGAACCATGTGTCATTCTTCTTCCCATACCCTCCAACTGTTCCGATGTAGTAGAGACAGTCCCGATTAATCCTGTTATTCCCTATTTTTCATCTGCTTCTAAAATGTCCCGGTTTCTTTGTCCTCCTTCCACTCCTCCCCCCAGCTTCCATAAATTGCTGCCAGCTGAGTTCAAAGTGAAAACGTAGGGGTTTTTTTCCGGGGAGCGGAGAGGGCAGAATCATGCCTTCCCAGTCGGCTCAGGCAAAAGCAAACTGCTGCAGCCTTTCCTAGCTCGGCTATTCTACCTCCTTAATAACGTTGGCCATTTTGAGCACTCAGCTACACGTGTCCCAGTTTTCATCTGTGACATGTTAGAAGATTTCTCTTCCACCCCAACTGTAAAAATAAACATTTAGAACAAGGATGGGCAAGTGTTGGCGGCTAGGGAGTGCATTAGTCTCTTCCACGGAGACATTGGAGGCCCACTGGTGCAAAGACCATATATATTTTTTATCCCAAAGTGCCCTCTTAGAGGATCAGGGGCTTTTTCACTATACATTCTCCCCATCACCAGTCATTTCAGGTCTAGGAAAGGCCCTTTTTAATAAATGTTTGGAAGTAACCTCACTCTAGGAGGCAAATAATTTGACCCCAGGAGTCTGTGTGCTGTCCATAGACATCTGGAATGAGTAGATAGCATTCCACTGTAGTGAAGTAGTTATTTACTTTCATTACTGTAAGAAGGTATTAGTTGCTAGGAACTACTTCTTTGGAACAAGTCACTTCCAAGATCTGGCTGCGGATCCCATCCGCTCTGGTTGGCAGTGTGAATGATGTGGGATTTGTAGTCCGGCAGGACCTGGGATGACACGTTCTCCCAGTTGTTGGGTGCTGTAGGTGCATACGTCTTTCTGAGACATGTCCAGAGCCTCCACCTGTCTATTGATAGAGATGTGGGACTTTGTTCTCAGGGTTTTGAAAAGAAAACATTTAGAAGGGTCTACAGGTAGTAAATCTAATTTTAAAAAGGTAATATGTCAGAGGAGAATCAAGGAAGAGGTTGAGATGGTTAAGGGCATTTTTAAACAATTTTTACTTCTATTGAAAAGGTTCAGGGGAAGCTACATCTAATCTTGACAACAGATTTTGTTGAAGGTGATTTTTCTTTAAAAAAATAAAAATAAATCAATACAAAGCTGCAAACACATTTTGCGTGCGTCAGTATCCCAGCAGTTTTTATTATCCTGCCCACCCCTAGAAAAATACTTGAATTAAAAACTTATTAAAATGTAGAAAGCTGGCTTCAAAGCACGACTGCTTTGGAGTTGCAAAAGAAACCTGTTTGGGGATTGTTTTGTCGTAACTGGAAGAAGGCATTAAAACAGGCGGGAATTGTAGTTCGCCAATTTAAATTGTGTGTCCATTTTGTCTCCCTTTGGGTGGCTGTTTGGACCCACAACTCTTTTGAGACGGAGATCGACAGATCAGCGACAGCTTCTCTTGTAAGAGACGGCCTCCTGTTATGTTTTGCTCCAAGGAGAGAGATGACACCCGTTTCTCCTAAGGAAAAGTTCAGTGTGGACGATGGGTGTTGAGGTCAGTTTCCGTAACACAGGTAACATGGTCTGTTTCTGTCCAACTGGTACTTTTGCGCAAAAAGTTGAGACTTCATATTATGTTTTCTGTGAACATGGTACTTTGTCAGGTAAGACAAAACACTCTAAGCCCCATGAGGTTTATAGTTGAGGGAAAACTACACAAAAGGAGACCGGGAGGAGAGAAGGGTGACAATAAACAGGAAAGAAGAAGGTGGAGAAACTGCATCTTCCTGATGTTGGACTCTTAAGTCCCGTCAGCCCTAGCACATCACCTCTGGATGATGGGAGTGGTAGTCCAGCAACATCCTGAGCCAGGTTCACCCATGTGCTAGACAATGTCATTGTGTGCCTTCAAGTTATTTCCGACTTACGGTGCCCCTATTGTGGGGTTTTCTCCGCGTGTTTCCTCGGTGGGGGTCTGCCATTGCCATCCTCTGAGGCTGAGAGTGTGTGACTTGCCCAAGGCCACCCAGTGGGCTTGCATGGCGGAGCCACGATTTGAACCCTGGTCCCCAGAGTCATTGTCCAACCCACTATGCCATGCTGGTTCCTGACAATGTCAGAATGATCATATTAACAATAGCTACCTGTTTTCCTTGAGATTCGCCACTGTGTCATGGTCTGAGCAGTGGACTAAGACTGGATTGCTAGGGTTCAAATCCCTGTTCGGCCATGGAAACCCACTGGGTGTCCTTGGGCAAGTCACACACTCTCAGCCTCACAGGAAAGCCAGGGCAAACCCTCTCTGAACAAACCTTGCTAAAGAAACAGCTATGCCAGGGTTGTCATATATTGGAAGTGACACAACACAATACATTGGAAGTGAAAGCACACAACAACTACAGATCCCTTTTGCTGTGAGCCACTCTTGAGACTCTGCTGTTATCCCATAAAAAGAAGGGCCTGTCGCAAGGAAAGCAAGATATTTTGGTACATTTCCACAGCAGGCATCAATCCAACATGTACTAAGTGCAACTTGAAATGGAGACGTTTCCAAAAAAGAAAAATATTTATTTTCTGATTTCCTTGAAAGTATTTTTTGTCTCATCTTAAAAAAGTAGGGAAGAGGGGACTGCATAAATACACAAGAGTCTGGTGGTTCAAAACGTTGCTATAAACCGTTACGCTTTTTTTAAAAAACGCGTAAAAATACAATCGGTGCTGCTCCTGTCCACACACTCTTAGTAAATATAGTAAATTCAACACTTACTCAACAATTGACGCTCAAAAGGAGCCTTCCCCCAAACTTGGTGCCCGCCAAATGGCTTTCGACTATAGCTTCCAACACCCTGGCTAAGGTCCGTATTGGCTGGGGATGATGGGAACTATATTCCAACTTCAGGGAAAGTGGTTCTGAGCTCTCTTTCTTTCTGCCTGGTGAGAGGTGACTTTGGTCCGGATGTACGCAGTGTTTCAAAGCTGGCCATTGCTGAAAGTTTGGGCTACTGGAATGGCTTGAGGTCTCCTGGTTGGTTTGCGCGGCTGGTCTTCCAAGTCCTCCCCTATTTCTGGAAAATGAATTGGTCGATGAACTCATTTTGGTCTGCTTCTATTTTGCACAACGTTTCATACTCGACTCGGTACCTGGAGAAGAGAGAAGGGGGGAAAAGATTAGTAAACAATCATAGAATGCTAGAGTTGGAGGAGACCCCAAGGGCCATCCAGTCCAACCCCCCCTGCCATGCAGGAACTCAAAATCAAAGTTGATGAAACACACCTTCAGGTGGCATCAAGCATTCAGAGAAAAGATGGGGTTTCTCCCCAGCAATGGACCAACGATTTTTTTGGTCAAATGTGTGTAGTTTGAGGCTCAAATGGCGCATCAAATCATAAATCATCCCCAGAATCCCCATCTACTCTCCAAGCTGATAGGTTTTTGGTAGGAATAGTTCAGAAAAGTCACTTCCTACATTGCATATTCAATATTCCTGTATTATTTAGGAAAATGTAATGGAGCCAACATGGCGTAGCGGTTTGAGTGCTGGGCTACGACTCTGCGCCAGCATCTTGTTGGAGACTGAACAAGCGTGCAAGTTCTCCTACAGAAACAGACCAATATTTTTGTTGTACAAGCATTTTTGCCGTACGTTTTTGTTCTACAAGGAGAGTGGCGCATGCGCTGCCATTTACACTTGGATTTGTGTTGCGCATCCAGATGTGCCTCCACATGTGGAATTGCAAGGTGACAGTGTGGCACAGTGGTTTGAGTGTTGGACTGCGACTCTGGAAACCAGGGTTCGATTCCCAGCTCTGCCATGAAATCAAGTGGGTGACCTTGGACAAGTCACATGCTCTCAGCCTCAGGGGAAGGCAATGGCAAACCTCTGAACAACTTGCCCAGAAAACCCCACAATAGGTTCACTTTTGGGTCGCCATAAGTCAGAAACTACTTGAAGGCACATAGCAGACTACAGGTTGAGTTTCCCTTATCCAAAATGCTTGGGATCAGAAGTGTTTGGGATTTCAGATTTTTTTCCAGATTTTGGAACATTTTCATAGACTTAATGAGATACCCTGGAGATGGGACCCAAGTCTAAACACGAAGTTCATTTATGTTCCATATACACATTATAAAAGGCAATTTTATACACAATATTTTCTGATAATTGTGTGCATGAAACACACTTGATGTACACCGAACCATCAGAAAGCAAAGATGTCACTGTTTCGGCCACTGATGTGGACACTTTTGGATTTCAGAATCCCAGATAAGGAATACCCAACTTGTACTAAACCCGAGAGGCTCTGACCCACAAAAGCTGAGATCACAATAAAACTATTGCCACAAGGCTCTGCGATGGCTAGAAAATCTCTCCCTACCTTTCGAGCTGTGTGGTCTTCTCGGCTATTAACGCCTGGAGCTGCTGCTGCTGAGCTTCCCTTTGCTTTGCTATCGACTTCAGCAAGTTGCGAGCACCAATGGCCTGAAGAAAGCAGGGAAAGGGGTGCTTGTTTTCAATTCATAGAATTGGAAGAGACCCCCAAAGGCCATCTAGTCCAACCCCATTCCTCCATGCAGGAACTCTCAATCAAAGCACCCTGAGAGAGATGGCCACCACAGTTTTGTTTCGAGCCTCACCAAAGGAAAGATTGACCTGTATGTTGGGGGTAGCAAAAAGAATGTGTGCTGTTTGGTGGTGGCAATTTACCTTAATTTTCTCATTTTCAGTGGCTTTTGCTAGCTGGTCCACGAGTTCAATGAGGCTGCCCACTATTTTTTTAAACTCCTCAATTTCTGTCAACGAGAACCAAAACAACAATAAAATGCACTTATGTCAAACACAGCAAAGAAAGCAGGTAGGAGGATGCTATTTTAAGGGAAGAGGTCCTTCTTTTGGCACTGCTGTTACCTTTCATAGAATCATAGAATCCTAGAGTTGGAAGAGACCCGCAAGGGCCATCCAGTCCAACCCCATTTTGCCATGCAGGAACTCTCAATCAAAGCATCCCCGACAGATGGCCATCCAGCCTCTGTTTAAAAACCTCCGAAGAAGGAGACTCCACCACTCTCCAAAAGAGAATATTCCACTGTCGAACAGCTCTTACGGTCAGGAAGTTCCTCCTAAATTTCTTTAATCCTTTTCCCATAAAAAAATAAGCACTTCCTTCATGGTCTCTTAGGGACCAAGAGTTCCCAATCTTGGGTGCCCAGATGCTAAAATAGCTACAATAAAGCTCCCAACCTATCTGACCATTGGCATGGCTAACTGGAGCTTCCAGGGCTTGGTCCATCTACCTCAGATCTTTTCTCCAGTTTTGGCTACAGATGATGCTCAGGTCTCACACATGAGCTGCTGCTTCCCCCTGGAATCCATTACAGTGGGCCCTCCGCATTGACTTTTGTGCATTTGATTATTTGTGGTTTTAATTAATACGTTCTTTCTAGGAATCTCTTAAGTCCTTAGTGCAATTCTGCCAGAAGTTGACCAAAGAATTGTGCTGGAGAACCTAGAAGTTCCTGGAGAAAACACTTCTCTCAGCATTGGTCAGCCCTCCAGCATGATTCTGTGATCAAATTCTGGCAGATGCTGGCCACAGAGTTGCACATGGATGGATGTGAGAACGGGACAGTTAAGAAAAATTATAGGAAGAAAACCAATGCATTTGAGAGAATGTGGGGCTGGAGAAGAGTGCTGAGGATCCCATGGAGAGCCAAAAGGACAAAGAAAGGGATCCTAGAGCAGATCAAGTCAGATCTCCCTAGAATAAAAATAATAATAATAAAATTTATTTATACCCCGCCCTCTGGAATACCAATCTGGGCGGCTTACAATAATAAAACATGTACATATCTATAAAACATATAATATATAACAACCCCCTCTCCCCCTTAAAACAGTATTAAATTATAGACTTAGGGCCTTTACAGACTGCCAAAAATAATGCAGCTTGAGGCCACTTTAACAGTCTTGGCTCAGTGCTAGGGAATCGTGGGGAGTGTAGTTTATTGTGGCACCAGAGCTCTCTGACAGAGAAGGCTCAATGCCTCAGAAAAAAACTACAGTCCCCATGATTCCCTAGCATTGAGCCAGGGCAGTTAAAATGGTCTCAAGCAGAATTATTTCTGACAGTCTGTAAAGGCCCTTGTACTTCGGAGACATCATGAGAAAGGAGGACTCTTTGGACAAGGCAATAATGTTAGGAAAGGTGGAGGGAAGTATTAAGAGAGGAAGGCCTTATGCCAGATGGATGGAGTCTATGAAGGAGGTCACTATGGGTTTTATGGGTTTGCAGGATTTAAGCAGAGCAGGGGAGGACAGAGGGTCTTCTTGGAGAGGTCTCCTCCATAGGGTCACTGCCATGGGTCAGGATCGACTCGAGGGCAGTTAGCAACCGATAGAAATGTCATTGGAGGCGCTGCGAGCGGAGCAGACATGCGCTCTGCCAAAGGGCACTCACTGTCTACAAATATTTTGCATTCCTCTTTCAGCTCGACCGTTTGCTGAGACACTTCGGGGTCCAAAACCCGCAGCTTGTTGAGCTCATCGAAGTGAAGTCCTGCTTCCCCCAGGATGTCTTTGGCCATGACGGCTCCTGTAGAAAAGAACCCGGCGGGAACCAAACATCAGGAAGAGATTTAAGAAGAGAGAAGGGTACGTGTATATACTATATATGTTATATAGGGAGAACCGAGCCCTGAAAACTCTTAAGGCGCTTCTCATTCCAAGGCATGGATTCTTGCTTTGCAATATTCATTCATTCATTTTGAAATGTATTTCTTGGAACATGTTTGGTTTCACTTCGGAAGCATATACCTTGAAAGGAGGAGCAATTCTAGTCCCCCCATTGCTTGGAATAATGATTCGAGTCCTGGTCCATTTTCATTATTCGCAATCTTTGCTAATACGTCGTGTGAGAAAAGTTAATTGTGGATGCCTATGTAGAGAGATCTTTGGAGCCCCTTTGAGGCTGACTGAAAGGAAGGAGTTGGCAGCAGGAGCTTTCCTAGGCTTCAGTCTACTTTAAATGCATCTGAGGAAGTAGATTGAAGTCTAGGAAAGCTCCTGCTGTGCTATAACTCCCATCAGCCCCAGATACCAGGAGCCCACTGTACTACACGTCCCATCAGCAGCCCCCGACCCCACACGGGGGCCGATGAGAGGTGGAGGTTTGTTTCTCTGTTTGAAACAGCTGTGAGGAGCCAGGCTGAGGGATAAAGGCACGCTGGCACTAAAGGGGTGGATACCAAGAGCCCAGTCTATTGCAACTCCTATCAACCCCTGGGGCTGATGGGAACTAGAATTTTTGGAAAAAAATTAAAAACTGTGAAGAGCCAGGTTGGGGGGAGGCGTCCCGACACTAAACCCCAAGGGCCCACTGTACTATAGCTCCCACCAGCCCCAGACACCAAAGATAGCCTGCCCTTAGCTAAGGGCCCACTGTATTACAATCCCCATCATCCCCAGACCTCAAGGTTCCACTCTACTACAACCCTCATCAGTCACAAGACCCCAAAGCCCCACTCTACTACAAGCCTGATCACTCCCAGGCACCAAGGTCCCTCTGTACTACAACCCCCATCATCCCCAGACACCAAGGGTCCACTGTATTACAAGCCTCATCAGTCCCAGACACCAAAGGTCCCACTGTACTACAATCCCCATCATCCCCACACCAAGGCCCCACTGTACTCCAACCCCATCAGTCCCAAACGCCAAAGGTCCTCTGTACTACAAACCCCATCAGCTCCAGATCCCAAGGGGCCCACTGTATTCCAACTCCCATCATCCCCAGACCAGAAAAGCCCAGAGATAGAGCCTGTCCCTCTCTATGAAGCCCCCCAAGATGGCAGCCTCCCTGCCAGGCCCTCAAAAGGGAGGGAGGGAGGGATGCTGCTTACCTGCGCCCAGGTGAGCCCCTTTTCCCTCTTTCTTTCTTTCCTTCCTTCCTTCCAGCGCGGCCTCCGCTGCCACGGCGACAGCGCCCGCCGCCTTGGCCCCGCCCACAAGCAACGTACCTCTCTAGCGCATTGCCCTCTGGGAAATGTAGTCCCGAGAGGGAGAATCCAAAGCAAAGATGGCGGGTGCTAGTGTATCTTGAGCCTCTCACTCCCGCATTCAGGCAGCTCTCGGTAGCTCGGCGTTCGACTCATGCGGCCTAGCCGGGAGCGAAGAGGAACGCCGAGTGCCGCGATGGCAAGCCTCTGCGTAACAGTAGGCGCCCGCGGGCCCCCGTTGCATGCCGGGATCTGTAGGCAGAGGGGCCCCTCCTGAGTGGAAAGGGCCGCTTGGGGCCTGGAGCTCCGCCCTTCGGTTGGGCTGAGGAAACTGAGGGAGCGCCCACTCGCTCGGGAGCCGGTCCAAGGTTCGGTGAGTCGGCCGTCGATTTGGGTCCGAGGCCTAGTGGGCCAACAGAGGCGCCACTCGAGTAAATAAACAGAGGGCAAATAACCAGGCAGGCGGGCCCCGGTTGGGGCGGGAGCGTAAATGAAAAGAAGGGGGTCGGTTTTGTGTTTTGGAGGCTGAGAGCCCAGCAAGGGAATGGGGCGGGAGGGCGGATAAGGGGAATGTTGACTTTTTTTGGGGGGGGGGGGAGAATTGTATCTGGAAAGACAAAATGCAAGGAAAAGGAAGAAGAGGTGTTATTGGCAACCCCCTTGTATTCCCCTGTGTTGGAGAGCCTTCACAACTGGCAGAGGGATGTCCCACAGGTAGAGCTTTAGTGTCTCCAAAAGAAAACATGCTGCACCTGTTGGATGCTGGCTGCTGAAGCCCAGAAGAGAGCCAGGTGGAGGAAGATGGAGAGGCCGCAGGGGAGGCTTTGGCCCCCAAAAGGGGCTGCTGCCACACTGCAGGGACAGAGCACTTTGACACTGCTTTAACTGTCAGGGCTCAGTGCTGTGGAGTCCTGGGATTGGTAGTTTTGTGTGTCTTCAGGTTGTTTACGACATATGGAGTCCCTGTCCTGGGGTTTTCTTGGCAAAGTTTCTTCAGAGGGGGTTTGCCAATGCCATCCTCAGAGGCTGAGAGAGTGTGACTTGCCCAAGGACACTCCCAGTGGGTTTCGTGAAAGACCTGGGTCTCCAGAACCTTGGTCTTCAGAGTCCATCTTTGAACCATCGTTAAACCTTGGTCTCCAATCTGAACCATCTTTAAACTTTGGTCTCCAATCTGAACCATCTTTAAACCTTGGTCTCCAATCTGAACCATCTTTAAACCTTGGTCTCCAATCTGAACCATCTTTGAACCTTGGTCTCCAATCTGAACCATCTTTATGGTCTCCAATCTGAACCATCTTTGAACCTTGGTCTCCAGTCTGAACCATCTTTAAACCTTGGTTTCCAATCTGAACTATCTTTGAACCTTGGTCTCCAATCTGAACCATCTTTCAACCTTGGTCTTCAGAGTCATAGTCCAACACTCAAACCATTATACCACACTGGCACTCTTGAGTTCCCATACCTTGGTTCAAATATTGATCAGAATAGAGACTGAAGTCAGGAAATCAGGAGGAGATTAGGAATGGCAGCTATGAAAGAACTGGACAAGATCAGAAAATGTAAGGACATAACTCTGAACACTAAAGTGAGAATCATCCAAGCCATTGTATTCCCCATCACCATGTACAGATGTAAGAGCTGGACAGTGAAGAAAGCAGATAAGAAGAAAACTCATTTGAGATGAGTTGCTGGAGAAGAGTGCTGAGGATACCATGGACGGCTAAGAAGGCAAACAAATGGGTCATTGAACAGATCAAGCCTGAACTCTCCCTGGAAGCCAAGAAGACCAGTTGAGGCTGTTGTACTTTGGTCACATCATGAGAAGGCATTAGAAAAGTGAATCATGCTAGGGAAGATAGAAGGTAGTAGAAAGAAAGGAAGATTGAGTCTGCAATCAGGGAGGTCATAGCCTGAATTTATAAGACCTAAGCAGAGCAGTGGAGGACAGGGGGTCTTGGAGATGTCTTATCCACAGGGTCATCATGAGTCAAAGTCAACTCAAGGGCAGCTAACACCAGCAATAAGTTTGGTAAGATGTTTAACCTTCCCTGTCAGAGAGCTGTGGTGCTGCACCAAACTACAAACCCCAGGGTTCCATAGGATGGAGCCGTGGAAGTTAAAAGAGGTGTAAAAGTGCTTTATTCCTGCAGCAGACATATACAGTTGCGCCTCCGTTCTCGCAGACTTGAGGTCCACGGTTTTGAATATTCACCCAGGGGTGACCTGTTAAAATCAATGGGGCTTGAATATTGGTGAGTCTCCATTTTTGCAGGGGGGTCCAGAACAGATTCCCCACGAAAACGGAGGGCTGACTATAGATGTGTGGTAGGCTACACTGGGTGGATTTCCACTGGTTGCAATAATGCATAAGAAAGCTTGGTAAACACAGATGGTCAGGTGAAGAAGAATATTTAGGTTACTCTTTTCACAGAGCTTTTTATAGGTATAGATGAAAAAATCCTGCCAGTGAAGCTTTCTAATATCTGATACGTTGATTTTCTGAAAGCTGTTTAAAATATTCTAAGTAAAGTATATTTTTCCCCCTTTGTTTCACAGAGGAGTGAATATCTTACCACCAGCACCATCCGCTCTGCCTGGCCAGTGTTCTTCATCTGCTGGATAGAAATATAACAGGTATGTTATATCCCAGCATATAGTGATGAGTATGTTGAATTTCCACTAGGTGTCACGCAACTACTGTATATACTCATGAGTCTAGAAATTTTAGTCAAAAAATTGGCCCCAAAAACCTGAGTCGACTTATCCATGGGTCAATGTAGGTACTGTACTTTAAATCTTATTAAAAAGGAACCATCCCCTAGTGAAAGGCAAGAGCGTAATTTTTCCTGGAAGCACTGATGCCTTCTGCTCTCTTATCCATCCAGACTTTAAGATGAGCACAGTTATGTCTGCTAAAATTTTGTAAGTTCTTTGACATTGTTCTCATTTCCTTCATCCTGTAGATCCTTTGTTACATGCCTCTTAAGTTTTACCCTCAACTCATCCATGGGTCAAATAAAAATCCATAATTTTGACCCCAAAACCTGCCCTCGATTTATACATGAGGTCAACTCATAGTCAGGTATATACGGTCAGTGGTTTTCCTGCTACCTGGTGGAAAGTGGCAATTCCGAGCTGAGAAAATGGTTGGAGAGGAGAAACTTACTTCTGGATTTGAGGACTATCTGAAGTAGAAGAGGGCTGACTTATAACTGAATACCTGCAAGTGGATGGGGGACAGCCAAGAATATTTTTCCTCCTGAGATGCCTCTTTCCCTTGTTTAAAGGAATTGAGTAAGGCAGGTTGTTGAATTTCACTTCAGTGGTGGTGACAGAAACAGTCTCACTAGCAACAGATACGTTTTGGCTCAGCAAGATATGCCCCACACAGCCCTATTCTCCAAGAGAGAGGACTGCTTTTGCTGCTCCCACATCAGCTATGTGAGGCAGCTGCTTCACTGGAAACTATGCCCTGTGAGGAGCAGCTTAGGTACCTGGTAATGTTTAGCTTGGAGAAGAGATTGTCAAGAGGTGACATAATAGCCATGTTTAGATATTTGAAGGGATGTCATTTTGAGGATGGAGCAAGCTTGTTTTCTGATGCTCTAGAGAACATGACACAGAGCAGTGGATTCAAACTATAGAAAAAGAGATTCCACCTAAACATTAGGAAGAGCTTCCTGACGGGTAAGAGCTGTTCATTGGTGGAATGTGCTGCCTCGGAGAATGGTGGAGTCTTCTTCTTTGGAGGTTTTTAAACAGGCTGGATGGCTATCTTTTGGGATTGCTTTGATGGTGTCTTCCTGCATGGCAAGGGGTTGGATTGGATGGCCCTTGGGGGTCTCTTCCATCTCTGTGATTCTCAGATTCTGTCAAATGGTAGGCAAGCGTTGATGGGGGAAGAAATGAGAGGTGTACTATCCCAGTACCAGTCAAGACAGCTATCACTCTTGGGAGGAACGAAACTGAGCTGTGCATCTCAGGGTTGTACTGCACATTATGTTCAATGTGTGCCTGAGTGACGCAAGTGTCTGGATGCTTCTGTTTACTGTTTGTGTGCTCATTGCTTATCATTGCCAGCTCCCTCCCCAGGTCCCCAAGGATTGCTTCACACATTATTTAAAAAATACAAAGATATAGCCATGTTAGTCTATAAATCAGAGATGTAGAGAGATCTTGTAGCACCTTTGAGACTAAGTAAAAGAAAGAAGTTGGCAGCATGAACTTTCCTAGACCATATGCCTCTGAGGAAGTAGGCTTTAATCCACGAAAGTTCATGCTACCAACTTCTTTCTTTCAGTAAGTCTCAAAGGTGCCACATGATCTCTTTACATCTTTAAAACATACAAAACACATTTCACAAATAACTCCATAACACCGAGCAATCATACAGGGTATATCTAAGCTATACAATTAATAGCTGTTTGATATCACTTTAACTTTCACGCCTCTGTGCAGCATAATCCTGGGATTTGTAGTGTGTGTGTGAGATAGGTGTCATTCTCTGCCGCAGAGCTGTAGTGCAATGGTTTTTCAACTTTGGTCATGCAGATGTTTTGGATTTTGGTTCCCAGACGACCCAGCCAGCTTGGTCAGGGATTCTGGAAGTCAAAATCTGAAACTTCTAGGGGACTGAAGGTTGAGGACCACTGTACTAGTTCAGCCCTTGAACTAAAGCAGAGGCTCTTAATTCTCTAAACCACAATCCTAAGAATTCCTTAGGAAGGAACCATGACAAATAAAGTAGTATCAAACTGGTGTAACTATGTAGTGTAGATACAGGCAGGCATCCTGTTGTTTTGCTCCATAGGGTCAATGGTGAGTCAACTGGTAGATAAATCTAATGGAGTATACTATGTCTACTATGTATAGTCAGAACTAAAAAGAGAACTTAGGTTCATAGATCCTGTTTAATGCAAGCAGAGCATATGATTCTATGATTCTTAGTCCAGCACTGTGTTTACAGAAATGGAGGTGGCATTGCTGAGTTGTGGTGAACCTGGTAGCTTTCCAGATGTTCCGGTTGTGGAACAAAGGGGCAGGGGCCTTCAAGGCTGCATCTACTCTTTATTATTAATGCAGTTTGACTGTGCTTTAACTGCCATGGCTCAGTGCTGTGGAAGTCTGAGATTTTGTGATATATTTAGCCTTCTCTGTCAGAGATCTCTGGTGCTGCACCAAACTACAGATCCCAGGATTCCATAGGATTGGGGCCATGGCAGTTAAAGGAATGTCAAACTGCATTCATATTGTGCAGCGTGGTAGCAGTCCAACTTACGGTAACCCTAAGGTGTCGCTATTACAGGTTTTTATTGGCAAGCTTGGTTCAGAAGGTGTTTCCCATTGCCTTCCTTTGAGGCTGAGAGAGTGGAACTTGCCCAAGATTGCCCAGTGGCTGAGTGGGAATTTATATCCTGGCCTCCCAAAGCCCTTCTCCAAAGCTCAGACACCACACTTTTTCAGAAAGAGGCAGATCTATATATATCACTACTGTTCAGGCGAATTGCTAAAAAGGTGGCAACCTCCTTATGCAAGTGTCTAGACCAGTGATTCCCAAACTTTAGTCTTCCAGGTGTTTTGGACTTTAGTTCCCAGAATCCCCAGCCAATGTTGACCAACAGTCAGGAAGCTGGAAGTCCAAAACATCTGGAAGACCAGAGTTTGGGAACCCCTGGTCTAGAATGAGAGGTTCTCAGCCTTTGGTCCTCCACACGTTTTGGATTTCCGTTCCCAGAATGTCGTCATCGCTGGCTATGCAGACAAAGACTTTGGGAGCTGAAGTACAAAACTGATGGAGCAACAAACCTCAAGTCTTAAGTAGTAAAACATCCGGTGTATGCAGGAGTTACACCGACATAACACTCCAAGGAAAATCCACTCATAGTATGTGGGTTCGTCATGGCCATGATGAACAACCAGGCTTTGTCATTTGAAGAAAATCTCTAGGTCCAAATGTTTACACCAGGGGTAGGCAACCTTTCCCCTTCAAGGGCCGAGGGACTTCAGCTCCCAGAAGCCTCAGACATGTTGGCCAATAGTCCCATGTTGGGCAATAGCTCCTGGGATTCTGGGAGCTGAAGTCCCTCGGCCCTTAAAGGGGAAAGGTTGCCTACCCCTGGTTTACACCATCTAGTAGCAAAATCAAGTGCTAGCTATATACCCAAAACGGCTTGTAAGAAGCACAATGGAAGAAAAATTGAGGGCAGAGGAGTCCAAATACCCCATCGAGGATGACTGGAAAAGAAAAGCAAAATACAAGAAGGGAAGACAGAGTCCTGGAATGCTCTACATGGATGGAAACATGCCAAGGAGGGTACAGCACATGTCTAGCTTTATGTATATTTCTCTATTTCCAACACTTACTGGGATTCTTAGGGCAGCCTATAATCAAAATCCAATAACAAATAATAGTACGATTGCGTATGGCATTATAAGACAGTATGAATCAGCAGGGATACAGCAGATAAAATATTGAAGGGGGAAAACCATGTTTTTTTTAACTCCTGGGAAATTAAAACTTTGGCACAAAAGCTGCCTGGCAACAGTGGTACTATTATAGCGCGTATCTGGAAGGAATGGAACAATATTTTGTGATGCAAATGGAAGCCGGCATAGGGCAACGTGCTCATGGGAACGCAGGGATCACGTGTTTTTGTACATCTCTGATCTCCAAATGTGCTATGTGGTGTAATGTGGCCAATCCTTGGATGAGTGCCCTCCAGATGTGGACTGTAACTCCCACCATCCCCAGCCAGCACAGGCATGTAGCTTAGTGGTGGGCATTATGCGACCAGATGTTGTTGACTGCAGCTCCCATCAGCTCTACCAGCATAGCCAGGCATACTAGGGATTGCAGTTCAACAGCATTTGGAAGTCCTCATGACATTCATCCCTGATGGTGGACCTAGCCAGGGTATGGAGAATCAGGTTCAAATTCCTGTAGAAGCTCTATTTGTAGGGATTTTTTTTTAGTGGAATATTTAACAAACATTTACATAATGTTTCATTTTTATTTTGCTCTCTTATCCCCCACTCTCCCCTTTGAATGGTTATACAATGGGGTAAATCCATATAATACTTCATGATCCATTTTCCATAATACAGGTAATAATCTAAATCACATTGGTTATTTCTCTGTACATTAATTTTCTCAATCAACCTTTTCCCTTTATTGGTCCAAGGTTCTGTCTTTATCGGTCCGCTATATTTCGATCTTCATTTTCTTAAGAAAATCAAACCATCACAATTTGGTTATATGTTTTTCAAGGTTGGGCTCATTCCACGCTGGTTTTTCCTTCCCACCCAAAGCAATAACTCCATGAGCTGTTTTTAATATTTGCTTTACTACATACTCTACATTCTTATTCAGCCCCACTTTTCCTTCAATTAAGTGTGATGCTATTTTCTTTACTCAGCTGCACACCTTTCCCTAAAATTTCGTTTCTTTCTTTCTTTTACATCCCTCTGATATCTGAATAAACTTTCTTTCTTCAGAAAAACAATTTAAATCTATACCATATTTATATCATTTATGTTTCATTTGTTTATATCATCCTTGATATTTTATACTCTAAATATTATCATTCCAAACCTAACACAAAACTTGACACACACCTCTTCTTTCTTAAGATAACGGATCAATGGTTCTCATTCTTTCTTGAATCCGTCTAGGGATTTTGGGTCAATTTGCCTCCATATATTCATATAATTTCATTAGCCAGGTTTCTACATTCCGGCACTCATTTCCTTTCAGCTTAGCTGCATATATTATCCTAGCTGCAGTTGTCATATAAAATAGCAACTTACCATATTTTTGGTCCAGATTTTTTCCCCTTTTATTAACTATGTTCCAAATTTTATGAATGAAGGGACAGCACTATTTATGGGTGAGTTTCTTTAGTAGCTACATTTGTACCCTGACTACTTTCCACTGAGCTCAGGGTAGGAGATACGACTCTCCTCTTCATTGTATCTTCATAGTAACCCTGCAAGGTAGATTGGGTTGAGAGATGTTGTGACCAGCCTAAGGTCAGCCAAGTGAGCTTTGTAGCTTGGTAGGGATTTGAATGTGGATCTCCTGCATCCTGGTACTACTATATTCAAACCACTAAACCACACCGGGTCTTAGAAAACTTATCTGGCTGACCTTGGATTGCTTTTAATTTCTCATTGCATAGATACAATGAGGCTGCAGGCAGACTAAAAATGTAGTGAGTTAAAAATAGAGAAAGGGTTCCCACGCTAGCCCCTCTCAGTATGGACCAGGTCCAGAATTAAATCAGTTGTCATTTTTCCAGAGCCCTAGAACAGATTGTTCCTAGTGACGGGAATCAGACGAATGAATGGTTCTCTTTTGTCGGCAGTGTCCTTTCATGGTTTGTCTTGTGATGCCTCTCGTAGAGCAGATTTTTCTATGGGTTGGGCTCTGCATATGCTGGGGGAGGAAAGATCCATTTAATCCGTGCCAAGACTGGCCTAAACCTAGACAGACCAGGATTAACAATTCTCCTGAATCTGTCTCATAGGGTCGTTGTGGGAATAAAAGGGGAGCAGAGGAAAACCAGGCATTCCCAGCTTTAATTCTGTTGTAAAGTCCCGACTCAATTGCTGTCAGTGGTCCAGCCAGGTGATATTCTTGCTCAAGGTCTTGCATACTTTGGTTCTTTCTCCCTTCCCATGAACTCTGGTATTTCCACAGCCGCTCGGTCAGCCTAGCAGATGGTGCACGCCCTTTCCGAATACCAGTGGCATTGCCTGGCAAGCGAGACCAACAGCAAGCAATGTTGGAAGCTGAAGCTTGTTAAGCCTTGGGGTATTTCCAGCGCATGTTTAAACAAACAACACACAAAAGCAGCAAATGCCAGAGCTGAGTTCCGGTGGAGGGGAAACAGAGGAAGTGTTCCTATTGTATGGGACAGGCTGAGTCAGACCCATCACAATATCCGGGAGCGCTGGGAAGCTGCCTCCTGGGATGATGCAGTGACTGAGTGATGGACTTTGCTCTCATTTGAAGGGCCGTTTGGGTAGCTGGAGGGCCACCCTGAAGAATTGCAACTTGGAAAACACAGGTATCGCCCTTTTCTTCTTTGCTCTCCACCCCAGCGCCATTAGCCTTTAACATGTTCAGTTAGGGCTGGGGTGTTTAGTCAGCTCAACAGCAACCTTTTGGATTGAATAAAAACGATCCAGTAAGCTAACCAGGTGGATCTGTCCCCTGTCCCAACAGTAGGGCAGTTTTATGAGCCCTGCTTGGGCTTTATAGGTCATAGAATCATAGAGTTGGAAGAGACCCCAAGGGCCATCCAGTCCAACCCCCTGCCATGCAGGAACTCTCAATCAAAGCATCCCCGACAGATGACAGGTCTTTCTAGGCTCATCTGCCATCAATAAGGGATAATTCATCTGCTTCCCTCTCCCACTATGACTACCCAGATGGATTACTTTGTACGCTGTACAAGTCCTCTTAAAAGTTGTTTGTCTTCTTGACAGCAAAAGACTGCAGCGTATATTCAACTTGCTTTTTAAAATGTAGATCAACTTTCTGTGCATAGAAGATCTCTGTCTCTCATGCTTCGTTTTTACAATCTCTTCTCATACCACATTGCAATTATCTTAAGTGATTTTATATATTTGTACAAACATCTTTTTTAAAGAAGAAAGAAAAGGCCACATCATATTGGATCATCGCACTCAAAAAATAAAAATAAGGGATACCAGTTTACTTTCCCGAGGAATGTCTGAAGTAGTTTTGCCAATGCCATGGGCAAAACTATAGGACAATGTATGTAATGGATCTTTTAGCTGAGAGGTCAGGCTTGTATTCTTCCTCTTCACAAATCAAACAGCCATACCTCAGTTAACCAAACCTCTAGTGAAGAAGCTTCTTTTTATAAAATTTTTGTGCTCAAGCCCTTCCCTTTTCCTCCTTTTCTCTCTAGCTGGGAATTTTTTTAGCAGCATCAGCATTGGCAGGAAGGTGAAGGAGGGATGGAGCAACATAGACTTTGTGTCAGGTTGCAGTAGCATGTCTGCAGTAAGCAATGCAATGAAGCTTGAGCTGGGAAAGAATGGGATTCTGCTCCAGACAATCCTACTATATGCCTATGACAGGCAAGGTAAACAGTATCTGCCTCCAGATTTGGCTACCAAATGGCAATGATAGCAAAAGTGGGGACTGTTCAAAGAAAAATCCCTGGATGCATTTTGGAAGAAGCTTTCAAGGCATCTCTAGAAGGCTCAGAATATTTCTGTTAACTTGTGCAAGGCTTACCTGGTCTGGTTGCTTCATTTCACATGTGCATATTGTTAGTTTTGGATAAAAAGGTTGCTGTTGAACTGCTCTACTTTTTTGTGGTACCAGAACTTATCCCAATTCTTTCCATGCTATTTCTGCATCTGATACCGATTTCTGAAAGAATGCCCAGAAACACGTCAATAACTTTAACTGAGGTTTATCTGTATCTTTCTGCATTCCCTGTTTGCTGAGGCTTAGCATGAAATCTTCAGTGATGCCGTATGAGTGACGAATGAATCCTGGTCAGAGTTGGTAGTTGGAATCCAGGAAATCCCTGTTTTCTTTCTTGATTTAGATTTTCTCAGCAAAATAAGCACATAGTTTTCATGGCTGTTGAGGAAAAAAAGCTTAGCCAAATATGACCTGAAGTTTGAGTCAAGCTGGAGAGAGGCTGAGCAAGAGTTGCAAGCTTAAAAAAAGATCGAGGGTGAATTTCTTAAAAACGTAAGCCTTAGCCAGCATAGCCAGAGATGAAGGATTATGGGAATTGTGGTCCATAGTTGCCCACCATATCCTGCAGCTTCTCCAAAACCCTACCAAGGAGATCTGTTTTATAACCAGGAGTGGGGAACATGTGGCTCTCCAGAAAATATTGGGCTACAACATTCATCATGTCTAATGCATAGCTGTGTTGATAGGAGTAAGAGTCAACGTATGTGTGTGTGTGTGTGTGTTGTTTTTCTTCAGATTGTTTCTGACTTATGGCAACCCTAAGGCAAATCTATCATAGGGTGTTTGTTTGTTTTTTTGCAAGTTTCTTCAGAGAGGGTTTGAAGCGAAGAGACTGTGACTTGCCCAAGATCACCCAGTGGGTTTCCATGGCTGAGGGGGGGATTCAAACCCTGGTCTCTATTAGGAATAAAGCTTCAAGAATTCCTTTCTACTTTCTTCACAAGCCTCTCAGCAGAAGAGAAAAGTACTTTTTTTGTTAAAGTTTATACAGAAGATGAGCAATAGACACTGGTGTGCTGTTCCCATTTTGTTTTTCTCCATGGCTCTAGCACATATTCCAGCATATAGAGCTCTGGATGTTGCAGGACTTCTATCTCTGAGAGATGTCCTGCAGTGCACTATGATTCTGTAGTATATATGATACTATGCCTTCATCAGTCAGGAGGTTTGGGCATCCCCATTTCCCCCTCACCTGCCCTAAAGATCAGATGATGACCATGGCCTCAGCTGCAGAGATGATGCATATCTGAATTATCAGAATTATTCTGCTCTTATTGTCACTATGAAAGGGAGTTTATAGTTTTTTCAACTGACCTTGTTTCTAACCTCTGTCTCTCTTCCTTACCTTTTTATTTTTCAGCTCAAGATCCAGCAAAGATCCCCTCAGCCACCCCACCCCCTCAAACTGGTGGTCCTGCATCCTCCCAGCCACCCACCACGGCGGAGTCGGTCAAGCCCACCCTCTGTAGAGTCATCATCTACTTGCAGAAGGAGATGTCTGGGGACACCTGCCTGACAGCCCTCTGCCCCACACCAGGAGCCAAGCCCAAAGCAGGCTTCAAAGCAGGAGCCCTCGGCAACAAGTATGTGAGGCTCAACGTCGGTGGCTCCCTGTACTACACCACGGTACAGGTGCTGACACGGCACGACACTATGCTGAAGGCCATGTTCAGCGGCAGGATGGAGGTCCTCTCAGACAAGGATGGTAGGTCTCTATTCTGATGTCTTACAAGGATGGTAGGTCCCCATTTCGGTGTCTTACAAGGACAGTAGATCCCTATTCTGATGTCTTAAAAGGATAATAGGGCCCCATTCTGATGTCTTACAAGGATGGTAGGGCCCCATTCTGATATCTGATGCTGAAAGAAGAAGGGCTGCATGCTTCAGCCTCAGCTGGAGGGAAGGCTGTTGTTCCTTCTTTGGAGGTCTTGAAACAGAGGCTGGATGGCCATCTGTCAGGGATGCTTTGATTTTGAGTTCCTGCATGGCAGGGGGTTGGACTGGATGCCCTTGTGGTCTCTTCTAACGCTATGATTCTATACCCTATTTCACTCCTCCCCTTGAAAGAGAACTAGCAGGAGCATGTTCTGTAGAGTCCAGGACCCAAGTTCTAGCCATGTTGTTGGTTGCAGCACCCCCTGAAAGTGGGGGAAGCCAGATGTCTGTCTTAAGTTTCCTTTAAAAAAGGGGGGGGGCTTCTTAGTTGAAACAAAGTGCATAGGGACAGCGAACTATGACATCCTCTAGGAAAACTCATACAATGTGTTAGATGTGTGTGAGACACCAACTCTGACTGAACCCTTGTGCCACCTTTTTTTTCTCTCTCTCTCAGGCTGGATCCTCATCGACCGCTGTGGGAAACACTTTGGGTCCATTTTAAATTATCTCCGGGACAACACGGTTGCCCTGCCAAAGAACCGGCAGGAGATCAAAGAGCTGATGGCCGAAGCCAAGTACTACCTCATCCAGGGTTTGGTTGACCTCTGTCAAGCAGCCCTGCAGGTAAGACACTACAGCTTCCAGAATCCCCATCATGCTTGGAAACTGCTGGGAAGGAAGAGATTTTGATCAGGGTGCAAGAAGCTACAAAATAAGACATGCAAGTTGAGTCTCCCTTATCCAAAATGCTTGGGGCAGATGTGTTTTGGATTTGGGGCTTTTTTTCAGATTTTGGAATATTTACATATAGGTAAAACATATCATATACAATATTAGATACAATAATATTGTGTACAATGTCATATACAATGTCTAAACATGAAATTCATTTGTGTTTTGTATACGTTTTATACACATTGTCTGAAGGTAATTTTGTACATAATATTTTTGTGCATGAAACAAAGTTTGTGTACACTGAACCATCAGAAAGCAAAGGTGTTACTATTTCAGCTAACCACGGGGACAATTTTGGAATATTTCGGATACTGGAATTCCAGATAAGGGGGACTCAGTCTGTAATTGTTTGAAATGTCTCTCTCTCTCTCTCTCTCTCTCTCTAAAGGATTCCAGCCAATATTTTTTTAAACATGATTGAGATCCTTTTTTGCAGAGCAGAGGCTGATGCTTGGCCTTTTTTGTGTGTGTTTTTTTTTGGGGGGGGGGGACAGGAGATCAGATACAACTGGAGCCTGGGGTGACCTTTGCCTACCTGATCCTCACCCCATTCTTCTGGGCTACTTCCCAGAGAGCAAGATTGGTAAATCTCAGTCCAAGGACCAGGTTCCATTGCAGAAAAGTTCAGTAGTGGGCTGTGCCAAAGACAAAAAGCTAGGACTGAAAGTACTAGCATGTTGTAGCTTAAAGCTCTTACTCTTGGTAACTAAGTATGCAAAGTGTCAGCTTTCTTCTCTCCTGTGATAAGGCTCCCAGGTGTTAAATTGTTTTGCTTTAGTCTTTGTATTGATAACCATTTCCTATTTAGTATGCAAAGGGATCCTGTAGCACCTTTGAGACTAACTGCAAGAAAGAAGCTGGTAGCATGAGCTTTTATAGACTCAGGTCTAAAACACACTGCAGAAATAATCTAGTTTGAGACTGCATTAACTGCCCTGGCTCAGTGCCAGGAAATCCTGGGAATTGTAGTTTATTGTGGCACCAGAGCTCTCTGACAGAGAAGGCTAAGCTTCACACAACTACAGTTCCCGGAATTCTCTAGCCTTGGGCCAGAGCAGTTAAAGCGGTCTGAAATTGGATTATTTCTGCAGTGTGTTTTGGCCCTTACTCTACAAATCATAGAATCATACAGTTGGAAGAGACCCCAAGGGCCATCCAGTCCAACCCCTGGCCATGCAGGAACTCAAAATCAAAGTATCCCCCACAGATGGCCATTCAGCCTCTGTTTAAAAACCTCCAAAGGAGGAGACTCCACCGGCCTCCGAGGGAGTATCTCTCTCTAATGGATCCAAGATTTATGCTACCATCTTATTTCTTTGCAAACTAACATGGCTTTGTCTTTGAATTCTGCCAGTAACTAAGGATCTATCCACAGTGCAGAAATAAAGCAGTTTGACACCATTTTAACTGTCATGGCTCCATCCCGTGGAATCCTTGGACTTGTAGTTTGATGGGAATCTCCCTTTGTTGCTGTGTTTCCTTTGCACAGGACAAGAAAGAGTCCTACAAGCCTGTCTGCAACATCCCCGTCATCACATCCCCCAAAGAAGAGGAGAGACTCATAGAATCTGCCATGAAAGTGCGTGAATCCCTACGTCATCACCTTGGACTCAAATTTCGGCTTAAGTGTTTTTCACCAGTGATTGGGAATCTGAGGGTGTGACCCATGTTCTGCCCATGAAGAGTATATAAAAGGGGGCTGCTCTTTTTTAAAGATGGGCCTTTGTCAGTGTTGCCAACCTCATCCCGTACGTGAAGCTGCTGGGCCACATTCCTGTATTAAGAAGCCAAGTCCCATTTGCCTTCTTCGAGACCCTTTCAAATCAAATAGCAGGGATATGGGAAGAATTTATTTTTTAAAGGAAAGCAAGAGCCACACCCCTCAAGAGTAATCTGTGGGGAATGGAGGAGCCAGTTGGCAGAAGAGGGCAAGTTTCCCCTTTCTCTCCCTTTTTTCTTCCTTTGGTCACCCCCTTTCTCTCTGGGATGTCCCCTTTTTACTCTTCCCTCCGCCGTGGCTGGATGCCTCCGTCTCTCTTTGAATCAACAACCCCTCTCCTCTCCTGCAGTCCCCCATGCACCCCAAAACCTGCTCCAGGATCCCTGTGAGGAATCTGGTGTGGGTGTCACTAAGGATAAAAGGGGAAGGGGAAGAAGAAAATCCCAATTCTGCCAGTATTGGATACCGATGCACACTGCTAGAGGTCTTAGCTTCTGCTGATCACTTCTATGTCTGTTTGCTCGCCTCTCTTTTTCTTCCCCCTTCCCTTCTAGTGGGCACTCAAGGGAGAGTCAGAGGCTAAAGGCTTTTGCTGGTCAGTTGGAGAGTTGTTTTTCAAATTAAACCAAGGGCCACCCTTCTTCTATAGGAAGCTGTTCCTTAGCAGCCATCTGCTCTAAGCCTCTTCTTGTGGTTGGCCCAATAAATTATTAACATGCCACCACCGAAAACCAGCTGTCGCCCACGTGAGTTAAAGCTTGGCTCTCTCCAGTTGGCCCTGGCAGACTTTTCTAGCATTCTCTGGGCTGTTGCCTAGATGATAGCATGGCTTGTCAGATGTCTGTTGGATGGGGCTGGAGGCTTTGTCAGGTTTGTGGGAGCCACCCCAAGCAGATACTTGTCCCTGTTGTACCCGCAGAATGCGAGGGCTGTACGCCAAGTAGCTTGTAAATGATCAGTATATAATCTAGAAAAGTGGAGTAGCAAAGCTTGAATGCTTCCTTTAGTACTTTTGCTGCACAGAGAGAACTGGCATGCTCACCTGAATCCTCCTCCCAGCTGCATTGATGTTTGTTTATGTAAGAAATGGGTGAGAGCAACTCCCCTTTCCTTGCCCTCCTCCATCCCTGAAAAGCTTTACCATGTGGTTATGCTGAATTTACAAACTGGCCCTAAGAAAAATATTGTTCTGTTCTGTTCTACTGTCTTGGCGGATCATTCTAAGGTATCAGGACTTGTGGCCTTCCAGATGTTCTTGCCTTCTGTGGCCCCTATCACCCACAAATCATTGGCCAGGTTGGCTGATGTCCAGCAGCATCTGGAGAACCAAAGTATCCCAGATCTGGTATTTGCAGTGGCCAGTACCATATTTCTCTAGGATACTAGGATGTTATGACAACAGTTAGCATTTGCTCTTTTTTCAGAAGTACATTGCTGTGGAATTCAAGGCAGACCTGCCAAGTTCTGCAGCCATTTTAGGGGGCCACCACCATTAAGGTCTGCCCCCCCACTCCCAATTTCTCCACATCATCCTGCTGGATTTCAGAGTCGCCATTTAAACTTCCCACAGAGCTATGGAGAGCATCAACATCTGGCAATCCAGGCTCTGTGAGGAATTTTGGTGGTGTTTCCAGCCCCCTTTCTGAGGGCTTCCACAGTTTACAGGTTGAGCTACATTGAGATCATTAACCTAAAAGTAGAGCTTGGAAGGGTTGTTCTAGACTACCAAAATCTCCCAGCCAGCATACTTAGATTTTTTTTTTGATATCACACTCTTTTCTTCCTTTGAAGTGACATGTCCCTTTTCTTCCCTCTTCCCAGCCTGTGGTGAAGCTGCTTTACAACAGGAGTAACAACAAATATTCATACACAAGGTAAATTTCTCTGCATTCCACATTGAGACTGATTTTAAGGACACAAGAAGAGCCTTGCTGGATCATTGCAAAAGGATTATATAGCCCAGCATTCTGTCTAGCTCTTTCATTCTAAATGGATGTACAAAGTTAAAACGGGTTAAGTGTACAATCTCATTCCCCAAACTTCATATTGACTTTTTCCTCCCTCTTCCTCTCTGTTGTTTCAGCAATTCGGATGACAATTTACTGAAGAACATAGAACTGTTTGATAAGCTTTCCCTCCGCTTCAACGGGAGGGTCCTCTTCATCAAAGATGTCATTGGAGATGAGATCTGCTGCTGGTCCTTCTACGGTCAGGGACGCAAACTGGCTGAAGTCTGCTGCACCTCCATAGTTTATGCAACCGAGAAGAAGCAAACCAAGGTATGAAGACTTTGTCCTCTTGGGGTAACTGTTCAACACAGACATTCCTTTATGCATGGCTTGTTTCTTCTGGGCACATTTTTGGCACTCGTGGTTGATTATTTAACAGGGGCTCCATGGCTAGGGGAAGGAAAGGAGGTTAAATGAAGTCTGTCAAATAGGTATTGACAATAAAGGAACAGACGATGAGATGAAAAAGAGATACTCATATGACTCAAGTCAGCTGTTTTCCTGGTTGACCAAACATTCAGTTCTACCAGCATACATTTAGAGTCCAGTTGTGGTGGTGGTGTGTGCCTCCAAGTTGTTTATGACTTATGGCAAGCCT
Organism: Phrynosoma blainvillii; assembly: GCA_026167975.1. Taxonomy (NCBI): domain Eukaryota; kingdom Metazoa; phylum Chordata; class Lepidosauria; order Squamata; family Phrynosomatidae; genus Phrynosoma; species Phrynosoma blainvillii. The sequence continues at coordinate 6,667,862 of JANUYF010000014.1, read as the reverse complement.
ATCATGAACCTATCATGGGGGTTTCTTGCCAAGATTGCCCCAGAATGCATTTGCCATTGCCTTCAATCTGAGACTTCCCCAAGGTCACTGTTGAGTGGAGATTCAGACCCTGGTCTCCAGGAATCCTAGGTCAGTACTTACCCCAGAATTCAAAATGACTAGATTAGAGAGCTGGGCCAGAACTAACAAAATGAATTCCAACAACCAAGAAACACAAGAGAAGCAAAATGAAGGGACACCCCCACACACACACACACACACACATTTGGACCCCCAGGACCCAGGGAGATCCAAGTAATAACAGAGCAGGACACTGGATATTGCAAGTCAATTTTTTCATATGATTAGGTGGGAAGCATCTTTTTCCCCCATGCATGGTTTCTCTTTGCATAACTCCTGCTGGTTATGAGGTAGGTGCAGAGAGCTGGACCAAAGACAGAAGCCGTGAGCCTGAAACTCTGCTTACCCCAAACCTTGGCTGGCTGGTCTAGTGAGAAGAAGGATGGGAAGCAGAAACAGAGCTTCCAAATGTTAGTGTTCAGTTTATTAGAATAATGATTCATTCGCGTTAATCATTGGAGACATTATAACACTGATTTGTTACATCAGTCATTAGCAGCACATGTTAGAGACATGTCACTTTAAGGTTTGGGTTTGTTTTTTTAAATGAAAAATTAGAATTAGGAAAAATAATTTCCATTTTTCTTGAAAATGGGAATGAGTAAAAATTGCCAACCATGCCCCCAAAGCAACAAATTAAAATAATGTAAAGCGTTAAGCATTACTCTAACCACTTTGTTGATAATAAAATGATTAAAATAATGATATTTTTACATTGTTGTTAAAATATATATAATGAATGATGGGCAGCAAATTAATTTTGAATTCTAAGCTCTGGCCAGGAGATGCTGAATAAACCAGTTAAGTCTTTGGTAGTTGCCCTCTATTGCAGGAAGATTTGAGCATTGGACCATGACTGGAGGTCAGGATTCAGTTCCTAGCTTGGCCACGAAACCCACTAGGTGATCTTGGGCAAGTCACATACTCTCAGCCGCAGGCGAAGGCAATGGCAGACCTCCTCTGAACTAGTCTTGCCAAGAAAACCCCATGATAGGGCTGCCATAAGTCAGGAACGACTTGAAGGCACACAACAACAGGAGAGGAATGGTTCCCTCTGGCTAATAGACCATACACCAGTAAACAAGAGGGTTTGGAGAGCATCCGCTGCTTTTGACGCATCTGTGCACGCCTATGTTTGTCTCCTCTGTCTCCCAGGTGGAATTCCCCGAGGCCCGCATCTATGAGGAAACGCTGAACGTTTTGCTGTATGAGACCCCCAGAGTGCCTGACAACTCCCTCTTGGAGGCGACAAGCCGGAACCGAAGCCAGGCTTCCCGGAGCGAAGACGAGGATGGCAGCTTTGAGCTCCGTGACCGGGTCCGACGCATCCACGTAAAGCGATACAGCACTTACGATGACCGCCAGATGGGCCACTAGGGACTACAAGGCACAGCTTGCAAGGTCCTTCTGCCTGGGAGTTTTTCTGTCTTTGAGCTGTTCCTGTATTGGCCTTTCTCTCTCGCAGGTCAGAAGTGGGCTCAGAGGTCGACTTGCCTTTCATTTCAGCAAGACTTCCACTTCATGTTGCAGAAGTCCTGCAGTGTCCAGTGCCAGCCATTATAAACCATTCTTAGTTTTAGGCACTAAGTTTTTTCTTTTTCAAAGAAGTGCATCTCTTCTAGAAGCTGACACCTTCTTCTACCTAAAGAAAGAAGCCATTAATTCCTGTCCCCCGACCCTCAGATTTGAGATTGGTGCTTGTGGAGGAACTTTCGCAAGTAAGAGTGCCTCAAACTCTGCTTGGAGAACTCTCGTTTTCATTTTCAAAATCCAGATGCTGAGGACAATGAATGTATAGCAAACACTACAGCTTAGTAGCCACCCGTCTCCTTTGGGTACCAAACGCTCCTTGCGCGGTGACGTCTTTTCTTTACTCTCCCCAATGGATGTGATGCTGCGTTGGTGCAGCCTGAAGCTGGGAGAAGTTGGAATGACCCTTGGTGCCAGAGAACTGGAAAACAACCTGGAGCTTGGCTCCATGGGAATCTCTGCCAACACCACCCAGACCTCTGGCTCTAACATTTGTATCTGATGGGAGATTGGAACTGAAGGGGATGGTGGCAGGACGCAAAATGCCTTCTCTGGATCCTTTCACCCAATCACTTGTAGATTTGACAGTCTGTGTATTGTGAATGGGGGCATTTATCATATGGTCAGCTTGCATCAAGCAATCTTGGGCCTTTTGGTTTTGGCCACATTTGCTTGAGGCAAGAAGAGGAAGGGCACTAAGAAGCAAAGGTTGAAGAAGCAATGTCGCAAGGTAAAATCCTCTCATGCCTATGGAGAGGAGTGGCTGTGAGGTGGGAGTGGGGAGGCAGGTTAACAGGTGAAACCTGGAATGTACTGGAATCGCCCAGAATAATGTCTTTCTGATAAATGTTTTCTGTCAGCTGAGATGTTTGTGCGTGGAACTCTGTGAATCGGATCCCCTTGGGGAACGTCTCCAGGGTGAAGGGTGTCCTACACATTTCTCAATGTCTTCCACTGTCGAACAGCTCTCACTGTCAGGAAGTTCCTCCTAATGTTGAGCTGGAATCTCTTTTCCTGTAGCTTGCATCCATTGCTCTGGGTCTTATTCTCTGGAGCAGCAGGAAACAAGCTTGCTCCATCCTCAATACGACACACGTTCGAATACTTGTTGCCATGAAGGAAGACACAATCAAAGCACTCCCGACAGATGGCCATCCAGCCTCTGTTTAAAAATCTCCAGAGAAGGAGACTCTGTCACACTCCAAGGGAATGCGTTTCACTGTTCACCAGCTCTTAGAAGTGGAACCTCTTTTTCTGTATCTTGCATCCATTGTTCTGGGTCCTATTCTCTGGAGCAGCAGAAAACAAGCTTGCTCCATCCTCAATATCACATCCCTTCAAACTGCCTCTTCTCCAGCCTAAACATACAAGTTCCCTAAGTCGTTCCTCATAGGGCTTTATGGTTTCCAGATCCTTCACCATTTTGTTCACCCTCCTCTGGGTACGCTCCAGCTTCTCAATATCCTTTTTGAACTGCGCTGCCCAGAAATGAACACAGTATTCCAGGTGAGGCCTGACCAAAGCAGAATAGAATGAATGAATGAATGCTACCTTCTGTAACAAGCAATTGTGTGCTTTTTTAAAACTGTATAAAGCATGGCAATTTTTCAAAGAGTTGGCTTGCAGACATGCATCCATACGTATTTGTGTGAAGGTGCAACAAGCAAAGTGCCGCCATAAAATCCCATTGCCTGGTTGTTCTCCGTGGAATCGGCGCTTAAACAACTTGAGAGAAGAACACAAGGTATATCTGCACTGCAGAAATAATGCACTTTGATGCTGCTTTAGCTGCCGTGGCTCAGTGCTATGCTCTTCTGGGATTTGTAGTTTTGTGAGATATTTAGCCTTCTCTCTCAGCTCTGATGCCACAGCAAACTACAAGTCCTAGGAGTCCATAGGATGGAGCCATGGCAGGTAAAGCGGCGTCAAACTACATGACTTCTCCAGTGTAGCAGTATCTACAGAGAACATCAGAGTTTATCAAAATTAATGGCTAGAAACCTAAGTTGGAGATGTTTCTTTTTAGACCAAACCCCAGCTTCTCAAGATCTTGGAATCTGTAGTGTGCACTTTGCATGTAGAGCAATTTTGTGGCTCTTCCCTGTACGACCTACATACTATTATTTGCAAACTACTATTATTTGCAAACGGAATTTGCCTCACATGCTGATGAGAATCGCTGCAATAACAGGCTTTTCTTAAAAATAAAAGCCAGAGAGTCTTACATCTGTACGCGCGATATCTTGCCCTTACACAGATGCTATAAAGTCTTGGTTTGGAGAGAGAAAAAAATTATTTAAGACACCAAAACAGTAAGAACAGATGCAATAAAATCATTTGCTAAAAATAATAAAATACAGATCAAAGAAAAAGACATCAATCATAATGACCCCAAGGGACACATTTTAAGCTTGGATAAAATTACATCGCTTCTGACAAGTTCATCATCTGCCATTTTGTGTCTTGTTGCTTCTTTTCTTTTGAAATCATTATAGATTGAGAACACCTGGTACCAGCTTTGAGTCACCTGGGCCAAAGGTACACTTATTTGCTCTCTCACAGTTGGGAGAGGAAAGGGATGAGACCTTTGTATGCAACTGGTTTTCTCCCATTAAGACGGTGTAGACCTTAACTGGAGCTGGTTTTCTTAGGAGTGGAACTTAGGAAATCTTCCATTTAGAGACTGGCAATCCCAGAAAGTCCCGACAAACATAGCCAGCAGCCATAATGGCTGGGAAGATGTTCAGAGTTGTAGTCAACAGAGGTAAGTTGATTGTAACTAGCATTCCATTATTTTCTTTTTAAAAATTTATTTTTAGTGTACCCAAAAACAAACACATGATTGATTTCTCTATCTATCTATCTATCTATCTATCTATCTAATCATCTGTTTGTTTTTGGGGTAAGTCTACAGAGGTAAGTTAATAAAAGCTAGCATACCATTATTTTCTTTTTTTTAAATTCATTTTTAGTGTACCCCAAAACAAACACATGATATAGATGGATAGATATCAATATATATCTGTATCAGTATATCTATATATCTCAATCATGTGTGTGTGTATATACAGGTATATATATATGATGTGTTTGTTTTTGGGGTAAGTCTACAGAGGTAAGTTAACCCTAACTAGCATTATATTATTTTCTTTTTTTAAAATTCATTTTTAGTGTACCCCAGAAACAAACACAAGATAGATCTAGATAGATAGATGGATAGATATCAATATCTATCTATCTATCTATCTATCTGTCATAGATAGATATCAATATATATCTATATCAATATCTATATATGTCTATATATAATGTCTGTATGTATATATAGATATATATGATGTGTTTGTTTTTGGGGTGTCTACAGAGGTAAGTTAGCCATAACTAGCATTATATTATTTTCTTTTTTTAAAATTCATTTTTAGTGTACCCCAGAAACAAACACAAGATAGATCTAGATAGATAGATGGATAGATATCAATATCTATCTATCTATCTATCTATCTATCTGTCATAGATAGATATCAATATATATCTATATCAATATCTATATATGTCTATATATAATGTCTGTATGTATATATAGATATATATGATGTGTTTGTTTTTGGGGTGTCTACAGAGGTAAGTTAGCCATAACTAGCATTATATTATTTTCTTTTTTTTAAATTCATTTTTAGTGTACCCCAAAAACAAACACATGATAGATCTAGATAGATAGATGGATAGATATCAATATCTATCTATTTATCTATCTATCTATCTATCTATCTATCATAGATAAATATCAATATATATCTATATCAATATCTATATATGTCTATATATAATGTTTGTTTGTATATATAGATATATATGATGTGTTTGTTTTGGGGTAAGTCTACAGAGGTAAGTTAACCATAACTAGCGTTTCATTATTTTCTTTTTTAAAATTCATTTTTAGTGTACCCCCAAAACAAACATTTGTTTGTGTAGTTCTGGTGTTGCACCCTTTGAGAAAAGGGTGTCATAGGTAAACATTGTGAAACATAACACAAACCTAACAACTGTACACCTAAATACGAACAAACACTTCTAGCTTCCTAAGTGACGGATACATCCCACTATTCGCTCGCTGTTGTTGTATGCCATTATGGCAACTCGAAGGTGAGGGTTTTCTTGTTCTTTCGGAGGGAGTTGGCCACTGCTGTCCTCTTGAGGCTGAGAGAGTGTGACTTGCCCAGTGGGGTTCATGGCTGAGCTGGGAATCGAACCCTGGTCTCCACAGTCGTAGTCCAAGGCTCAAATCAGTACTCTGGCTCTCCAAGAGCTATTCCACCACAAATCGCCTCTTTTAATTTAATTTTTTTATTGTTGTTACAGTCCGAGCAGATTTTAATGTTTAAATAATTAAATAGATAAATATGTATCCTAGTGGAACAGACTGTTACAGACAGATAAAATGTCTCAGCTGCAGAACCATAAATGTCAGGGCGAAGGTTGAACATTTTGGCTTGGATTCGACATTTATCAAACTGCAGGAGACAAAGAGATCCTTCAAGGCTACTCCTAGTTGGAATAAAACAAAGGCTGGAGAAGTGTAGGAGCAACTGGGATGGAGGTTTCGGGGATGCTCTCTCCCCAAAATGGCTCTGGTATCAGTGACAAAATGGTTCTCGGATCTAGAGCAGCGGCTCCCAAACTTTGGTCCTCCAGGTGTTTTGGACTTCAACTCCCAGAATCCCCAGCCAGCTTGACAAAACCCACATTTTCACACGACGTTCGCGTCAATGAGCATTAATGCGACATTAACCCGAACGGAAACTAGACAAAATCCGCTCCTTTTTACTTTCGGAAAATCCCGAAAGTAAAAAGGTGCTGGTTTTGTCTTAAGTTTCTGTTTGGGTTAATATCACATTAACCCCATTGTGTCTGAAAAACAACCTGCTTTTGCAGATTTTTCTCGGCTTTTAAATCCCATTCCTGCGGGGGATTTCTGCATTTTGCCCCCGTGCGATAAAGTCCATACACAAATTGTAATCTTTTTAAAACTAAGATCTTTAATGAAGGAAGAATGTGATTAAGAGAAACGTGACACTAGATGCGGTAATTATACGTAACAAAGGTCTAAGATGATGATCAGTGTGAAAAGTGTTGAAATATGGAAGAGTATATTCTTGTTTAAATGAAAATGGAATAATATTATTATTTAAAAACGACAACAAAAAGTAACTTTTCCAAGCTATGGTTCGAGGTGCATTTCCCTGGCACTCCAGCAGAGGATGGTATCATTCTTGCTCTAGTGAAAAGTTCAGTGAATGGATGGAAAAATCAGATGTGATCCACTGTCTTTTGCAGCAGATCACTAAGGGTTTCTCTCCAGGAATCTGAAAAGATCTCCCCACACTAAATTAGATTCTGGGGAGAAAGGGGTGAATTCAAAACTCACAAGGATTGTGAGTTTTATTATGGGAACATATGACAAACTCATGGGCTTAGAAGTACCTCGGTTCTCAATTCTTAGCACATTCCTTCCTAAGTCCAGTATTTTGCTGCCAAAAATGGGACCATATATAGTCGCCAACATATTAGGTTAGGCATAAAAGAGTATTTCCTGAGGTAAAAGTTTTTGGTATTAATAAGGAAATACTAGAAAAATGCCTCCTAAAAGCCACTTCGGACAAAATGGAGGAGGTTGGTGAAGAAATGGTGGCTAGTTTGGACACCCCAATATCTGAATCTCCTTAATTAATTATATCAAATTAATTCTCTCATTTTTAAAAGTCTGGCTAACTCAATTTCTCTCTTTAATTTTCCAAATCTCTGCTCCTGAGAGTGTGGAGATTTTGGGAAATAATGGTAGCTTAGGGGTGTCCAGATTAGCAACTATTTCTTCACAAACCGTCTCCATTTCTTCCAAAATGGGATTTAATTTCTTAGGAGGCATTTTTCTAATATTTCCTTACTAGTACCAAAAACTTTTACCTCAGGAAATAACTCTTATGTGCTTGCTAATGAGGTGTTTAATAAGGTTTGTTTTTGTTTGTTGACCCATTCATTTTAATTCTCATCCTCATAGTCACACTCTCTGGCCCAATTATTTTTCCTCTCAGCTTCATTACTTTGGTTAGCCTGAGAGAGTGTGGAGATTAGGGAAATAATGGGAGCTTAGGGGTGTCCAAACTAGCTACCATTTCTTCACAGACCACCTCCATTTCTTCCAAAGTGGGTTTTAATTTTTTAGGAAGCATTTTTCTAATATTTCCTTACTAATACCAAACATTTTTACATCAGGAAATACTCTTTTGTGTGCTTGCTAATGAGGTGTTTAATAAGGTTTGTTTTTGTTTGTTGACCCATCCATTTTAATTCTCAGCCTCACAGTCACACTCTCTGGCCCAATTATTTTTCCCTCTCAACTTCATTACTTCGGTGGTAGTTCCAGGGTTTAATTTTTTCCCCCTCCCTCACCAAATCACTATTTTTTGACGCTTGCCAGTTTTTATAAGCTCTCTTTTCACTATAATGAGGTTTTGCCTCAGGTTTTGACATTTTTTGGTCATCCTGAGAGAAGAATGTGGAGATTTGGGAAATTAAAGAGAGAAATTGAATTTGCCAGACACAGAAAATGAGAGAAGAGAATTGATTTGATAAAAATAATTAATTTTTAACGGTTGGAAAGGGAAGCCCCTCAGGCATAAAACTATTGCTGAGGTAAATAGGAGATATTTGAGATAGACATGAAGAGATTTCCAAAAATATTATAAAGAAGATAATATTGACTGCTTCTTCACAATTTTTGAGAGGACACCAATTTGTGAAGGTGAGACACAGTTGCTTTACTGTTTTTTCCTGAGATGGCAGAAAAATGAGGGTTAAATCCCACCGCTGCCACCATTTTGTGACGATGTATGCAGATACTTGGCATAGGGTTTGGCAAATTTATTTTGGACCACAAATCCCAGCATCCCCAAGTCATCATGGGCCATTTGTTGCAAAACAACACAACCACTGAAATAAATAACATCACCACAAAATTAGAGAAATTTGGGAAAGTCTCTTTTTATTACAGTTGGCCCTCCATATTCACAGATTCAACCATCCATGGCTTGAATATATACACACACACACACACACACACACACACACACACACATATGTATATGGATATTTTTGAGTCCAAAAAGCAAACCTTGTTTTTGCCATTCCATTCTATATAAAGGACATTGTTTTTCCAAACCTTGTTTTTGCCATTCTATATAAGGGACATTGTTTTTCTATGCCGTTGCATTTAACGGGATTTGATATAATATATAAAAAAGAAATCCCCAAATGCAAACCTTGTTTTTGCCATTTTATATAAGGGACATTATTTTCTTATGCCTTTCCATTTAACGGGATTTGATATAATATATATAAAAAAGAAAATAAATTCTCAAAAGCAAACCTTGTTTTTGCCATTTTATATAAGGGACATTGTTTTCCTGCACCATTGCATTTAATGGGATTTTATATAATATTTTAAAAAAAGAAATAAATTTCAAAATGCAAACCTTGTTTTTGCCATTTTATATAAGGGACATTGTTTTCCTGCATCATTGCATTTAATGGGATTTTATATAATATTTAAAAAAAAAGAAATTTCAAAATGCAAACCTGGTTTTTGCCATTTTATATTTTTGATATGATATTAAAAAAAAAGATATAAATTTCAAAACGCAAACCTGGTTTTTGCCATTTTATATTTTTGATATAATATTAAAAAAAGATATACATTTCAAAACGCAAACCTGGTTTTTGCCATTTTATATAAGGGACATTGTTTTCCTATGCTGTTGCATTTAATGCGATTAAATTCTGCAATGCCTCTCCTAAGGCATAGGATGCATCTACACTACACAGTTGCAGCACTTCGACGCCACATTTACTATTTAATCTCCATGCAATTAAATTCTAGGATCTGCAGTTTAGCAAGGTACTTAGAAATCTGTGCCAGAGAATTAGAAAAGTCGTTTGTATGTTGGAATTATTATTTTTTCCCTCTCTCTTTTGGTTGGTTGTTTTGGATATATATATATATATATTTAGCAAGTATTTCTAAGCTAGTAAATATTTTCACAAGTGGAATGTAAGGAGTTCAAAAAGTCTGTTTGCTCACTCCCTTCCTGGCTGCTTTCTGCCTTTTTTGGCTTGCAATTAGCTAGCGAGAATGTATTTTTGGCAGAAAAAGAAGTGTCAAAACGCTTCTTGGATGAGAGTTTTGCAAGCTCCCTTGGTTTGTTTTCAAGCTGCAAGGAAAGTGTGTAGGAAAACAGATGGCTCAGGCAGCCTTAGCAAAGAGGTGGATGGCTATGCAGGGGTCCCAAACTGGCTGAAAAACCTTTGCTTTCCACCCAAAAAGTTGAAAAGATGTCCCATCATATGTGCTTGGTGCCATTTGGAGCCACTGATTCCCAAGATCCATCACCGTAGGGCTGCCATGGATTAGAAAATTAATAATACCAATAATAACAAATGTCCCATCATTTGGAAGCATTGATTCCCAAGATCCATCACCGTAGGGCTGCCATGGATTAGAAAATTAATAATAATAATAATAATAAATGTCCCATCATATGTGCTTGGTGCCATTTGTAGGCATTGATTCCCAAGATCCATCACCATAGGGCTGCCATGGATTAGAAAATTAATAATTAATAATAATAATAATAATAATAATTGTCCCATCATATGTGCTTGGTGCCATTTGGAGGCATTGATTCCCAAGATCCATCACCATAGGGCTGCCATGGATTTTAGAAAAATAATAATAATAATAATAATAATAATAATAATGTCCCATCATATGTGCTTGGTGCCATTTGGAGGCATTGATTCCCAAGATCCATCACCATAGGGCTGCCATGGATTTTAGAAAAAAAATAATAATAATAATAATAATAATAATAATAATAATAATTTAATTTAATTTTCCAATCCATGGCAGCCCTACGGTGATGGATCTTGGGAATCAATGCTTCCAAATGGCACCAAGCACATATGATGGGACCTCTATTATTATTATTATTATTATTATTATTATTATTGGATTTAAAAATATCTGTGGATAAGGGGTGTGTGTGACTGTAATTCCTTGCTGCTACACATTGCATTGATGAAAAAGTAAACTTTCCAAAATGTAGCTTCTTATGTAACAATCTACTTTAATGTTGTAATAATTTAATTCTGTTTTAATGTATCAGTTTTCTATCTTTTTTAACTGTATTCTTTCAATATTGTGAGCCGCTCTTGAGTCCCAGTTCTGGGAAAAGAGCGGGATTATATAATATAATATAATTTATAATTTATTTATTTTTCTTATATCCCACCTTTCTCCCAATATAGAGACTCAAGGCAGCGAATTTGGAAAAGGGTTCCGACAGAGAAGAACGTCTCCAAGTTTAACCTGAAGGTATATGGACAAGGTACAGTTATATGGAGAATGACAAACTCACTCAGGTCCAAAACACACTGCAGAAATAATCCAGTTTGAGACCGCCTTAACTGCCCTGGCTCAGCGCTGGGGAAACCTGAGAATTGTAGTTTATTGTTGCACTAGAGCTCTCTGATGGAGAAGGCTAATTGTCTCCCAAAACTCCAATTCCCAGAATTTGCTAGCATTGAGCCATAGCAGTGAAAGCAGTCTCAAGCGGGATTATTTCCGCTGGATGTTTTGTTATAGTTCCTCTGATGATGGACAAGTTAATTTCCCTGTCAGAGGAGAAGTAAGAAACTCAATCAGAACTATTTTTTCATATATATATATATATATATATATATGAGATGCTAGTTCCCATTTAGTTCCATCCTTCCATATATATGTATGCGTATGTGTATGTATATATATATAGTGTATGTGTGTATATATATTACTTACACACACACATATATATATGAAAGTAGTTTATGTGTGTATATAAAACTTACTTTATACATTATTTATATAGTACTTTATATAAAACTTACATATATATATAAAATCGTGTGTGTGTATATATATATATGAAATTACTTTATATGTTATATATATTACTTTTTATCTATATAAAACTTACATATATATATATAAAATTGTGTGTATGTATATATATGAAATTTAATATATATATATATATATATATATATATATATAACTTTTACTTACATATATATATATATAGAGAGAGAGAGAGAGAGAGTTCTGATTGAGTTCCTTCCTTCATTTCTTTTATAAATATATAATCGTGTGCGTGGTGTGTGTGTGTATGTACTTTTACTTACTATCTAGCTATAAAAAAAACTTATATAAAATCTTGTGTAGCAAATCAGTACAAATGAAATTTAATTAGTGGTGACATGTTCCCTGCTGCCTGCATTGAATCCCTGAAGAACAGGAAGGACCCAGATGCAGAAAAATGCACACACAGTTTGTCAATTTCACTCTGGACAATTCAAGGGGAAAACAATTTGTTGCCACAGTTACCAATGGAGCATGCACCACCTGAGCATTTCCCTCATGTGGTAACCTTCCACCTTCATCTCCAAGGGAGATGATGCTATATATATATATATATATATATATATGCACACAAACATAATGGGTAAGTCTCTAAAAAAAGATGCTACATCCTGGAGCGAGCTGGACGATGAAAACCATTTTTATGGGTCTCATTTCCCAGAGTTGAACTGCGACACTCACCTCCCACTCCTGGGCTTATTTTATTTCCTTTGCCTGTATTCATTTCACTGGATCCTGAAGGCCTTTAGGCGGGTTATAACCTATTCAATTGTATACAGCAGCTGCCAGACAGAGAGAAAGAGAGAGAGAATGTATAAACCAGGGTCATCTTCACCTTGTAAAAGAAATCACAGTTGATTTGGACGGATCCATCCACTTTGCACTGAAAGCGGGGAAGGGAGTGTTGCAAAGAAAGAGGGATGCATTTTTATTTTTCGGCAAATGCACACCTGTGTTGTAGCAGGCCCAGTTTTAAATGAAGTGAAGTGAGAGAAGAGGGAGAGGAACAGGCAAAGGCAAATCTATACATGATTATTTCCAGCACTTAGAAATGTTTAATTTTTTTTTGGACTGATAAGTCTTAGAACAATGGAGTTGGAAGAGATCCCCCAAAGGTCATCCAGTCCAACCCCCTGCTGTGCAGGAACTCTCAATCAAGGCATACCTGAAAGATGCCCATCCAGCCTCTGTTTAAAGACCTCCAAAGAAGGAGACTCCATAACCCTCCAAGGGAACATGCTCCACTGTCGAACAGCTCTTACTCTCTTAGTTCCTCCTAATGTTGAGATGGAATCTCTTTTCCTATAGCTTGCTTCCATTGCTCTGGGTCCTATTCTCTGGAGCAGGGGTAGGCAACCTTTCCCCTTTAAGGGCCGAGGGACTTCAGCTCCCAGAAGCCTCAGCCATGGTGGCCAATAGTCCCATGTTGGCCATTAGCTCCTGGGATTCTGGGAGATGAAGTCCCTCGGCCCTTAAAGGGGAAAGGTTGCCTACCCCTGCTCTGGAGCATCAAAAAACAAGCTTGCTCCATCCTCAATAGGACACCCCTTCAAATATTTGAACAGTCTTAGAATCCCATGGCCATCACAGCCAGCGGCAGACCCAGCCGCCTTGTAGTTTGAGGATTCTGGGACTTCTCCTCCTGAAGCTTTTCCAGGAACGGGGATTTTGTCTGCATGCAAACAATGCTGAGATGTTGGGTTTTCTACTTTGCAAGGTTGTTGTGAAGGTGAAAGGAGAGGTGTAACCCAGGCTCTGGAAACAATGCAATAAAGAAATAGATCCCTTGACATGGAAAAGCCTTGTTTGGAAAGATCCTTTGCCCATGCTCAGGAGCCTCCTCCCCAGGAAGGTGCCTTTTGACTGCATACAAACAACCAGAGGTGTTGGGTTTTTAACTTGCAGGGTTGTGATGATGATGATGATGATGATATTTATTTGCATCCTGCTCTTTTCCCAGAACTGGGACTCAGAGTGGCTCACTCACAATATTAAAAGAACAGTACAATTAAAAACGTCAAAATGCAGTACGTTAAAATAGAATTAAATTATTATAATATTAAAATACGTCGGTCGCAATGAAGGTTGAATGGAGAGGCATTTCTATAGCAGAAGAGGAGCCAGAACCATGAAAGAAAGACATGGATCCGTTTGACAGTGCAAAATGCACTTTGCCCATGCTCAGGCGCCTTGGAAAGGCACTCTGCCCATGCTCAGGAACCTTCCCCTCAATGTTGTTCTGAAACACACACACCTCCAAACATTTCCAAGGAGGGAATCTTTTGTCTGCATGCAAACAACCAGAAGTGTTGGGTTTTCTACCTTGCAGGGTTGTGAGAAAGGTATTGAAAGGAGAGGCAGAAGAGGGACTGAAACAATGAAAGAAAGACATGGATCCTTTGATGTTACAAAATGCACTCTGTCCATGCTCAGGAGCCTCCTCCCAATGTGGTCCAGGAAAAGGCCTTTTGTCTGCATGCAAACATACCTTGCAGGGTTGTAAGGTTGAAAGGAGAGGCATCCCGGTCTCTTTAGCAGAAGAGGAGCTGAAACAAGGAAAAAAAGAAAGAAAGACATGGATCCTTTGACATTCCAAAATGCAGTCTGCCCATGCTCAGGAGCCTCCTCCCAATCCAGCCTTTCCATGGAAAGGACTTTCTAAACATACCTTTCAGGGTGGTTAGGAAGGTTGAAAGGAGCGGAGGCATTCTGGTCTCTTTAGCAGAAAGAGGAGCTGGAGCAAGGGACTAAAGAAATGGATCCCTTGAGGTTCCAAAAAAGGCACTCTGCCCATGCTCAGGAGCCTCCTCCCCAGGGAGGGCCTTCTGTCTGCATATGGAGGTGTTGGGTTTTCTACCTTGCAGGGTTGTGAGGGAGGATGAAAGGCCAGGCATCGTGGTCTCTAGCAGAAAAGGAGAGGGAACCATGAAAGAAAGATATGGGTCCCTTGATGTGGAGAAGCCTTTGTTCCAAAAGGCACTCTGCCCATGCTCAGGAGCCTCTCCCCAATGTTCTCCTGAAACCCAACCCACCCCCAGCATTTCCAAGGAGGGGAACCTTTTGTCTGCATTGCAAACAACCAGAAGGGCTGGGTTTTCTACCTTGCAGGGTTGTGAGAAAGATATGGAGAGGCATCCTGGTCTCTTTGGCAGAAGAGGGGAGAGAACCATGCAAGAAAGTCATGGATCCTTTGATGTTCCAAAAGGCACTCTGCCCATGCTCAGGAGCCTCCTCCCCATGTGGTCCAGGCTTTCCATGGAAAGGACTGTTGTCTGCATCTAAACATGCCTTGCAAGATGGTTAGGAAGGCTGAAAGGAGAGGCATCCTGGTCTCTAGCAGAGGAGGAGCTGAAACAAGGAAAGATGGGTCCTTTGAGAGTAGCAGATGCACTCTGCCCATGCTCAGGAGCCTCCTCCCCATGTGGTCCATGGAAAGGACTGTGCCTCTAAACATACCTTGCAGGGTGGTTAGGCAGCTTGAAAGGAGAGGAGGCAGGCATCCTGGTCTCTTGAGCAGAAGAGGGGCTGGAAGAACGAAGTAAAGAAATGGCTCCCAAAAAAAAGGCACTCTGCCCATGCTCAGGAGCCTCCTCCCAATGCTGCCCTGGCCCTCCAGCCTTTCCAAGGAGGGAGCCAGCCTTTGGCTTGTGGGCAAAGAAGTGTTTTATTTTTTAATAAAGTCCCCATGGCAGCATCATCCTCCCCATCATCCTCATCCTCACAAGGGGCCCATTGTTACCCAAGAGGCTGCTCCTCCTCCTCCTCCCTCCCTCCCTCCCTCCTGGGGGAGGCCTGAGTGACGTCAATGGAGGGGGGCGGGGGCGGAGGCAGGGGATGCCCCCCCTCCATCCTTCAGTCCATCTCTGCATTTCTGCTGGGAGGCTGCCTGCAGAATATTGAGGATTATTCTCCTTTTCTTCCTCTTCCTCCTCTTCCTCCTGGCATCATGAGCGGCTCCTCCGAAGAGGCAGCCAAGGAGAAATTGCTCTGGAATGTCAAGAAGGAGGTAAGGAAGGAGGAGCACTAGATCTCCCTTTCCTTTTCAGCACCTTGGGCATTCATTTTTTTGGCGGGGGGGGGGAGAGGGAGGACGTACTAAAAGAAATGACAGGACTTGAAGCCTTGGAGAAGACCTGCCCCTCAGGAAACAGAGGGCAAGTGTTCTATGTTTCCCTATATGGACAAGTGTTCTCCTGTATTTCCCTATGGGCAACTACTCTATGTTACCCTGTGGGCAGATATGCTATGTTTCCCTATGGGCAAATAGTCTCCTATGTTTCCCTATGGGCAGGTATCCCCCCAATGTTTCCCTATGGGCAACTACACTATGTTTCCCTATGGGCAGGTATCCCCCAATGTTTTCCTATGGGCAACTATACTATGTTTCCCTATGGGCAGGTAGTCCCCAATGTTTTCCTATGGGCAGGTAGTCCCCAATGTTTTCCTATGGGCAACTATACTATGTTTCCCTATTGGCAGGTAGCCCCCAATGTTTTCCTATGGGCAACTATTCTATGTTTCCCTATGGGCAAGTAGTCCCCTATGTTTCCCTATGGGCAACTATATTATGTTTCCCTATGGGCAGGTAGCCCCCAATGTTTTCCTATGGGCAACTATATTATGTTTCCCTATGGGCAGGTAGCCCCCAATGTTTTCCTATGGGCAACTATACTATGTTTCCCTATGGGCAGGTAACCCCCAATGTTTTCCTATGGGCAACTATTCTATGTTTCCCTATGGGCAAGTAGTCCCCTATGTTTCCCTATGGGCAAGTATTTTCCAGTGTTTCCCTATGGGAAAGTACTGTCATTTGTTTTAGTATGTCCTGGCATTGGACTGAGGCACATTATTATTGTTGTTGTTATTATTATTATTATTGCATCATCATCATCATCATTAATTTCATTTGTATGCCACCTTTCTTGCTAGAGAAGAAGGGACCCAAAGCGGCTCACAGGTAAAAAGCATTATAATAAAAACATCATTGCCCTGCTGGTGCTGGGTGTGTATGTGTGTTTGTGTATCACAGACAGTGTGTGTTTGACCAGGGTGCATCTTCATGGTAGGAATAATGCCTTTTTGACACCACTTTTAAGTCCTGGGATGTGTAGTTTGACTACGCCTGTAAGCCGCCTCTGCCCAAGCGCGCTAGGCATCCCAGGATCTTGTCGGATGGAGCCCTGGCAGTTAAAGGAGTGCCAAAAATTGTACTATTTCTATACTGTAGATGCAAACTCCATGCTTTAGGGTTCGTTTGGGTTTGTGTTTTTTCCAACTCCAAAGATTGGACGCTTGTATTAAAATAAATATATAAGTAAATAAATCTCCTTTTTTTGCCTTAGAAGAGGTGGGAAAAGAGGGTTTTCTTCTTTCATCCCAAAAAAGAGAGAGAGAGCGATGTGTGCCTGCTTAGGGTTCATCTACACTGTAGGAATAATGCTGTTTTGACTCCACTCTTAAGTCCTGTCGCTCCGTCCTGTGGACTCCAGGGATGTGTAGTTTGAGAAGGTCTTTAATTTTCCTCTGCCCAAGCATGCTACACATCCCAAGATCCTGTCGGATGCAGCCTTGGCAGTTAAAGGGATACTCATCTGCACTGTTTCTATACTGTAGATGCAGACTTCAGGAAGCATTTCTTTTTCTTGGGAGATGCTTGTATTTGAAAACAAAATAATTCCCTTGTCTGCCTTGGAAGAGCTGGAAAAAGAGTGGTTTTCATGCTTGAACAGCGGAAAGTGTGCGCGTTTATGAGAGAAAGCATGCCCCCAGGTTGCATCTACACTGTAGAAATAATGCAGTTTTGACACCACTTTAAGTGCTGTAGCTCCGGCGTATGAAATCCTGAGATCTGTAGTGTTTACAATGTCTTTTGCCTTCTCTGCCAAAGGGTGCTGGGGCCTCACCAAACTACAGATCCCAGGGTTCTGTAGGATAAAGCCAAGGCAGTTAAAGTGGTATCAAACCCCACCATTTCTACAGTGTAGAGGCAGATTCCTGGAGGCATTTTTTCTTGGGTTTTTTGAGATGCATTAGAGTTTTCTATAGATTTCAGGGTTTGCATTAAACAGAAACACACACAAAACACCTCTCTATTTTGGAAGAGATGGGGAAAGAGTGAGTTCTTCGTTCCTCCTAGACAGGTGTGTGTGTCTTCATTCAGCAGTGAAATAAAAGACACTCTGGATAAGCTCAGAGGCACCCTTTTCTCACTGTTGCATTGAAGACAATGCTGATAGGTTTTGAATGAAACCCAGGAACGCGGTTTGCATGGGCTCCATATGTTTGTTGTTGTCGTTGCTGTTTGACTTCAAGTCATTTTCTGGGCAAGATTTGTTCAGGGGAGGTTTGGCACGGCCTTCCCCTGAGGCTGAGAGAGTGTGACTTGCCCAAGGTCGCACAGAGGGTTTTATGGCCGAGCCGGGACTCGAACCCTGGTCTCCAGAGTCCTAGTCCAACGCTCAACCCCACTATGCCATCTTGGCTTCGTACGTCCAAAAAGCTGAGAGATTTACCTTCTTCGGTGGCACTTAAAGATAATCATGGTTTATTACAATCAATCTAGCATTTATTATGGCAAATATATATATATATATATATATATATATATATATATATATATAAAATTCCAAAAAGCAACTCTTGAATTTGCCATTCTATATAAGATACCATTTTACTATGCCATTGTCTTTAATGGGACTTGAGCATCCATGGATTTTGTTATCCGGGAATCGTGGATAACAAAATCGATGTGTTTTAATGTAACACTTTTCTATGTTTTTAATTGTACTGTTTTGAATCTTGTAAGCCTCTCTGAGTCCCAGTTTTGGGGAAAGGGCAAGAAATAATAATTAATAATAATAATAATAATAATAATAATAATAATAATAGCAATCCCCAGTGGATACCAAGGGCCTCCTGGTTTGATGTGAACCTCTTGAATAAAGAGCATGCATTTGTGCCAGCTTTCTCATGCGATCCTGTTTCCTTCTCATTCTCCCTCCTTACAATGTGGAAGACGTAACTAGAGTATCCAGGGGCATGTGCAGAGTGTTTTTGTGTCCCCAGCCTGTTTTTGTTTTTTAAACTGTCATCCCAAATTAGGAAAGCTTGCATTCCCAATGTGTCGCCGGTGTGGGGGTCTGAGCGTGGCATGCGAAGAAGGTGTTACAACCTTCTTTGGTAGAGAATATGCTTTGATGTGGACGATCTCTGACATCTCCTGTTAAAAAGAAGTACCAGGGACCCCAAAATGCCCCAAAGATGCCAGATCCCATCTGAACTTGGATGCTAGGCAGGGGTAGCCCTGGTTGGTACTTAGATGGGAGGCCGCCAATGAATACCAGGTTTGTTCTTGTGTGCCTTCAAGTTGTGTCCGACTTATGGCAACCCTAAGGCAACCCTTTCACGGGGTTTTCGTGGCAAGGTTTGTCCAGAGGAGGTTTGCCATCCTCTGAGACTGAGAGAGTGTGACTTGCCTTGGGATACTTTATTAGTACTATTAGTGTTTGTTTATATAGCGCCATACGTTTTGCCGGGCACCCAATGAGTTTCAGGGTTTAGCAGGGAATTAAACCTTACTCTCCCAGCATTCAAACTCTTCCGCCACACTGGCTTTCTTCAGCTCTTGTACTCAAATCCTTGGCTCAGAATGACTTTCAGCTTCAAGCGTAGGTTTTTGGGGCTCTAGCCTCCAGCCAATGGAGCTTTATTTTAAAAATCCCAAAACCGATTCTGTAAGCCTGAGCCCTGCCCTTCCTTGAACTAGACGCAGTGGTTCCCAAACTTTGGTCTTCCAGGTGTTTTGGACTTCAACTCCCAGAATTCCTGACTGTTGGCCAAACTATCCAGAGCCTCTGGGAGCTGAAGTCCAAAACACCTGGAGGACCAAAGTTTGGGAATCACTGAACTAGAGGATGGCTTTGTGAGAGATCCTTTTGGAAGCATCTTCGGCTTGCATCCCTGGCAAAGGGGTGAGACTCGTGTGCCCTTCCAGATGTTGCCAGACTACAACTCCCAGGAGTTTTAAGCATTAGAGCAGGGGTAGGCAACCTTTCCCCTTTAAGGGCCAAGGGACTTCAGCTCCCAGAAGCCTCAGCCATGTTGGCCAATAGTCCCAAGTTGGCCAATAGCTCCTGGGATTCTGGGAGCTGAAGTCCCTCGGCCCTTAAAGGGGAAAGGTTGCCTACCCCTGCATTAGAGCCATGTTGGGAGCTGCAGTTCCCCCATGGCAAAGGCTGATTTGGAGACATGAGTGGAGCAAAGGATTGCAAATATTGGAGCCCAAAGAGCGTTGGCGGGGTTTCTTTTGCAAATTCTCTCCATTCCTCTCTGTTTGAATGAGTCTTGAACCTGGATAGACGGCTGCATCTTCTGCATCTTTTTCAGGACCAGGATGATCTGCCTTTGGGGCTGGATCCGGGGCCCATCTCTCGGCCGCCTCCAACTTGCGAGTTGCAACGCAGGGAATGACGCAGATGCAGCCGCTATCTTGCTTTTTTCCCCCCTTCTGTGTGTGTTGGAAGGAGGGAGGGAAAAAAGAGAATTCATTCAAAAACAAGGACATAGATCCATGTAGTTCGATGCCGCTGATGCATTTTGAGTCACACTCTTGGCCTGCTAGGAAGGGCATCTTCCTTCATTAACCTGCATGAACATTAAGCCGTCGGGTTCATTAAAAAGCGGCCTGGATTTGCATATGAATTTTTAAGAAAAGGTTTTGAAGGGGGTAGGCCAAGCGCTGATTCTGATGTCTGTAATTTTTTTTAAGAGATGCATCAATGTGTCCCTGGAAGCTTTAGCCAAAGAGCGCCTTTCCTTTGTTGGTGTATGTGTGAGAAGGAGAAGGAGAAAGAGGAATGCATCTTTGAAGAATGTGATAGCTGAGGATTTTCCATCAGTTGCTGATGGGAGAGAAAAGGAAATGCAGTTTTGTAAGGACTGGATTGGAGAGAGAGAACTCCTGCCACATCTGGATTTGTACGTCCAGATGTGAAATGCAGGCAGCAGAGAAACTCCTTATCCCAAATGCAGAGAGCTCTTGTAGCACCTTTGAGACTCACTGAAAGAAAGAAGTTGGCAGCCTGAGCTTCCCTAGACTGAAGTCTACTTCCTCAGATGCATTTATAAATGCAAAATCAAGCTTTGCTTCTTGGAATGTAAATATATTTATCAAGGATCCAAAGATATGGCCACATTAGTCTGTAGGATCAGCGTGCAGAGAGATCTTGTAGCACCTTTGAGACTCACGGAAAGAAAGAGGTTGGCAGCAGGAGCTTTCCGTAGACTTCCTCAGATGCATTTGGTGATTCGTTACAAAGTCTTTTTAGATCCATTTTCTTCCTCATCCTCTTTTGAGCTGGGACATTTTTAGCAGCATCAGTCCAGACGTTAAATACAGACATACATCAGTTAGCAAAGATACTCCTTCTTACAAATATGGAGAGATCTTGTGGCACCTTTGAGACTCACTGAGATAAAGAAGTTGGCAGCCTGAGCTTTCGTAGATTTCAATCTGCTTCCTCAGATGCTTTTGGTGATTCATTACAAAATCCTTCTTACAGAGTCCTTTTAAATCTATTTTCTTCTTCATCCTCTGTCTAGTTGGAGCTTTTTTGAACAGCATCAGCATTAAGAGGTTGGTGAAGGAGGGTTGGAGAAACATAAGACTCTTGGTGTTGGAAGCGTGTCTGCAGTCAACAATGCGATAAAGCTTGAGCTGGGAAAGAATGGTATTTTGCTCTAACTGACCCTACTGTATGTAGAGAGATCTTGTAGCACCTTTGAAAGCAAGGGACAGACCTTGGTGTGTGAGAACGTCAATTCATACCAAAGGCATCTGTCCCTGACTTCCACTCCACCAAATGCATCTGAGGAAGTAGATTTTAGTCTAGGAAAGCTCCTGCTGCCAACTTCTTTCTTTCTGTGAGTCTCAAAGGTGCAACAAGATCTCTCTACATACTGATTCCATAGACTAGCGTTGGACTAGGACTCTGGTGATCAGGGTTCGAGTCCTGGCTCGGCCATGAAACCCACTGGGTAACCTTGGGCAAGTCATACTCTCTCAGCCTCAGAGGAAGGTAAACCATCTCTGAACCAATTCTGCTAAGCTCAGCAGAGATTGCTCAGTAGAGGGGCAGGGTAATAATAATAATAATAATAATAATAATAATAATAAGGAAAACCCCATGATAAGTGTGCCTTAAGGTTGCCACAAGTTGGAAACAACTGGAACAAAGTAACCGATTAGTTACCCAGCACTCTGCAAATAATAAGCAATGTTAACCAGATACTTTGAAACAAGCAAACAACAAAGGATGGAAAAATAAGTATCTTTCAAACTTTGCTCCTTTGCAGACTGCCAGAAATAGTGCAAATCGAGTCCACTTTAAGGGATAGGGTTAGGGAATCATGGGAACCGTAGTTTATTGTGGCACCAGAGCTCTCTGACAGAGAAGGCTCAATCTCTCAGAAAAAAATACAATTCCCATGATTCCCTAGCACTGAGCCAGGACAGTTAAAGTGGACTCAATCTGCACTATTTCTAGCAGTCTGCAAAGGCCCTTTGTCCAGCAATTGAATCATAGAGTTCAAGGGGCCTCAGAGACCATAAAGTCCAACCTCATTCTGCTCAGTGCATGAAATCCAGGTGGATCACCTCCAAGAGATCCCTGTCCAGCCTCTTTTTGCAGGCATCCAAAGAGACTCCGCCGCTTCATCGAGTTGGAAGAGACCCCCAAGGGTCATCCAATCCAACCCCATTTGCCCATGCAGGAACTCACAGTCAAAGCACCCCTGACAGATAGCCATCCAGCTTCTGTTTAAAGACCTCCAAAGAAGGAGGCAATTGGTTCTCTACCTCACTGGGCAGTTGGTGCCATTGTCAAACAACGCTTAATGTTTTGAAGTTTCTTTATAATGTGCAATCGAAATCTACCTTCCTGGAATTCAGAACCACCTGACCTAGTCCTAATGCAACTTCCTCTGAAGATTTCTTGAAAACGTTTGAGTCAGTTTCTAGATCTTTGTGCTCAGCTTTGAAGACCTCTTGGCTTTTATTCTTTTCGTAGTTGTATTGTCGATTGCCTTGAATGCTCCTTGAGTTGGAGATGCAATTCAAAAATGCATGAAACAAATACACGAAATAGAAGAAGAATCCACTCAGGCTCTCCTAAAACCCCATTCCAGCTCTTGCTATGTTGGAAATTTATCATCATCATCATCATCATTTATATGCATGGTACCATAAATTTACATGGCCCTTTACAGGTACGATCAATTCAAAGCATTAACAATCTAAGGAAATATTTGGATTTGTTCTTAAATGGTGCTTTGCTGTTTTCCTTTGCTAGGCTTATTCTCAAACGCTGCGCTGCTGAAACAGTCAGTGTGACTTTGGAGTTTGCAAAAATGCCACAACTATTTTAAAGAAGCTGTTTCCATTACAACGCTGGCTTTCTTAGGGATGTGTCGCTGGCACTGGGAGCTGTTTTCTTTGCCCTCGGATTGTGAAAACCAGGCAAATATTTTCACGCGTCGCCCTTGGGAAATGCTTCGGACCTTATATTGGCTTTTGGTCTTGCCGATCCCGCTGGTAGCGGGTTTATTTCTTTGGCTTTAATTTAAAAAAAGGTGCACACAGGTAGTCGGTTTTGAAAATGTTGACTCAGCTGCATCCCTATTATCATTGCCTCCGAGGTTTCCTTTCTCCATGGGGAAAATGGACTGTGACAAGAAGGATCATATAGAATCATGGAGTTGAAGAGACGGATTTGCTCAGGCTCCTTGGTAGGGTTGCCAGGGCGAAAACTGGAGAGGGCGCTTGTACCTTGTAATGCTTGTAGAATCCAAAGATATAGCTGTGTTAGTCTGTAGGATCAGTATGTAGAGAGATCTTGTAGCACCTTTGAGACTCACTGCAAGAAAGAAGTCCTAGACTTCAGTCTACTTCCTCAGATGCATATTATTATTATTATTATTATTATTATTATTCAAAGATATAGCCATGTTAGTCTGTAGATTCAGTATGTAGAGAGCTCTTGTAGCACCTTTGAGACTCACTGCAAGAAAGAAGTCCTAGACTTCAGTCTACTTCCTCAGATGCATATTATTATTATTATTATTATTATTCAAAGATATAGCCATGTTAGTCTGTAGATTCAGTATGTAGAGAGCTCTTGTAGCACCTTTGAGACTCACGGGGAAAAAGACGTTGGCAGTAGGAGCTTTCCTAGACTTCAGTCTACTTCCTCAGATGCATTTGGTTACTATTATTATTACTATTATTATTCAAAGATATAGCCATGTTAGTCTGTAGATTCAGTATGTAGAGAGCTCTTGTAGCACCTTTGAGACTCACGGGGAAAAAGACGTTGGCAGTAGGAGCTTTCCTAGACTTCAGTCTACTTCCTCAGATGCATTTGGTTACTATTATTATTACTATTATTATTCAAAGATATAGCCATGTTAGTCTGTAGATTCAGTATGTAGAGAGCTCTTGTAGCACCTTTGAGACTCACGGGGAAAAAGACGTTGGCAGTAGGAGCTTTCCTAGACTTCAGTCTACTTCCTCAGATGCATTTGGTTACTATTATTATTACTATTATTATTCAAAGATATAGCCATGTTAGTCTGTAGATTCAGTATGTAGAGAGCTCTTGTAGCACCTTTGAGACTCACGGGGAAAAAGACGTTGGCAGTAGGAGCTTTCCTACACTTCAGTCTACTTCCTCAGATGCATTTGGTTACTATTATTATTACTATTATTATTCAAAGATATAGCCGTGTTAGTCTGTAGATTCAGTATGTAGAGAGATCTTGTAGCACCTTTGGGACTCGCGGAAAGAAAGAAGTTGGCAGCAGGAGCTTTCCGAGACTTCAGTCTCCTTCCTCAGATGCATTTAACATGTGTTTGTTGTTGTGTGCCTTCGAGTTGTTTCTGACTTATGGAGATCCTAAGGCAAACCTACCATGGGTATTTCAGAGGGGGTTTACTATCACCATCCTCTAAGGCTGAGAGAGTGTGACTTGGCCATGCTCACCCAATGGGTTTCCATGGCAGAGCAGGTTTGGTATCTCTGAGAGACAGGGTTCGATTTAAGACCAGCCTGGGTGGAAACCAAAATTATATGGAAAAGTCCAGCCCTGCAGGGTCGAGGATAAAATTACTGTTTTGGATGACAACTCCCATAATCCTCTGCCTGTGTTGGTTGCGGAATCTGGGAGTTGTAGTCCAAAAATTAAGTTTCTCAAGGTCTGTAATGGTGCCAGGTTTTTTTTTCAGAGGAGAAAAACCACAATTCTCCAGCTAGAAAATATATCCAGTTTCCTCCAACAAATAATTGCAGCAGCCATCAGTACCTTACTTGTCTTCAAGAACTTGACGCTTTTGAATGGATGGTGCATTTCCAAAACTGGAATTAGGCGTGCGCTTTTTTGTTTCCCTCTTCCGAAAACAGCTCCTAATATGAGCTTTGCAGTTTCCCCTGAAGACGGATCTTGCTTGCTTCTATTTATCCAGAAGATAGATCTTGTTTGGATGTGGGTTTGGTTGGCCGTTAAACTGGGAAAACTGGGAGGTGAGCGACTGGATTTCTTTATGCTTTCTTTGTAAAGTGCCAAGAAATCTTGAGGCCACTTGCTTCAGGTACAGTAAAAAACCCTTTGGTTTAATCATAGAAATCATAGAGTTGGAAGAGACCCCAAGGGCCATCCAGTCCACCTCCATTCTGCCATGCAGGAACTCCCAATCAAAGCATACCCAACAGATGGCCATCCAGCCTCTGTTTAAAAACCTCCAAAGGATCTATACTAGAATCCATCATCTCACTCTCTGGAAATATAAAGGGTTTGTTGCTGTTGCTGTGTGCCTTCAAGTTGTTTCTGACTTGTGACGACCCTATTTTTTCTTGGCATGTTTTGTTCAGAGAGGATTTGAGAGAGTGTGGCTTGCCAGAGTCACCCAGTGGATTTCCATGGCTGAGCCGGGATTCGAACCCTGGTCTCCAGAGTCCCAGTCCAAGGCTCAAACCACTACACCACACTGGCTCTTGAACGGTGCCTTAGGTAAGCTTTATCCTTTGCAAGGAATTGGCGCAAAGCGTCTATTTCACCTTTAAAAACCTGCTTTATACCCAATCTGGTCATTTGGTTTTGCCAGCGGTGCCCTTGGAACTTCTTGCCACTTGATGCAACCATCCGCTGCCCTTTGTCCCACCTGCTCCTCTCTGAACTTGGCTTGCTCCCAATGCATAAAGCGCCGACTCTTGTAGGTTGTGATTCTTCTGCCAAGTCAAACAACGAACGGAGCTGGTTAAGTCAACACTCTGTTTCAAGCGATGAACTGAGGAGACGCCCTGTTAGTTCAACAGTGAGGCTACTTAATGGGGCAGTTTCCGTTCACTAATGCTTCCTGCGAAGCCTAAGTGCCCTAAAGTGTCTGATCTTGGATGCTAAGCCAGGTCAACCCTGGATAGTCCTTGGATGGGAGACTACCAAGGAACACCAGGCGCTGTGGGCTGTATTTCCAAGGAAGGAACTGGTAAAAGCCACCTCGGAGGCTTCCTTGCCTAAGAAAACTCCAAATGGATGGGGTTGCCAGAAGTCAGCAGGCAACTTGAAAGCACAAACACACTCTTTGGTCGTAGGCCAAGTGTCTGTCTCCTGCCATTTCTCTGGATTTGGCTTGTGTTCAGTGGAAACAATGGCATGGCAGGGTTTTGAGTGGGAGACAGTCTCAGATCATTGTTCTGGATTGTGAAACCTCTACTACTATTCCTAATAATAATAATAATAATAATAATAATAACAACTGAATGTGCATCCCTGAAGCCAAAGTTTAACTGAAAGAACGAAGTTGGCAGCTTTTGTAGACTACAGTTTATTTCCTCAGATGCATTTAGACCAAATGCATCTGAAGAAGTCGACTTTAGCCTACCTACAAAGGCTCCTGCTGCCAACTTCTTTCTTTCCGTGAGTCTCAAAGGTGCTACAAGATCTCTCTACATATTGATCCTACAGACTAACACAGCTACTTTATCTTGAGTTCTACCCAAGAGAAGTTGTGATGCTTTGCTCTCCAGCTTTTGGAAGAACTTAGCAAATGTTCAAATGTACCTTTTACTGTTAGCAAATGTTCTTTGGGTGCTAAAAATGCTTCTCGTTTTGGATCTGTTTAGAGCTGGGCCTCGGTGCTTGCGGGATGAAAGGCCACCAGAGGTTTGCTCGGCTGAGTTAAAACAATTAAAATAATCAATAATCATAATAGCAACAATAGCAGCAGCCGCAACAATAACAACAATAAATTTCTTACCCAATCCTCTCCAAGGCTCGAGGCAGGGTACAACGTAGATTAAAACACATAAAACCTTTTAAACGCATTAAATTAAAACCCATAGGATACATTAAGAATATCCGGCATGACATTAAAAATATATCAAGTCACGCTCTCTCAGCCTCAGGGGAAGGCGATGGCGAACCTCTCTGAACAGAAAACCCCATGATAGGTTCATGAATCAGAAAAGACTTGAAGGCACATGGCAACAAACTCAAGGTACAAATCTTTCTCTCTGGTGAGTACCAGTTTAAAATAATCAAAATTGTGTCTGTCAGAGACACAATTTAAACCATTTCTGCTTCTGCTAAGAACCCAGAGATCCTTTGCCAATCTTTGATCCCATCCCCAACCTTGGAGGATTATTTCTAAAGTATTTCAAACTTGTGCAAACCAGGTTCTCCCAGTCTTGTAGATACCTGGAGTATTGTGGAAATTTGTACAACTCTACTATATTGGCTATATAATCCGCAATTCTTGCAGCTTGAACGTCATTGAAGGGATAATACCACAGATGAACTTCACTGGGGATCTATAGTTCATGCCTCTTTTGCCCAATAGGTTTTCTTTGTGTAAAGAGGCCCTTGAAACCCTAATGCCAAACCTTAATGCCTAATGCCAAAAATAGATCAAGTCACATGCTCTCAGCCTCAGGGGAAGGCTATGGCAAACCTCCTCTGAACAAATCTTGCCAATGATAGGGTCGCCATAAATCAGAAACAACTTGAAGGCGCACAGCAACAAGCTAAAGGTATGTCTCTTCCTCTCTAGTGAGTTAAACTGGGGTTGAAATAATCAAAATTGTGTCCGTCGAAGACCGTAAATAAAATGGATTGATTGACTGACATGATTTAAATCATTTCTGCTTCTGGACCAATTCCAGATGACTGAAATACTAATTTTTTTTTGGGGGGGGGGGTTCCTGGCTTTTATGCCATCTCTCCATTCTAAAAAAACAACCCCAAATGTTTCTTCTAATCTAAGCATTTTAAGCCAAAACATTTATTTTTTTAGGTTCTTTCATTTTGCCTTGGGCTTCATCCACCCCTGAAATGCATCTCCTTGAGACTTTCTCTGAAATCGAATTTGGTCCTCAGGCGGAAAAAGGTTTTTCACCTTTGCCGTAAGAGCTTTCTCATTTAAACCTGGTAGCATCCATCCTCTCTCTTTCTCTTTTTTCCTACCCGCATCCTCCATTTGCTTGTAAATCCTCCTCCTTTCAATTTGCTTTCTGCTGCAGCTGGAAAATAAGAGGATGCCAGCAAGCGTGTTGCTCCTGAATTGTTGCTGTGAAATGTCCGAGGCGGGGGGGAAAAACAAGAAAACCAAACCCAACACATGTCTTTCTGACACATCCTCCTAGTCAGTTGTTCTGATCCTGGACTTATACATTTGTTCTGATGTGCTTGAAAAGTCAACACAAAACCTTTTAAGGAAACGCGTCTCCCTTTTCTGCAATTGGGAAGCTTTTAGGGGAAGGGCCTTTGGGTGTGTGTTGCTGCAAAGTTGCTGAAAGCACAGGATAAAAAGCACTGCCATCGTGAATGAACAGATGTCGGGATGCTGAAAGGTGCACTTTTGGGTTTGTGGCTTAGACTGATACCGTAATTTTGCATGTTGGGTAGAAAGAAGAGTAGTAGCACACACATTGCATCCTTTAGGTGTGCTGGACAACAATCCCAATCATCCCCAACCAGATTGGCCAGGAATTGAGGTTGGCAGAAGTTAGACCCTCAAAACATCTGGAAAACCCGAGGTTTAAATGCAAGCTTTCCCTCTGGTCAGTCTGGGGATTATGGGAATTGTAGTCCAACACATCTGGAGGATGGGGAGTGCTGATGTAAGGCCTTTGACAAGGTTCCCCATGACATTCTTGCAAACAAGCTGGTAAAATGTGGGATAGACAATGCAACTGTTAAATGGGCTAGTAACTGGTTGACCGGCCGAACCCAAAGGGCTCCTCTTCTTGATCCTGGAGAGGAGTGACCAGTGGAGTGTCCAGTGGGGTTCTGCCTTGGGCCCAGTTGGCTATTCACCCTCTTTATCAGTGACTTGGATGAAGGAATAGGGGGCATGCTTCTCAAATTGGCAGGTGACACCAAATCCGGAGGAATAGCTAAGACCGATCAACATTCAACATGACCTGAATAGATTAGAAAGCTGGGCCAAAGCTAACAAAATGAATTTCAACATGGAGAAATGTAAGGTACTGCACTTAGGGCAAAAAAATGAAATGCATGGATCTGGCTTAATGTGACTACGTGTGAAAGGGATCTAGGAGTCCTTGTAGACCACAAGTTGAACATGAGTCAACAGTGTGATGCAGCAGCTAAAAAGGTCAATGCGATTCTAGACTGCATTGATAGAAGGATAGTGTCTAGATCAGGGGCTGGTAACCTATGGCCCGTGGGCCGGTTTTGGCCCAGGTCCCAGTACTTACCAGCCCAGGTGGACCCTTGCTGCTGTGCGTGCTGTGACCACCATTTTGGAAAACAAAATGGCGACTGCGACATGTGCGGAGGCGGCTGCGGCAGCGCGCGGGGGGCTCGCGTGTGGCGGCAGCGGGTGCGCGCACCGCCATTCCCCCCCCCCTCGGCCCAGCAGAGGGGAGGACTTCGAGGGACCGGCCCCTGGCTCAAAAAGGTTGCCTACCCCTGGTCTAGATCAAGGGAAGCCACTGTATTCTGCTTTGGTCAGGTCTCACCTGGAATAATACTGTCTCCAGTTCTGGGCACCACAATTCAAAAAGGATGTTGACGAGATGGAATGTATTCAGAGAAGGGAGACTAAAATGGTGAAGGGTCTGAAAACCATGAAGCCCTAGGAGGAGTGACTTAGGGAGCTAGGTATGTTTAGGCTGGAGAAGAGATGGTTAACAGGTGATATGATAGCCCTCTTTAAATATTTGAAGGAATATCATGTTGAGGATGGAGCAAGCTTGTTTTCTGCTGCTCCAGAGAATAGGACCCAGAGCAATGGATGCAAGCTACAGGAAAAAAATTAGGAAGAACCTCCTGAGAAGAAGAGCTGTTTGATAGTGGAACACACTCCCTTGGAGGGTGATAGACTCTCCTTCTTTGGAAGTTTTTAAACAGGCTGGATGGCCATGTGTCGAGTGTGCTTTGATTGTGAGTTCCTGCATGGCAGAATGGGGTTGGACTGGATGGCCCTTGGGGGTCTCTTCCAACTCTAGGACTCTTTGATTCTGTGATGTAATAAGACTTAGAGAGTTACTTAAAACAGAGAAGATAATTTATTCTCTCTCTCTTTGTATGTGTAGAGAGAATGCTAAATGAATATTGTTTTTACCTCCTGCCATTTTACTTTAATTGCTAGATAACCCCCAGCATCTTTTTGATGCATCTACACTGTAGAACGAATGCAGTTTGATATTATTATTATTATTAGTAGTAGTATCAGTATTAGTATTTTTAGTACATTATATCCCGCCTTCCTCTTCAATATAGAGGCTCAAGGCAACAAACAGCAGATTTAAGCCAATAAAAACAGCGCCACATTAAAATATATAAATATAAAATAAAAAAACACACAATTAAATCATTTTGTGATACTACTTTGGATAAGAGCTGTAGCGGAATCTGAGGATTTGTAGTTTTCACAAGTTCTGAAACCTTCTGAAAGAGTGTGGGTGGCTCGCAATGCTAGAAATCCCAGGATAGAGATAGAGCCATGGCAGTTGAAGTGGTGTGAAACTGCATTATTTCTGCAGTGTAGATGCACCCTAAGAGGAAGGTCCAGAGTTACAGTTAAGGCTACCAGAATCCCCCTGCCTGTAGGTTCTGGGAGTTATAGCTCTCAAAATAATAAACATATCTCCAGTTAATTTAAAAAAATCAAGAGGTGAGGCTGAGGAAGGGAGATCTTTCTCTTCTGAAACATTTGCAGACTATTACTTTCTTAAGTTTAAGTCCAAACCAAAGGTGACTTTGTTTAGGGAAGCTTTCCAGCTTACAGCTTGATTTTGACTGTTAGATAAGTATGTATTAGCAGGTATTGTTTTTATAGCCTACTCTTTTAGAGTCACTTTAATGTTAAGTCTTTATTTATAATTTTGTTGCTTTCGGATTTTAGATTGTACGCCGTAGGCGGGTTTTTAATCTGTATCTTGTTTGATGACTATGTACGTCGTGCTAAACTTACGGCACTGTATAAATAAAGTGTCGTGCTAAACTTACGGCACTGTATAAATAAACTATAATAATAATAATAATAATAATAATAATAATAATAATAATAAAATTCCTGAATCCTGGAGTGTTGCTGCCATTCAAAGTTCACCAGAAAAATAATGGCTGAGTACATGATAAAATACAGTATATGGAATATAGCTGTCAATACACCCTATGAAAGGATTTTATATTTATATTAGCGTTTTTAGCTTTTATTTGGCAATGTCCGGATGTTGGATTGTCCACTGCTGCTGCCTTTCCTCTTTCCCAGGTGTCCAAACTGCAAAGGAGGACAAGGCACCGCAAAATGTAGGACACTCCAGAAAACTGTCCAAATGAAAGCTAAAAAGATTAATCTAAATTGTAGGAGAAAGGACCTGGGTGAAGACAGCTAGCTCTCTTTTCTCCTCTGCAGCGTTTTTATGGCTCTGCCGTGCCAGTTTCCATTCACAGCTGCCTTCTTTCTTTTTTCTTTTCAGGTAAAGCAAATAATGGAAGAAGCGGTCACCCGAAAGTTTGTCCACGAAGACAGCAGCCACGTCATTGCGCTGTGCGGTAAGTGACAAAGCCTCCTGGTCCCACCTTAGTTGTGGTTCCTGTTGTGCAAGATGTATATTTTTATTTTTCATTATTTGCTCCTGGTAGGTGAGAGAAGTGGAAAATGTGATCCTCTTTTCCAAAAGCGTGATGCAAATAGCCACCTTTGCAACCTGACTGTAGCATTCAGCCACCAGGGAATTGGATTTGTGTGGCGATGGGGATGTGGTATAAACTGGATCAGTGGCAAAGGCTGCCTCTGCACTGCAGAAATAATCCAGTTTGACACCGCTTGAACTGCCATGGCTCAGTGCTAGGGAATACTGGGAATCGTAGTTTTGTGAGACATTTAGCCTTCTTTGTCAGAGAGCTCTGGAGCCAGAATAAACTACAGTTCCCAGTAACCAGGGCAGTTAAAGTGATCTCAAACTGGATTATTTCTGTAGTGTGTTTTGGACCATAGTCATACTGCCTTTTCTTCTTTCCTTCTGAGGTTGGGCTGGAGGAAGAGCCTCTGTCCTTTGTGAAAGAATTTGAGGAGAGGGAATACATCTGAATGTATATAAATATACATTTATATATATATATATAAAAATGCAAGGGATCTCATTTTTTGATGAACTGAAGATGTATCTGAAAATAGTTCAGAATAATTGCTTCTTGTGCACCTAACTTCTAATGAAATCTATATCTGAATATTTTGTTGTTGTCGTCGTATGCCTTCAAGTCGTTTCCAACTTTTGGCGACCCTGAGGCAAACTTATCATGGGGTTGTCTTATTTATTTTATTTCAAAGATTCTTGGCAAGATTGGTTCAGAGGAGGTTTGCCATTGCCACCCTCTGAGGCTGAGAGCATGTGACTTGCCCAAGGTCACCCAGTGGGCTTCGTGGCCAAGCTGGGAATCAAATCCTGGTCTCTAGAATCGTAGTCCAACCATCAAACCACTGCATTGGCTCTATCTGAATATTACTAAGCTTATAATAAGCAATAATGTACTTTATTTAATTTTTTAAAATATTTTTTATTAAAACATATATTACTGTCAAACAGTATATTATATAAAAACGATTTTACATCCAGATGGAAGAGTTATTTATCATTGTCATGCACAATTCATATTCATATATATATTTACCTTCATCTATTCCATCTTTTGCCATGAATATATTCAAAGATATAGCTGTGTTAGTCTGTAGCATCTGTATGCAGAGAGATCTTGTAGCATTTTTGCATGAGCTTTCCTAGATGGAAGTCTGCTTTCTCAGATGCATTTAGAAGTTGATTTAAGTCTAGGAAAGCTCATGCTGCCAACTTCTTTCTTTCAGTTAGTCTTAAAGGTGCTACAAGAGCTCTCTATACATACTGATTTTACAGACGAAGACAGCTATATCTTTGAATAATAATATGCATCTGAGGAAGTAGACTTAAGTCTAGGAAAGCTCATGCTGCCAACTTCTTTCTTTCCGTGAGTCTTAAAGGTGCTACAAGATCTCCTTACATACATTAATATATTGTTAGAACTCAATGAAGGTTGGAGGAGAAGTTAAATAATGTACTATATTTTTTTAAAAATGCTGGATTAAATAGAATCTTTCCTAGTAGTGGTTTAACCTATGATTTAAATCCTTACGCTCAAGCCCTTCAGAGAAGTGATTCAAATTGGGGATTTACATCAATTTGATCTAAATTGAATCAACCCAGCCCAGGACTGTGAACTCCCATCTCTTTACAGTTCATTTTTTGACATCTGGTACTTCAGATAACTTTTCTTATTTAGCAGAGAGCAGTCCAGCCGTTGTGGATGAGTCAACCCTGGCATTAACCTGATAAATGTCCGGCTACAATACGGACTTTGGAATTTGTTTTGCGGTCAGCTCAGCTGCTCCTCCATTTATACGGTTGGATTGGCTACCCTAACGTTGTGTCATTTTTGTTGTTGTAGAGAACCAGCATGGCATAGCGGTTTGAGCGCTGGACTGCAACTCTGGAGACCAGGCTCCGATTCCCAGCTTGGCCACGCAACCCACCTGGGTGACCTTGGGCAGGCCACACTCTCTCAGCCTCAGAGGAAGGCCATGGCAAACTTCCTCTGAACAAATCTTGCCAAGAACACCCCATGATAAGTGTGCCTTAGGGTCTCCATAAGTCAGAGACAACTTGAAGGCACACAGCAACAATAGCAATAGTCCCAAAGCAAGTACAAATGTACAGAAATACTTCCTCTCCAAGTATTTGTGTCGGTAATTTAGGATTGCTGCCGAGCTGAGTGTTGTTAGGTTTGATCGACACCCGCTGTTCAAAGCTACTGGTTTTTTTTTTATTGATTCATCGTTTTAAGGAAATAAAAGCAGACACCTGCCAGGTTTCTTTATAAGCCGAAAGGCTAGCTTCAGAGTTATTACGTCTCCTGCAGGAAACAGTTTACTCAACAGCCATTCTGTTGCTGATGGCCAGATACTCAAAGCTGGTGCCATAGATACTTCTGAAAATGTGAAAAGGGTAGGTGTACCCCCTTTTCCCTCAGTCCTGCCTGACAAATTTGGAAATTTTTTGTTGGAAATTTGGACCAGACCATTGACTAAGTCCAAGGGCATGCAACCACTCTGAATGAATGTCCCTTCCCTGTTTCTGTTCACGTTTCCTCCCTGGTTTGGTTTGTTCATTCATTTTCAAAAATAATGTTTAAAGGGCATGGCTAAGCATTTGAGGAGGTATTTTAAGCAGAATGTCGTCTATCTTACTGAATAACTCTACTATCAGCAAAGTACAATAATGGCCAAAATCCACAAAACAGTGATACCTTTATTGGATCCACCTAAATGCACCAAATACATTATTTTTTCAAAGCTCCACTGGCTTCTTCATCAGGGAAAAAAAATGTTTAGAATCATGGCATGAAGATGTGAGAGTCACAGGCCTACATTTTGTCAGAAGTTTATCAGTTGTTCTTGGTTAAGATGCATGGAGGGATATCCATGCAGGCAGAAGCAATTCCTTTTGTTTCTGAAAACAAAGAGTCTTAAAGTCCAGGAAATAAAATTTAGACTCCATTAGCAACACAAAAGACGCTTCCTTTGAGATCCTCTGTCCTTTGCAAGGCTACCTGCCCTCTTTTTAGGCAGGGAACGTTGAATTTCTCAAAAAGCCTCTGCTGTTTCTTTTGGAAAACTTTGAGATACTGTTTAGGTAAAACACACCAAATGCAGTCCCAACTGAAGAAAGTGTTGACCTTTCTTTTTGTATTTTGTCCATTTTGGTTGCTCCCATAAAGGTATTTGTGAATTTTGGATCTTCTTGTGTGGCCAACACAGCTACCCCAGATATGTTTTCTTACCATCAGGACGTTTTTCCTCATGTTTACTTGGAATGTCGTTTCTGGTTATTTGAATGTTTTGAGTCTTTAACTTTTAGACCTTGTTTTTATTGCTAAATGTTTATTCCATTTCATAGGAAAGGGAGTATAATATTTACAAATGAATGACCCCCATTTCTGTTGGGGCAGCAGAAAACAGGCTTGTTCCATCTTCCATGTGATGGCCCTTCAAATTTTTAAAGATGGCCATTGACGTCACCTCTCCGTTTTGTCTTTTGCTGGCTGAAACATACCCAGTTCCTTCGACTGTTTCCTCATAGGGTTGGTTTCTAAACCTTTTACCATATTGGTCACCCTCCTCTTGACTGCAGGATGGGCGACACCTGGCTTAATAACAGAAAACGTAAAAATGACGCAGAGTTCTTAGCGGACCACTGGTTAAAATGAGCCAACAGTGTGATGCAGTGGCCAAAAAAGCCGATACAGTTCTTGACTGCATCAACAGGAGTAGAGAATCCGTATCAAGGGAAATCATAATACCATTATATTCTGCTTTGGTCAGACCTCACCTGGATTAATGTGTCCAGTTCAGGGCACCACAATTCAAGGGTATTGACAAGCTGGAATGTATTCAGAGGAGGGAGATCAGGATGGTAAAAGGTCTGGAAACTAAACCCGAAGAGTAATATCTTAGGGAGCCTGAGAAGAGAATGTTGAGAGTTGATCTGATAGTCATATTGAAATAGCTGAAGGAATGTCAGGTAGACGATGGAGCGAACTTGTTTTCTGCTGCTCCAGAGACTAGAACACAAACCAATAGATCATATTACAAGAAAAGAGATGTCACCTACATATTAGGAAGAACGTCTTTACTGTAAGAACTGTTCAACAGCGGAAAGGCCTGCCTTGGAGGGTGATGGATTCTTTTTCTTTAGAGGTCCTTAAAGAGACACTGAATGGCCTTCTTTCAGGAGTGCCTTAGGTGTGTATTCCTGCATGGCAAGGGGCTAGACTAGAATGGTCCTTGTTACCCCTTCCATCTCTATGATTTGCAACCTCTGTAAAAGCAAATAACTTACATAAGTATTTTTACTCTAGTGTAGTGCCCCTCCAATGATTTTAATGGCTCTCCCTGGCTGCCAACCAAATTGGTTTCCCTTTTCTTGCATTGATTTTTGAGATGCGATTTCTTTTCTTATTTTAAATCGTCTCGGTTTAAAACAATCCCTCCTGCTAGGCTCTTTTTTTTAAAAAAAAATAGCTAAGCCTGAGATTCAAAGGAAGCTGGAGTCTATGCTCTTACAAGGAAAGTGCAGTCAATACATAGTCCCGATAAGAAATGGCGCTGTGCTACCCGCTGGCAGAAATCAATACGGCCACGACACCCAGATTTCCAGTCCATTACAGTCGGTTGGTGTTAAACAGCCTTTGAGCACATTGCCTCTAGTAACTGACTTCAGGAGGTGTTTGGGCTCTGCCTCTGGTGCTGAGAGTTAAAATGCCCTGTTATTAAGCAGATTTTGGAAGGTTAGCAACAAACGCCAGGTTAGTTAGAGCTTGTGTGTGTATGTGCGGATGTGTTGCAGTGCTTTGCTTTTGGCTATTGCAGGGGTAGGCAACCTTTCCCCTTTAAGGGCCGAGGGACTTCAGCTCCCAGAATCCCAGGAGCTATTGGCCAACATGGGACTATTGGCCAACATGGCTGAGGCTTCTGGGAGCTGAAGTCTCTCGGCCCTTAGAGGGGAAAGGTTGCCTACCCCTGGCTTAGAGAGTGCTGAGTTCACTGATAAGCAGTATAGAAATGTACATGCTATTGCTATTGCTATTCTGCAGTGGTGTCATTAGGGGAGTGTGGGGATGTGGACCACACCTGGTGATAACATCATAGGGGTGACACTGGGAAACAGTGAGGCATCCCAAGGCATGCCACCCCCCTTTGGGCGGGTGAGGGCAGGAGTGAAGCCATGGACCTTCCTCTCTGGTCCCCATTCCCATAGTCTCCCCCTTCTGATATATTTGGCTCCTTTCCGCTATTGTCCTCAGGAGTATGTAAGCTGTTTATTCTTGAGGGTGGAGATCTTTTGTAGCTAAAACACTGTCCTTGCTCAGGGGGGCATCCTAGAATCCTAGAATCATAAGAGTTGGAAGAGACCCCAAGGGCCATCCAGTCCAACCCCCTGCCATGTAGAGATCGTGTGTCCAAACTACAACCCCAAACCCACTTATTTATCCCTAAGTGCTGTGTCCCTCTGACTTTCTAGTGATGAACCCTGGCAAACTCTGTGTTGGGGTGACGGTGCGCGTGCCCACAGATTGGGCTCTGAGTGCCACCTCTGGCACGCGTGCCGTAGGTTCTCCACCATTGTATATACCATCGAATGTCATGGGTATTTCCACAGGTGAGGAAACTGGGAGAAAACGCCCGATATTTTGCTTTGGCGGGGTGACTGGTTATCAGTAGGCTTGACCGAAAGCAAGGGTGAGGAGAGCATGTGTCTGGGTGTGGGACTTCATTGTGTTGTTGGCCCTCTCTTGGCCATTTTAGACCCAGGAAAATTGCTCCAATGTCCCCTTGGGGAGGTATTCTGAAGTAAAATTCAATTAGAGGGAGGACGTAATGGAGAAATGTGGCCCTCTAAGTTTCCTGAGGTGGGGCAGTACAACCTTTTAGCCCCCAAAGGGGTCCAGGTTAACGTGTTTGCTAGCCGGCTTGCCGTTGCTAAGCCGCCTTACCTTGTTTTGGAAAGTTTCCCCCTCTCCAGCCTGAAATGTGAGTGGGTGCCTATAATGAATCCTTCGAAATGGTGAAGGTGAGGTTGGGTGTTAAGGCAGAGTCTGGGCTAATTGAAAATGAGAAACACAATCTGCCGTTCGAACAGGTTTCGGAGGATGGCGTTTCCCCCCCCCCCTCGGCCTTGGCTCCAGATCTCTCTTTCTCTCTTTTCTCTTGTTTTCCCTCTCCCTGGGCTCATTGTGAGTCTTGTTCCCTTTCTATTTTAGAAAGCCACCCCACTCGGAGGGTGAGTCACTTGCCGCCAGCGCGGCACTTTGTACTAAACAGTTTCTGTTCTTCTGGCGTGGTGGCGGCATAACTAAATGGTTGTACAAATCTGCCTGTTATTCACCTTTTCCGGACTCTCTGGTACTCCAAGTGACACCTGGAGGCCAGGCACAGCCTCTTGTGTCCTGGACACAACCCTATCGGTTAGTTGCATTTCCTAAAGTCCTAGCGCTCAAGGGAAGCTGGTGAGTCTTATTCAATGGAGATTCAAGTGTATGACGGCAGAGGCGTTCCTGAACCAAAACCTTCTGCCTGAGCAATCGTGGTTCTGAAACCTCTCCCCATTATTTTAGATCGGGGTAGGCAACCTTTCCCCTTTAAGGGCCGAGGGACTTCAGCTCCCAGAATCCCAGGAGCTATTGGCCAACATGAGACTATTGGCCAACATGGCTGAGGCTTCTGGGAGCTGAAGTCCCTCGTCCCTTAAAGGGGAAAGGTTGCCTACCCCTGTTTTAGAGTCCCCATACCACAAGAATCTTTCCATAGAGTCATAGCTCTGGAGAGGACCCTCTGCCACACAGGAATACACAACTTTCTGCCCCAAATGGCCATCCAGTCTCTCCAAAGACTTCCAAAAGATGGAGAATCCATCACCCTGTTACATCTCAAACAGCTCTTACCGTCAGGAATTTCTTCCTAATGTTGAGGTGGAATCTCTTTTCCTGTAGTTGGAAACCATTGCTCCATGGCCTAGTCTCTGGAGCAGCAGAAAACAAGCTTGCTCCCTCCCTCTTCTACTATACGAATACCATTATATTGTCATCTCTCAGACTTCTTTTCTTCAAGCAAAACTCCTCAACCTGACATCTCTTCAGATGTCTAAAAACAGGTTTATCCTATCACCTTTTAACCTTCTCTTCTCCAGGCTAAACATCCCCAGCTCCCTAAGTCGTTCCTCATAGGGCTTGGTTTCCAGACCCTTCACCATTTTAGTTGCCCTCCTTTGGACACGCTCCAGTTTGTCCACATCCTTTTTGAATTGTGGTGCCCAGAACTCGACACAGGATTATTCCAGGTGAGGTCTGGCCAAAGCAGAATAGAATGGCACTATTACTTCCCTTGATCTAGATACTATACTTCTATTGATGCAGCCTACAATTGCATTGGCATTTTTTGCTGCCACGTCACATTATTGTCTCACGTTTCTCTTGTGGTCTTCTAAGACCTTTGGATTCTTTTCACATGGACTGTTCTCAAGCCACCCATCCTATATGTGCTCATTTCCCCCCAGCCTAAATGCAACAAATTGCACTTATCTGTGTTGAAATTCAGTTGTGTTGGTTGTGGCCCAAGTCTCAAGTCTCTAAAGGCCATTTCCATAATCCTGATTTTGTCTTCTAGGCTATTAGCTGCCCTTCCTAAATTGGTGTCAGTTTGGATGGCTTGCTCACATTCTTTGAGATTTCAACAAGAGAAGCAAAGCTTTATTGCCTTCACTTTAACTATTCTCATACAACTTAGGGCTATTTGTTCAATTGTTTCCTCTATAAAGATGAAGATGCGATGATCCCTTTCCTTCCTCCGCATGTTTTGCTTTCAGATGTTTTTGATCCTGGTGAAAAGGCCTGTGAGCTACAAAGGCTGAGATGATATGTTTTGCCCCCTTCGATCAGCCTAATCGAGGTTACCATCATGATATGGCCTTTGGATTTTGTTTTATCATCATTTCAGCCATTCCTTTGCTCTCCTGAAAACTTATTAAGGACTGACAAACACTGAGTGATTTTGGAAAGCCTCAAAAAGAAGGGAAGGCTTTCTCTTGTTGCTCTCCATGGTGCTGAGCTGGCCTTTTCCTATTGAGGAGCCATAGTCCTTTTAGCTGTAGCAGTTTGAGTGTTGGCTCAGGAACCTGGGAGACCAGGGTTTGAATCCTGGCTCGGCCATGGAAACCCACTGGGTGACCTTGGGCAAGTTACACTCTCTCAGCCTCAGTGGCCATAGAAACCCCCCCCTCATGAAACGTACCAAGAAAACCCTATGATAGCATCTCCATAAGCCGGAAACAACTTGAAGACACACAACAACAACTAGTCCTTTTAGCCTTTCCTTTCCCTTATCTGAGCAGATCTTTTCTTTCTGTTTTCTGTTGTTGCTGTTTTTGGTAATTTAGGACTAATGTGTTCTATAACGGTGGCATATATACATATATATATATAGAGAGAGAGAGAGAGAGAGAGAGAGCATATTCTGATCTTGTTTTTAATAAATGTTTGCAGCTTTGGGCAATTCAGACTTTCTTTTATTTCTTGTGGGAGGAGGGTTGTCCAAAAGGAAAAAGGAGAATTGCTACTCCTAAAAGCTTCCTGGAGTGTAAATAGTCCTTTAAAGCAAGGTGTCATGCCTCATTTGGGCCCGAAACAGTATTTTTTACAAAATTGAAGAAAGCTTTGTTTTTGGGGTGGTGTTGCAGCCAGCATGGTGTAGCGCAGGAGTAGGCAACCTTTCCCCTTTAAGGGCCGAGGGACTTCATCTCCCAGAATCCCAGGAGCTATTGGCCAACATGGGACTATTGGCCAACATGGCTGAGGCTTCTGGGAGCTGAAGTCCCTCGGCCCTTAAAGGGGAAAGGTTGCCTACCCCTGGTAGCGGTTTGGGCTTTGGATGACATTTCAGGAGATCAGGCTTTGATTCCCCGTTCAGTCGTGGAAACCGATTGGGTGACCTTGGGCAAGTCACACACTCTCAGCCTCAGGAAACCCTGGGATAGTTTTGTCTTAGGGTCACCAAAAATCAGAGAGTGGCAGAGCCTCCTTCTTTGGGGGTCTTTAAACAGAGGCTGGATGGCCATCTGTCGGGGGTGCTTTGATTGTGAGTCCCTGCATGGCAGAATGGGGTTGGACTGGATGACCCTTTGGGTCTCTTCCAACTCTAGGATTGTATGAGAAATGACTTGAAGGCAGACAACAACAACATTTGCAGCCCAGAAGGTGGGAATTTGGCTCTTGTGTCCTCTTGAGTTGCCTCCCTCTCATTTACAGAAGCTGTGGAGTGGTCTGCAGAGACCCTGAGCAGATTTTGACATGTTTTGAGACCCTCCGTATAGTCCCAAAACCAAGTCTGTTTGGCTTGTGCTGAAATAATTTCCTTCCCTGCCCCTGCCATGCACATGGCTCCTTTTGCGACAACTTCATTGGGGCTTTAAAATGATAAATTTTGTACGATTCCAGAGGACTCTGTCTCGTTTTTTGTGGATGCTGGTAATGGGACTGCAGTTAGCGCTACCAATTCCCCATCCTGCACTTTATTTGTGTGTTTATTTGTGTGTTGAGACTTGATTTGTTTTGCTTTCATTCTCTGTGCATGGGCTGGATTTTTTTTGGGGGGGGGGGGTTGGTCCACGATTTACAGGAATTAAAATATATTAGGAAGAAAACAGTCCTAGCCTTCTCCTCTCCTACCCCCAAAGCCTGAAAATTAGCAGTTTATAACCAAAAAACTGCAAAATGAATGACAGTGCAGCCTACAAGCAGGGGCTGTTGGGAGAGACGTATTCCTCCCTTGAAAAATCACCTATAACTTTATTATTATTATTATTATTATTATTATTATTATTATTATTATTATTATTATTTTTTACATGGTTGCGTTGTTGATTGCCTCGAACGTTCCTTGAATTGGAAATGCAATTCAAAAACGTATGAAACAAATACACGAAATAGAAGAAGAATCCACTCAGGCTCTCCTAAAACCCCATTCCAGCTCTTGTTGTGTTGGAAATTTATTATTATTACTATTATTATTGCAAGCAATAGCATTTACATTTCTATACCGCTTCATCGTGAACTCAGCACTCTCTAAGCTATGATGTGTTTTAAAATTTTATAGTTTTAACTGTTTACATTTGTAATTTTATCTACTTCAGATTTAATATTGTTTTAAGGGGGGAGGGATTGTTTTTGGGAATGTATGTGATTTTAAAATTTGTAAGCTGCCTTGATTGGATTTCCAAATAGGCAGGGTATAAATAATAATAATAATAATAATAATAATAATAATATGACTTTAGGTTACTGCCCTTTCCGGTGCAAACAGGCTTGTAAAAATTGGCTTACGGAGTGTAAACATTATTATTATTATTATTATTATTATTATTATCATGTTTACACTCCGTAAGCCAATTTTTACAAGCCTATTTGCACCGGAAAGGGCAGTAACCTAAAGCCAAGGAGGCAGTGTTCAGACCTGGATGTAATTGTGAGTCAGGATGAATCAGAAGCAAAATACACTATAGTTTTCCAACAACTGTGTACTACTGCTCACTCATACTCTTTCAGGAAAGTAAATAGGGCACCTTAACTTTTCCTGTGTATAGTTTTACTAAGATTGTCCGCTCTATGATCCCATTTGGAAAATATGAAAATCTCTCACTGTGATTTTTCAGTCTCTCGGTGTGGTTTCTTCTCTCTGCTTGGTGCCCTTTTCCGATCCGTCCACCAGCTGCTATTTTGCAGGGAACCCATGAGGATCACCGGCATGTCATGGCAGGAGATTTCTTGGATTTAACCTGCAGGTCTGGTGTTACTGCCATCTTGCATAAAACCTGCCAAGCGCTGCTCCAGAGGTCTGATGGCTCCTATCCTTGCTTGGATTATCAAAGCACTGCTAAAGTCCCTTTGCAGAGGAAGTTCTTCCTATGCCTCAGTCCATTAGGCACCATTAATAGCCACCGAGGGGACAATATAATTGTCGTGCAATATTTCTTACTGGCAGGAATCAGGAAATGGCATCAGATCTCTGGATTTTGGTGGGCAGAGAGAGAAAAAGAGCATGCGGGAGAATGTTTCTCTCTTATGGCCGATACAAATGCATCCACCTTCCGCCTCCGGGAAAAGAACTGGAACTGTTGGACTGATCTGCTCTGACAAGGCATTGTGAGAAAGCTGTGGGGCTTAGAAGTGTGTTGGCAAGGCCAGGGCCATATGGATTAATGGTTTGACTCTGGTTTAAGGCAGGATTTTCTGTCCCTGCTGCCATAGATAAATGGGTTTAATTTACCAAACGTTGCTGGGAAATCCTTGGACTTCTGACTGAAAGGACTTCAGTGCCTGAGGTTTGGGTGGCAGTCTGTTGATCGCCATGTTTTGGATTCTCACATTGGTCCAAAACACACTGCAGAAATAATCCAGTTTGAGACCACTTTAACAGCACGGGCTGGGGGCTAGGGAATCCTGGGAATTGTAGTTTATTGTGGCACCAGAGCTCTCTGATAGAGAAGGCTAAATGTCTGACAAAACGACAGTTCCCAGAATTTCCTAGCACTGAGCCAGGGCAGTTAATGCGGTCTGAAACCGGATGATTTCTGCAGTGTGTTTGGGACCAATGACTCTGAAAAGCCCTAGATCCGGTGGTGTGCAAAAGGACAGCCAGGATTGCTGGGTGATTTTTAGCATATTGCCTATAGATTTTGGTATATCACATATAGTTGTTTAACAATAGCAGCAGCAAAATGCCTCCCTGGAAATTAAATAGGACTGTTGAAATGCAGAAAAAGTGGGGGACCAAGGAGTTGGTTTTTGTGCAACAGGACTCGGAACTCAGATTTGGCAATGGAAACAAAAAATCCCTGGGCTTGACAGACAGTGAGATTTTTAATTCACAAGAGTATGTCCTTTTGACCTGACTCAGACTGGAGGATAGTAGGGACCTAGTTAAAATAGAAAGGAAGTATGTATGATAAAGGGTCCAGTTTTGAGTACAATACTTCAAGAAGGATATTGACGAATGAAATGTGTTGAGGGAAGCACAGCCTAGATAGATGCTCAAGGTATGTTTAGCCTGGAGAAGAGAAGGTTAAGGGGTGACATGATGACCATGTTTAAATATTTGAAGGGATGTCACATTGAGGATGGAGCAAGCTTGTTTTCTGCTGCTCCAGAGAATAGGACCTGGAACAATGGATTCAAACTACAGGAAAAGAGATTCCAGCTAAACATTAGGAAGAACCTCCTGACAGTAAGAGCTGTTTGACAGGAGAAGACACTGCCTTGGAGTGTGGTTGAATCTCCTTCTTTAGAGGTTTTTAAAAAGAGGCTGGATGGCCATATGTCAGGAGTGCTTTGAGTGTGTCTTGGGTTGGACTGGATGGCCTTTGTGGTCTCTTCCAACTCTCTGGTTTTATGATTCTGTGATCACAGATCTGGAAACCAAGCCTTATGAGGAATGACTTAGGCAACTGAATGTGTTTAGTTTGGAGAATTCAAAGATATAGCCATGTTAGTTTCTAGAATCAGTACGTAGAAAGATCTTGTAGCACCCTTGAGACTCACTGAAAGAAAGAAGTTGGCGGCAGGAGCTTTCCGAGACTTCAGTCTACTAGACAGATTTACTAGACTGAAGTTTAGGAAAGCTCCTGCTGCCAACTTCTTTTTTTAGGTAGTCTCAAAGGTGCCACAAGATCTTTCTACATAGTTTGGAGAAGAGAAGCGACATGATAGCCATCTTTAAATATCTGACGTTTGTCATGCAGAAGATGAAGCAAACTTGTTTTCTGCTACTCCAGAGACTAGAACACAAACCAGTGGATTCAAATGACAGGAGAAGCGATGCCATTGAAACACGGGGAAACGTTTATTGCCTGTAAAAACTATTTTGACAGTGGAATAATTTGACGGTGCCTTGGGCGGTAGTGGGCACTTCTTCTTTGGCGGTCTTTCAGCCAGAGTTGGGTGGCTATTTTTGGCAGTGCTT
Source organism: Phrynosoma blainvillii (assembly GCA_026167975.1). Lineage (NCBI taxonomy): Eukaryota > Metazoa > Chordata > Lepidosauria > Squamata > Phrynosomatidae > Phrynosoma > Phrynosoma blainvillii. Next base: position 6,623,082 of record JANUYF010000014.1, on the reverse strand, counting down.
TAGCTGTGTATTCTTTCATAGCAGAGGGTTGGACTACCTGCCTCCTTAGGCTCCCTTCCACCTCTGAAGCTCTATGATTCAATAAGTGAGTCTGTTGGAAATTTATTCTTCCCCAACGCCTGCTCCAGGATACTTGAAAGATTGCCCTGTCCTGGGAATCCCTTTGGTTTCTGCATATCAGGGTGATGGACTGGGTGGTCCTTGAGGTCTCTATGGTTCTATGGTTTATGACTATAATATTCTCAAAAGCTCTGCTCTGCATATTTTCCCCTTAGAAGTACAGTGGATGCAGGGACAGAACCATTTTTTGGCACTGACATGGAAACTGCAGGTGGCCATCCCTTAGGAAAGCTCACCTTGTTCCTCCTTTCAGATCCTTATGCTTCAGGCGTTGAGATGAGATAGTCTTGTTCCAGCAGGCTTTGGATGTCTTGAGTCTGATTGTTATTCCTTTGTTGCTTTTTTTGTGGATAAGCGTGTTCAATGTCGGGTTTTAGTGCTGGCAATGGACTCACAATTCCTCTTGCTCTCATCTCCATAACCTCCTTGGAAATACAATAATGGCTGGAGAGGGATTGGGTAAAATTTTCTTTTAAAAATAAATCACACACATAGCAGCTTCAAAAGGAAGCAATAATTTAAGAATCTTGAAGGCCTAGAAAGGGGGAGATTTTTAATGGCTCACCCTTTCATCCACATTTTGTATCTTTAGTTCTTAGTAGGGATTTCCAATTACAAGGATGGGCAGCTTCCAGGATGCAGGGAACAGGTCCCCCCATATATATATATATATATATATATATATATATATATATATATACACACATATACATACACACACACACACACACACACACACACACACATATATATATAAACCATAGGCTGTGCTACCTCTTCCTGCCAAAGCCTGAAATGAGGAGGAGAAAAAATTGTAGTGATGTAGACTTGAGTCAATTGACTTGGACTTAAGTTGCTTCAATGACTTGACTTGGACTTGACTTGGCAAAAATGACACACTAACTCGACTTGACTTGAGACTTGTCTATTTTTGGTGACTGACTTGCTGACGCTATTCACTTTAACCAACAGGCAAGACCCAGCCCCAAAGTGCAAGGTGCATTTCTTGGACGGGAACAGTAAATGCATTAGGCAATGGGCTTGAGCTGAAAGGATCCTTCTAAAGCAGGGGTAGGCAACCTTTCCCCTTTAAGGGCCGAGGGACTTCAGCTCCCAGAATCCCAGGAGCTATTGGCCAACATGGCTGAGGCTTCTGGGAGCTGAAGTCCCTCGGCCCTTAAAGGGGAAAGGTTGCCTACCCCTGTTATAAAGCTTTTGAAAAACCTTAGAAGGCTCCTCTGACATGCAAGCGGAGCTGCCAAGCAGACCTCAACCCCTATCTCAAACCCATCACTGAACAAATTTGCTGTTCCCCTCCGAAAAATGCTTTCTGACTCCTTTTTTTTTCTGTTAAAAGTTGGCTCCCAGACTTGAGACTTGACTTGCAAGGAGTCAGTTTGGGGCTTGAAGGTAGAGGCTTGAGACTTAGGCTAAAAGACTTGAATCCATCACTAGAAATTAGCATGGTGGCTCTTGCATTTCTTTTAAAAGCTGGTGGGATATGAACCCAGTTCTTTTCCCCCAGGTCCCATTTCACTAGAAATGTTGAAGTAAGAGCTCTTAAAGGATGGATGGGGGACCCTTGCTTGGGCTCTGGGGCAGATCTGGGTCTCCTCTGGTTCAGCCTGTTGAACCATACCTCCTTCCCCATGTCCAGTAGTGCCACTACGGTTGGCATCATCCGGTGCTGTAACTCATTGCGGCAGTTCAAAACATCTGAAGGACACATGTTTGGAAATGCCTCCTCTAGAGATATGACTTTTTGCTTTCAGTGCAAGAAAACTTGGCTTTGGGGAAAGAGAGCTGGACATTTCTGGGGAAATAGCTCTGTAGTTTTACACGTGGGAGGTCCGGGCTTCACTCCCTAGCATCTTCACATGCTGGTCCAAGGAGCTGTGTTTTTCCCCCCTCTCCAGTGATTCTACTTAGAAGAGGATACAATTCTGCTTTTCTGAAATTTGTGCAAGTCTAGGGAGGTCTACTCAGAGGAGTCCCACAGCGCTCAAATGTTACCGGTTCCCGCATAAGTAGCGTGAGTCGTCATTGTGTGCCTTCAAGTTGTTTCTGACTTATGGCAAACCTATCATGGGGTTTTCCTGGCACTTTTCTTCAGATGGGGTTTGCCATTGCCTTCCTCAGAGGCTGAGAGAGTATGACCATTGGGTTTCCATGGCCAAGCTGCGATTCGAACTCTGTTCTCCAGAGACCTAGTCAAATGCTCAAACCACTATGCCATGCTTGGCTCTCCGTGGCACGAGTAGGTGACATGTAGTCTATGACCTATTCTTCCTAAAAGGTAAAAAGGGACCTTTACCTTTACCTTCAACGCACTATTGAAATTTGGTGACAAACCACAAAACTCTATTAAAAACAAGCACATGATGCTTGCTTTTAGGGTTTTTTGGGGTGGGAGGGTCAATTTGCCACTGACATTTAATGGTGAGAGGTTTGTTCAGCTCTGATTTAGGGGTTTCAAAATTATCTTCTCTAGACCCATCTATGTCCTCCCCCAATATATACAGTTCAGCCTTAATCTCTCCCCCCAATTTCAAGTGAAAGCTAAGCTTTCAAGGAGAGACCCAGCCCTACGTCTCTCACTTCTAATAGCTAGAACTCTTTTAAGATCCCATTTCGTTCTTCATTTTTCTTCTCGACCGATCTGTCTAGTTGATGTATGAAGAGGAGGGGAGAAAGCTTTACTGTTGGGATGGGAAACCTGCTCCCCAGATAATACTGGACTACAGCTCCCATCATCTCTGGTCTCTGATGGCTAGGGCTGATGGGAGTTGGAATCCAATAATACCATCTCATGAAGCAGTGGATCCCTCATCCTTGCTTTATTTTGCTGGGATTAAACCTGGGCATTAACAGCTTCAGGGTTTTTTTGCTCTCTCTTACAAACACATACACCATTCCTATTTTGACAGCCTCGCGCAGTTTGCAGCGTAAAAAGGGTTGTTTTAATTGCTTTGCGTAGCTGACATTTGGGTCTCCGACTCTGTCGCTTTCAAAAGTGGAGATCAGTCTCATTGTATATTTTCAAAAAAACCTATTTTATGCATGAGTGCAAAAGCCTATTACCAGCAATTAAACCGATTTAATTTTGAAATACAGCAGCTTTCAAGTCCAAATGGAAAAGCCCACACGCTCTTTGTCTGTTTGGAAAGCTTATTCTCCCCCAAATTGGCTTTAGCAGTTTTGAAATCTCGCTCAAGGAAATGCATTACGAAGGGGAAGAAAGAGAGAGGAAATTCTTTTGCAGCATACCCATGAGAAGGAGAAGCCGGGTTATTCTTTTTTGGAAATTGCAGTGTGTGTCTGGGGAGGATGGGTCTCGGGGTTGAAGTCCAAAACATTTGGAGGATCTAAGCATGCAGAAAAGAGCAGAGTTTTGTTCTTTGCCGTCCCCAACGGCAGGACTAGATCTCATGGGTTTAAGTTACAGGGGAGTAGATTTTAGTTGAACATTATGAAAATGCATCTGAGGAAGTAGACTTAAGTCTACGAAAGCTCATGCTGCCGACTTCTTTCTTTAGTTAGTCTCAAAGGTGCTACACGATTGCGCTACATTATGAAAATGGTTTAAGATGTGGAAACTATCCATCCAATTACCTAGACTGGTCGTTCCCTTTCTTTCTGGAGATCTTCAGGTGTTGGACAGTCATGTGTTGGAGATGTTCTAGCCTTGGAGATGCTCCATTGAGTGGATGCTGGTGAGCGAGATCCCCTCCAAATATATGCATTTTCCACCTCCATGAGGCTAAATCCTTTCTGAAATGTTGCAACCAAGACTGTACACAGTATACCAAGTGCCCTGACCCCACTGATAGTGTTGTGAAGAGTTGTCTTATTTATTCTGAGTCCATGTCCCTGATGGTCCCAAGTGTGACCTAACATTTCCAGTGAGTTCCCCACTATCACCAGTCCGCAGTTTATTTCCTCAGTGGTCTTCACCAGTTCAGGGCCCAGTAGTTCTGCACATATAGCTTGAGAACCAGAGTAGTTTGAGAGTTTGACTAGGACTCCAAGAAACCAGGGTTTGAATCCCTGCTCGGCCACGGAAACCCACCAGCTGACTGTGGGCAAGTCACTCTCTCTCAGCCTCAGAGCTCCACTGAACACACCTTGCCAAGGAAACCTAGTGATAGATTTGCTTTAGGATAGTCAGAAGTCAGAAATGAATTGAGGGCACACAACAACAAGAGAAATGACTTAGTATGTAGAGAGATCTTTTAGCATCTTTGAGACTATCTGAAAGAAAGAAGTCACACTCTCTCAGCCTCAGAGGAAATCTATGGCAAAGCTCCACAGAACAAACCTTGCCAACAAAACCTTGTGATAGCCATAGGATAGCCATAAGTCAGAAATGACCTGAAGGCACACAACAACAACAGAAATGAGTAGAAATGAGTAATATGTAGAGAGATCTTGATGCACCTTTGAGACTCACTGAAAGAAAGAAGTTGGCCGCCGGAGCTTTCCTAGATTTAATCCTACTTCCTCAGATGCATTTAGTAGACTTAAGTCTACAAAACTTCATGCTGCCAACTTCTTTCTTTCATTTAGACTCAAAGGTGCTACAAGATCTCTCTACATAACTGATTCTACAGACTAACATGGCTATGTCTTTAAATTCTACCAGAAATGACTTAGGTTTTCTTTCTCCCGGAGCACAAGCAGTGTCCAAAAGGTACTTCGACAAAGTAATTGTTGGGGGGTGCTTTGATTCTGTGTTCCTGCATATCAGAATTGGGTTGGACTAGATGACATTTGGGAGTCTCTTCCAACTCTACGATTCTTTTGCTAGTTTTTGTTCCACCACGTGCCAGTTGAACAAGAAGTGGTCCTCTCTTCCCTTTATGTAAATGTTTTTGCATTTGGGTACAGTGGCTTAAAGACTTACACAAGCCATTGTATTCCCTATTCCCTATACCCCATGCCCCGTTGTCCTGCATTAATACATATATGCTGAATTATGAAGATTGATAGAAATAGGGACTGCAGTCGGAAAATCAGAAGAAGGCTAAGAATGGAGAGGGCAGCCATGAAAGAACTGGAAAAGAGTCTGAAATGCAAAGACATACAACCCAGCACCAAAGTCAGAATCATCCAAGCCATTGTATTCCCTATTCCCATGGATGGATGTGAGAACTGGACTGTTCAGAAAGATGATAGGAAGAAAACCAATGCATTGGAGATAATGTGGGGCTGGAGAAGAGTGCTGGCTAGAGGATCCCATGGAGAGCCAAAAGGACCAACAAAGGGGTCCTAGAGCAGATCAAGTCAGAGATCTCCCTAGAAGCCAAGATGACAAGATTAAACTGTCATACTTTGGACACATCATGAGAAGAGAGGATTCATTAGAAAAGAGAATAATGCTGGGGAAGGTGGAGGGATGTAGGAAGAGCTGGACGGTTAAGAAAAATTATAGGAAGAAAACCAATGCATTTGAGATATTATGGCGCTGGAAAAGAGTGCTGGGGATCCCATGGAGAGCCAAAAGGACCAACAAAGGGGTCCTAGAGCAGATCAAGCCAGAGAGATCCCTAGAAGCCAAGATGACCAAACTGAGACTGTCGTAGTTCGGACACATCATGAGAAGGAAGGACACTTTGGAAAAGACAATAATGCTGGGGAAAGTGGAGGGAGGAAGAAAGAGAAGAAGGCCCCATGCCAGACGGATGGACTCTATAAAAGAGGTCACTATGGGTATGAAGGTGTTGCAGGATTTAAGCAGAGCAGGGGAGGGCAGAGGGTCTTCTTGGAGATGTCTCCTCCATAGGGTCACTGCCATGGGTCGAGATCGACTGGAGGGCAGTTAACAACAACAAACAGTGGCATATTCATTGCCACTGTGCCATGCTCTGCAAAGTACATCTGGAAGCCCTGTCACACTCCCCATTTCCCATTTCATTTGTTGCCATAGTAGCAATGGTTGCTCCCCCGGATGGTTGGTTTTAAATACCTCTCCCGCACCTGAGGACGTGAAGATGCTTGGCTTGTTGTGTTCTCTGATGGAAGATCTGATTATCAGTTAATTATTCTTTGTGTATCAACAAGCCCCTTTCCCCAGGCTGGTTAATGACAGATCGTGATGCTAAAGTGTGATGAGACAATTCATGCAATCTGGCTTCATCCCCACCTATTTTTTGAAATATTTCTCTGTGTGTGTGTGTCTTGTTACACATTTCTTTGCCTATGAAAAATACGAAGCTAATAGTTTCATTTCACGGAGGCCTGGAGAGCGAAAAGGACCATGCAATTGTCAGGCTGCTTTCTTCTTTAGTTACTGGGTGTAAAACAATTTTGTACCTTTTTGTTGCATTGCGTGTGCTTCGCAGCTGATATCTGTTGCAGGATCTTTTCAGGGGTGAGAGTGTGATAGTCTATTGTGGCAAAAAAAGTCAGCTTTGTGACAGTCTGCATTTCTCCACATACCGATTCAGAGCTTGGTGAAATTACATTTTTTAAAAAATTAAAAATTGCATTTTGGCTTGAACTGCTTAGAAGGGCAATGCAACCTATGGGGACATGGCAATTCAGGGAATGTTAATCCATATAATAATCTCTGCTATGGAAGGCCCGGGATTATGGTTCATTGAGACTGCATGGCATGTATTGCAGTCTTATTAAGACTCAGCAAAAGAGGAACAGAGGCGCATGGTGGCACCCCACACGTCTCAGCATTGTGGTACCCCATAACTCTCAGCATGGTGGCAAACCATAAGTCTCAGCATAGTGGTACCCTATAAGTCTCAGCTTGGTGGCAAGCCATAAGTCTCAGCATTGTGGTAGTACCCCATAACTCTCAGCATGGTGGCACCCCATAACTCTCGGCATGGTGGCACTTCATAAGTCTCAGCAGGGTGGCAAACCATAAGTCTCAGCATGGTGGCACCCCATAACTCTCGGCCTGGTGGCACCCAAAAGTCTCAGCAGAGTGGCACCCCATAGGTCTCAGCTTGGTGGCAAACCATAAGTCTCAGCATGGTGGCACCCCATAAGTCTCAGCAGGGTGGCAAACCATAAGTCTCAGCATGGTGGCACCCCATAAGTCTCAGCAGGGTGGCACCCCATAAGTCTCAGTAGGATGGCAAACCATAAGTCTCAGCAGGGTGGCAAACCATAAGTCTCAGCAGGGTGGCACCCCATAAGTCTCAGCAGGTGTGTGTGTGTGTTCCTCTGACATTGGCAAGGCCTTCTAAGCTTTCAAAGTGGTCAGGGGGAAGAGTTTGTTGGTGGCTGATTTTTTGTTAGTTTGTTAGTTTGGTGCACAAATCGGGTCTTGAATTGTGAAAGGTCTTTTTAAAAAAATGTTGTTGTTTACCATCAATTCAGCTTCAGTTTTGGCTACGCTATGAATAAGGTATCTCCAAGATCTTCGGTCAAGAGCCCTGCTCAGGTCTTGCAAACTCAGGGTAGTCATGGCTTCTAAATTTGGCTTACTATGACACAAAATTCTGCGATAGGGCTTATTTGTTTTTTTATTGAAGGTGGTGTGTGTGTGTGTGTGTGTGTGTATATATATATATATATATATATATGGATAACCCTTGTGGTCTCTTCCAATTCTTGATTCTATGATATATACATATACATATACGTTTGCATGGAGTATATACTCAGCTCTCCTGGCAATCGTTTGTCCTCTTTAAAGAAAGGTAAAGAATGTTTTTAGGATCAAGAATTTACAGATCAAGATTTGTAAATTAGGGTATCTGTATTGCAGAGTGTAATCATAAACCATTCAAATGATAAAGGCAGATCAGAAAACCTAACAAGATAAAATACCCCATAAATAATTCACTGCGTTTCACAGTTTGAAAGCTTCATCAGACTTTAGGAAATCTCTGAAGAATGAGTGACAGGATATATATCTTTAAAAGCTCAACAATGATTGTGTGATTATTTTTTTTTAAAATGCCAAACCTGATATTTTCCTGTGTTTCTAGGCACAGCTCTGAGCTCTTATTACTCATAACAGACATGTGTGAGAAGCAAATGAGCTCTAATCCAAAAGCCTTTCCAAAAACATTGTGTTTTGCCTATGGCAAAATTGCAGAGAGTTGTGTTTAGGGGGGGAAAAGGGAAAAAAGAAAACGATCCAAGTCATTGATGGTGTGATTTCTGATGGATGCGCTTTCCAGGATTTGCAAATGCTTCACAAAAGCTGAAGACCATTTGTTGGGTATAGGTTCCAAGCATCAAGGGGAGGGAGGAGAAGTAATTTACAACATGAGCACTCAGAAACCACATCCCATCCTCCAAATGCAATATCACGATTTGCATTCATAGAAAGACATGGAAATCATTACATCACCCCTAAAAACATTCACGTCATCTTCTGTGTCAACACGAACCTCAAAGCTGCCTCCCCCCCATAACTGTCAGGCCACAGCACCATACCATTTTTGGTTGTGTAATAGGTCTTTTTGTCCAAAGTCTTTCTTTCAAAGCACCTTACCAAGTGCATGGTAGCTATAGTTTCCTTGCTCAGAGTTCAAGAAATAAAAATATTTCCTTGCACAGGCAGCTGACTCCTTTCTTTTTCAGAACACAAATTGCTAGGTGATCAATATCGTATCCCTCCAGTGCTTCAGGGTCTGCAAGCCAAACTAAAGAAAGTGGTGCGGTCCATGTATAGCCCCTATCAGACAAAGCGTTCAAGCACTTGGCTGCCTTTTGGAGGTAGATATCTTTGCCTAAGGAATGAAAAGGAATGGCAGAGCAGATGTGGACAGGCCATCCTGGGCAGGAGCAGCTCAGGACTTCATGTCCACCATGACAACCATAGGTCTGTCCCAAGTAATATCTGGTGCTTCAGCACACACTCTGGACCTGGTTTTCTGTGCTGGGCAAGTTGATGGTGATCTGGGTGTAGAGGAACTTCCTATAGTTCTGTTGTCATGGACTTACCACTACATACACTTGTCACTGCTGCCAGCTTCTTTCTTTCAGTTAGTCTCAAAGGTGCTACAAGACCGCCCTACATACTTATCACAACATAGTGGGGTTTAGTCTCACTCGGACTTGGAGACTCTGCAGGGCTGGGGGTGGGCTGAGTTACAGTTAATTAAGTTACAGGTGCAATGTAACTTAATTATGCTTTTGTTACAAGCATTGTGTTAATTTTGTTACGAGCATTGTGAGGGAGCAAGCTTGCTTTCTGTTGCTCCAGAGAACAGGACCCGGAGCAATGGATGCAAGCTACAGGAAAAGAGATTCCACCTCAACTTTAGGAAGAACTTCCTGACAGTAAGAGCTGTTCAACAGTGGAAGATGCTCCCTTGGAGAGTGATGGAGTCTCCTTCTTTGGAAGTTTTTAAACAGAGGCTGGATGGCCATCTATTGAGTATGCTTTGATTTTGAGTTCCTGCATGGCAGGGGGTTGGACTGGATGGCCCTTGGGTCTCTTCCAACTCTATGATTCTATGATTCTAATATAAAAACCCCTTTTTGGGTCTCCTGTCATGGCCCTAAACTGAAAAAGCCCAAGCCGCCATGGATTCAAGGTGAGGACCTCATGTAGATACCTGAGTGATCATGTCTGCCTCAACAATTCATCAACAGATCAAAAGGCCAGAGTTAGGAGCTGCAAAACAGGACCTTCGCACCTAGGAGATTTATGAGTACCAGCCAGGATGTGTCTGGCTAAGAATGAGATAACATCATCTCCCCTCTTTGGAAATTGTCTACTTCAAAGACCATCTATTCGGAATCCTTTGATATACAATAATCAATCTTCGCCCCAGGCTATTTTCAGCCTGTATTAAGACCTCCAAATCTGTGTGGTGAGAGCTGGTTTTTGGAAGAGAAGGAGGGATCTCACACACTCCCTGAAATTCCTAACCAGACTCCCTCGGCTGCCTCCATTGCAACCTCACTCCCTAAGCATCTGAGTCCATCTTCACTACGAGGAGTGCCGGGTTTCTGAGTAACTATTCTGCAACTATTTCTTGTATCCTCTGTGTGTATGTGTGTGTTTGCTTGTTGATTTATTTTTTTCTCCTTAATAAAAGTACCATTCATTGAAAGAAGTCTGCTCTGTGAGAGTTCTCTACCTCCCTGTTACATATTGAGTTGCGATCCTGCTTACTAATTTTGAGCTAATTAAAAATTCCCCAATGTCAAGTTCTTATTACACTTTTGTCCTTGGAAAATAAAAAAAAACCAATCTACTATTAACTAGTTATTTATAACTCTTTACTACCCAACTGTACAATGCAGGATGGATTTGGGGGATGGTGGAAGGAAATAATTCCAATTAATAACCACTTCTCTGGCTATTAACTCCAGCAAAAGTGTGAATTTAATACATAAACCAACTTGGGATGGGACTTGGAAGGCACAGTGGTACTTTTGCCCATGCTTTGGATTGCAAACATGGGTGTTTGTGTCTGTTGCATAAGAGCTCTTCATGAAAATTTAAGGTTGCTGTGTCTGCGACGGCTGCAGAAGCTGCCTCTGTGAGCCTTCTGCAGAATGGGTAAGATGGGGCTGGAAAGATAATTAGATTTCTTTTTTGTCTTAGAAATGCAATTAGGAAACTCTGGCTGCCTGATTTCTGAAGCTGGCAGTTATGTGTATCCATGTCTGTGTGTGTTTTGTAGCCTGATCTATGGTCTGAGCAGTGCAACAACAGCCTTTAAACTCCTCCGAATGAAGAGCAAATCAGTGGGGAGGGGAGAGAGGCAGTGTTGTCAAATCAGATGAAAAATCATGACTTATATCAGAAGTCAAGGTAGCTAGATGTACTCTCCCTCGGCCATGAAGCTCACTGGGTGACCCTGGGCAAGTCACACTCTCTCAGCCTCAGAGGATTTGTCTTCTGAACAAATCTTGCCAAGAAAACCCCGTGAGAGGGTAGCCTTAGGGTCGCCATAAGTTGGAAACGACTTGGAGGCACACAACAACAACTTTGTCGCTCTTACACACATATACAGGTATACCTGATTTCGCGAAGTAGATATCTTCCTGGGCATTACTTCTTTAACAGAAAATTTGGTACCAGAGGCAGAAATATCATAGGGGAAAAAAAATGAGAGAGAGGCTCCTACACCAGATGACTTCTCTCACAGTTATTTTAAATTTGTTTCTTGTTGTGTATTGTTGTTTTAAAGTATGTTTTAAACTATGATTGTTTAATTGTATGGGGGGGTGTTGTATGTTTTAGCGTGTAAGCTGCCCCGGTTGTGTTACATAACGAAGCGGGATACAAATTATTATTATTATTATTATTATTATTATTCAACATGCTTCAGCAAACTTTTTGTTCAAAACTAACAATGTGGGCATGTGAAATGAAACAACCAGATCAAGATAAACCTTGAAGAATTCAACCAAGCGTTGCTGGACTTTCTAGAGAGCACTTGAAAGCTTCATCCGAAATGCATCCAGGGATCACTGTCGTTCTTTTGCCAGCCTCCATTTTCCTTACAATTTCCATTTTGGTGGCCAGATTTACGTGTTTTAAAAAAATGTTCTCTATTTTGCTGTTGTGTTTTGGTGTTCACACATGCTCAGTAAAGGATTCTGGAGGCAGTTGCTATTTACTTTGTCTGTTGTAGGCATGCACACACATTACAGCAGCATTGGCCGCTAGAGCATAATCCATTCTTTCAAACTCAAGCTTTCTTGCATCGTTTACTGCAGATACACCATTGCAACCTGATACTGAAAGTCTGTGTTTCTTTGCCCTTCTTCACTATTCCAATGTAGCTGAAAAACCTCCAGCTAGACACAGGACAAGGAGGAAAAACGGGGAGGCTAGGTGAGCATGAACAGACTTTGCAAAAAGAAGATTTTGCAAAAAGACAGGGGTATTGTTCAGTGAAGTAGGCCTGTACACGCTCATACATATATAGAATTTAAACATATAGCCATGTTAGTCTGTAAAATCAGTATGGAAGGAGATCTTGTAGCACCTTTCAGCTAGTCTCAAAGGTGTTACAAGATCTCTTTCCATACTCATACATATTTCAACTACCACACTCTCTCTCCCGGCACCATTGTGATTGAATAATGAATGTTGGCCTTCTTTTCATGTGAGCACAATGAGGGCGACTGAGAAATGGCATCTTGAGTGTGACAAAGATTTAACATGTAGACAGATCTTGTAGCACCTTTGAGACTCACTGAAGAAAGAAGTTGGCAGCATGAGCTTTCCTAGGACGTTATCACACCAGGGGTCTCAAAGCAGCAAGAAAAGCGGCATGGAATCAATCCAGAACCATACCGGAATGATTCTGGTCGCGCAGCCGTAATTCCTAGAGGAATTACAAAGAGCTGGAATGATGCAGCGATGGCGCAGGGATGATGCAGGGATGGGCGGGGTTTGCTGCGACGTCGTCTGATCACAGGGGCAAAGGATCCAGAATGATGCAGCGATGGTGCAGGCATGGGGCTGCTTTAGACCCTGTGTGATAATGTCCCTAGACTAAAGTCGACTTCACCAAATGCATCTGAGGAAGTAGACTGAAGTCTCGGAAAGCTCCTGCTGACAACTTCTTTCTTTCAGTGAGCCTCAAAGATGCTACAAGATCTCTCTACAACCTGATACTACAGACTAACATGGCTATCTCTTGAATTCTACCACTATGAAAAAATTAATAGGATGGGTTTCCTCTTCTGGAGATGCATGTATTGTAGTTTAGAAGGGAGAGAGACACAATGGCCAGACATTTCAAATACCTCATCCATCCATCCATCCATCCATCCATCCTAAACTTGTACCTAAGCAAGCATTTGGTCGTGACAGGAGACCAGATGTGGCATGTGGTTGGTTATGTGGACTGATGGAGGAAAAACAGGAGCTCAAAACCAGCAACTCTAGACCTTTGTTTTTCCAGATGTTTTGGGCTTGAGTTCCCAGAAGCCCCACTTAGTATAACTAGTATAACCAGTATGGTTAGTATATAAGGTCATTATAAACAGAGCCAGGGTGGTATAGTGGTTTGAGTGTTGAGCCCTGGACTTTGGAGACCAGGGTTCAATTCCCAGCTTGGTCATGAAACCCACTGGCTAATCTTGGGCAAGTCACATGCTCTCAGCCTCAGGGGAAGGCAATGGCAAACCTCTGAACAAATCTGGCCAAGTGATCCCCAGGATAGGGTCACTATAAGTTGGAATAAACTTGAAGGCACACAACAACAACAAAGTCAGTAAAGGATTTGGGGAGCAAAAGGCAATGGTTGAGAATCACTGTTTTAGACCAAGTGGATTCAGGCAGTTACCTTAGTTAGCTTGATGTCATGAAATGGGAGCAAGTTATTTATTTGCTTTATTTATGATTCTGTTTTCTCATACACCCTGTAATGGTGTAATGCAGTGTTTCCCAAACTTTGGTTCTCCAGGTGCTTTGGACTTCAACTCCCAGAAGTCCTATTCAGTTTGGTCAACAATCAGGAATTCTGGGAGCTGAAATCCAAAACATCTGAAGGACCAAAGTTTGGGAATCACTGGTGTAACGGTTGGAGCATTGTACTAAGACACTGAAAGACCAAGGTTTGAATCCCAGCTCAGCGTCAGAGGATGGCAATGGAAAACCTCCTTTGTACAAATCTTGCCAAGAAAACCCAGCAATAGGATCGCCTTAGGGTCGCCATAAGTCGGAAACAACTGGAAGGCACCCAACAACCACCACCAACTTTCTTCCCATTCATCTGTTCATTATCCTAGGCCGCAAATGTATCAGGTGCCCTTAGAGGTCCCCTGCCATGAATCTGAAAGATAGTGAAAATGTGGTTAGAGATATTAAGATTGCAGGTCCCATGCTGTTATGGTTCATGCCATGGGCCAGAGTTAGAAAACTCTGGGAATATAATGGGGAGGATATATAATGAAGAAGGACTGTTGTTGGGACAAGGGGTTATGTCTTTTATAAATGCTTATGTGTTATATACTGTTATTATATTTGTCATGGTGTATTGGTTGGTATGATGTTTGCCTGTTAGGATGCCTAATGTTTAATTCAGTAGTGATATAAAGCATTTGGAGAATGAACTGTTTTGAAGATGCTGTTTGTTCTGATCTATTACCTGGCATTAGTTTTTAAATGCTGGACGATTTGGGTGCCTGTTTATATACGAGAAGAAGACTGGCTAGATGATAGAGATGTATATAAGGATAATGGTTATTAATGGATCAATGTTAGAATATGCCATAGATTTTGATAAAGGGGATGGTGTGTGTTAAGCTAATGTTAAGCAAATTCTAAGAAGTGAAGTGGAATCTGCAATAAAGGAAATGGGAAAGAATAAATCACCGGGAAAAGATGATAACCCAATTGAACTGCTGCAGTGACTACAGACAGATACAACTTTAGTGTTAGATGAGATATGCCAACAAATATGGAAAATAAAGCAGTGGCCAACTGACTGGAAACACTCGATATACATACCAATGTACAAGAAAGGAGATACAAAAGACTGCAGCCACTATAGGACAATAGCACTAATCTCACATGTAAGCAAAATAATGCTCACAACTCTGCAGCATAGACTCCAATCATACATGGAGAGAGAAATCCCAGAGGTCCAAGTGGGATTCAGAAATGGCAATGAAGTGGTAATGAGCAGATATCAGATCATGTACAGATAGACAATCCACACTGCAATCCACATTGACAGAGTCAACTCTGATGCTAACCAACATATGCCAACAGATACAGAAAACAGATTGGAAGCGATCAATGTACATCCCCATCCACAAAAAAGGAGACACAAGAGACTGCAGCAACTATAGGACCATAGCACTGATCTCCCACGCAAGCAAAATCATGCTCAGAATTCTGCAGCATATGCCAACCATACATGGAAAGAGAAATCCCAGAGGTCCAAGCGGGATTCAGGAAAGGAAGGGGCACTAGGGACCACATTGCAAACATACAATGGCTAATGGACTGCACCAGAGAATTCCAAAAAAGAATCAGCATATGTTTCATAGACTACAGCAAAGCATTTGTTTGTATAGATGATGAAAAGCTGTGGAATGCACTCAAAGACACGGGGGTGCCCCTACATCTGATAGTCCTGATGAGGAATCTGTACCAGAACAGAATTCGGAGAAACAAAAGTGGTTCCCAATAGGCAAAGGGGTCAGGCAAGGCTGCATCCTATTGCCCTCCTTGTTTAACTTATATGCTGAAAACATCATAAGAAAAGCAGAATTAGAATCAGAAAATGGAGGAGTGAAGGTAGGAGGAAGCAACATTAACAACCTCAGATATGCGGACGACACCATAATATTAGCAGAAGACGTTCAGGAAATGGAACAGTTAATAAGAAAGGGCAAAGATGAAAGTGCAAAGGCTGGTCTGATGCTGGACATAAAGAAAACAAAGATAATGACCACAGAAGAAATTCACAAATTCAATCTAGACAACGAGGAAATTGAAATAGTTAAAGAATTCCCTTATCTAGGGTCAAACATTGACCAGAATGGAGACTGCAGTCAAGAAATAAGAAGAAGACTAGGAATGGGAAGGGCAGCTATGAAAGAACTGGGAAAGATCCTGAAGAGCAAAGACATACAACTGAGCACTAAAGTCAGAATCATCCAGGGCACTGTATTGCCCATCATCCCCATGTACGGATGCGAGAGATGGACAGTGAAGGAAGCAGACAGAAGGAAAATCAACTCATTTGAACTCATGTGGTGCTGGAGAAGAGTCCTTAGGATCCCATGGACAGCCAAGAGGACAAACAAATGGGTTCTTGAACAGATCGGACCGGAGTTCTCCTTGGAATCAAAGATGGTCAAGTTGAGACTATCGTACTTTGGCCACATCATGAGAAGGCATGGATCACTAGAAAAACAATAATGCTGGGAAAGGTAGAAGAAAGAGAGGAAGACCCCAAATGGATGGATAGACTGGATCAAGGGAGTTATTATGGGGAAGGGCTTGCAGGATCTGGGCAAGATTGCAGTGGATGATAGGGATTCTTGGAGATGTCTCATCCGTAGGGTCAACATGAGTCGGAACTGACTCAAGGGCAGCTAATGTGACAAGC
The DNA here is from genome assembly GCA_026167975.1 of Phrynosoma blainvillii. NCBI lineage: Eukaryota > Metazoa > Chordata > Lepidosauria > Squamata > Phrynosomatidae > Phrynosoma > Phrynosoma blainvillii. The sequence continues at coordinate 6,606,952 of JANUYF010000014.1, read as the reverse complement.
CTGAATTTGTGAGACAGCAGCTGCAATGCTGTCACAGTAAGAAGAGGGAACTGTTTATGGTTCTAGACATCTGGAGTCTAGTCTGTCTTGGGGAGCTGAGAACAGAGAAAACAGCCTATGTGAAAGAATTGTTTGGGATTTATAGCGTAAATAAAGTGATTGGGAATCTGTGGTGGGAAAGTTAATTGAGCAGGAGATTTTGGAGTGAACTGACCAATGGTTGTGGTGATGTGATTGTGGGGTGGAACCCCCCCAGTTGAACCGTATCAAAATGTATGTGTAACTCAATGTGTCTCAGAGCTGACAATATTTTAATGTCATTTAGTGCCTGTTATTCTATGGCTTCTGTTCCTCAATAAAGCGTTCTGAGAAATACCCCAGAGCTTGGTTAATGGTGAGAGAAGATCTTGCTTAACAGTGAACCTTGACAGTATGATACTTTTCCCAACATCACCAATAGGATAGCATACCCCATTGTCCTGCATTAATACATATATGCTGAGTTATGAACATTGATAGAAATGGGGACTGCAGTCAGGAAATCAGAAGAAGACTAAGAATGGAGAGGACAGCTATGAAAGAACTAGAAAAGATTCTGAAATGCAAAGACATACAACTCAGCACAAAAGTCAGAATCATACAAGCCATCATATTCCCTATTACCATGTGTGGATGTGAAAGCTGGACAGTTAAGAAAGATGATAGGAAGAAAACCAACTCCTTTGAGAGAATGTGTTGCTGGAGAAGAGAGCTGAGGATCCATGAAAAGCCAAATGGACAAACAAAGGGGTCCTAGAGCAGATCAAGCCAGAGAGATCCCTAGAAGCCAAGATGGCAAGACTTAGGGCCTTTGCAGACTGCCAGAAATAGTGCAAATTGAGTCCACTTTAAGGGTTAGGGTTAGTGCTAGGGAGTCATGGGAATTGGTTTTTTTTCTGAGACATTGAGCCTTCTCTGTCAGAGAGCTCTGGTGCCACAATAAACTACAGTTCCCATGATTCCCTAACCTTAACCCTAAAAGTGGACTCAATTTGCACTATTTCTGGCAGTCTGCAAAGGCCCTTAGACTGTTGTACTTCAGAGACATCATAGAAGAGGAGACTCTTTGGAAAAGACAATAATGCTGGGAAAGGTGGAGGGAAGTAGAAAGAGAGGAAGGCCACGTGCCAGATGGATGGACTTTATGAAAGAGACCATGAATATGAGTTTGCAGGAGCTGGGCAGAGCAGGAGAGAACAGGGAGTCTTGGAGATGTCTCATCCATAGGGTCACCATGGGTTGAGATCGACTCGAGGGCAGTTCACAACAACAAAAATAACAATTAAATAACGCAGGACATAATCCTAACAGCTACTCCGTTCCATACCTGCTTTGTCCCTGAGCCATTGTCTCAAAAGGCCAGGTTCAGAATAGCATTATTAAATGTTTAAGTAACCTCATACATTTTGAGGCTGTTCAATCTCCGGTCTAGGAGCTCTCAGTTCAAGTGGTTGAGTGGGAGGAAGCATGGAGATGCACATAGACATGCCCCAGGCCAGCTCCGAGCCGCGGAGATGGAATGATCTACCGGAGCAATAAGAGAGAGGTGAGCAAGATTGCAACAGGAGAAGTCCAATTACATTTCTGCGCTCCATAATCATCACCTAGAGCGAGGCTCTGTAGGAAAGCCTCCCAGCCAAGTCCTGCGACTTATCCTTGTGTCGTTCTCTCCTCTCCTTGTTTGATGCATGCGCCATTACCTCTGCCGACATGCAGCGGGTCGGTTGATGTACGATTTCATTAGTTTCCATTCTGATCTCCCGAGACGTCGTGCCAGTTTGAGACTGCTTTTCGTGGCTCTCTGGGCTGATTGCATGGACGTTTGCTCTCCTTAATATTCGGTGGCTGCCTTGCCTCTGGGATAGCAGTGCAACCCTGGTGAGAGCAGGGATGCTATAAGTCCCAGGGGCCCTTTTTCCTTTCCTTGCTGCGTCTGCCTGAACCAGGATAAATCTCATTTTTTAGATTGTTAGATATTTGCTTAAGGCTTGTGGGGATCTCCAAAAAGGTCGCGGCATTTATACACTTCGTAAGGCAAACAGGATAAACGTAGAGAGTTTAATCCCCTTCTTTGGAGGTCTTGAAACAGGTTGGATGTAATGAGATGAGAGAAAATGACTATCAAATGTAATACAGATGGTATCTGACACCAGATAGGCTAGCAAAGATATATAGAAATATGATAATAGATGCTGGAAGTGCAAAGAGGAGAAAGGCACCTTTTATCATATGTGGTGGATGCGTAAGGAAGCTAGACAATGCTGGTCTCAAAAACATAAGATCATTATGAAATTTATAAGTGTCACAACATGGGAAAAGATCCAAACATGTATCTGTTAGGAGTAATAGATGAAGAGATAGAAAAGAAGTTTGGAAGGAAACTTTTTTTATATGATCTTAGCTGCAAGAACTGTTTATGCCACAAGATGGAAAGAAGAAGAAAGTCAGAATGGATGTGGAAAGTGTTGGATTATATAGAGATAGATAGATAGACTGACAAATTTGATTAAAAATAAATCATCAGAGACATTTAAGAGAGACTGGATAGAAGTGATGGAGCTATTAAAAGGTACATTACCCAGTTAAAGGAAGAAAAAGTTCTGAAAGGGAAAGAGAGAGAAAAGTCTGCAAGTAAATAAGGCAAGAGTAAAGATAGAGAACTAAAGATGATGGAAAGAAAGAAAGAAAGGACAAAGACAAAGAAAGGTAAAGGTGAAAGGTAGAGATTTAGGAAGTCAATTTGATGGGGTAAGAAAGAAAGAGAAGGTGAGGTAAAAATGGTGTAGTATTTGATAAGAAAAGAAGGAATGAATGGGATGGGTGGATTATGGTTGTTGTTTTCTTTTTAAATTTATATGTAGTAAATCAAACTGAATAAAAAGAAAGAAAGAAACAGGTTGTATGACTATCTTTCAGGAGTGCTTAAGTTGTGTATTCCTGCATGGTAAGGGGTTGGACTGGATGCCCTTTGGGGGGTCTCTTGCAACTTGATGCTGCTTTATTGTTGCACTTGGAACTCAGTTTCCAACAATTGAAACAAACTGAGGACAAAAGGGGAGAAAGAAAGAGGAGGAGAGGGAAACGGGGATGCCTTACATTGCAGATGAACAAGCGGGACGACAGACTTTCCAAGGCTATGATTCTGTGTACCTGAATGCCAGCGAGGTGCAGTGGTTAGAGCAGCTTCCCCCCCATGGGTTTCCCTCCAGATGTTTTGGACCAGGGCTCCAATAACCCTTCACTGTTTAATATGTAGAATTCAAAGATATGGCCGTGTTAGTCCGTAGAATCAGTATGCAGAGAGATCTTTGTAGCACCTTGTGTTTTAACATGTTGTAAGTGGCTGATAGGAGTTATACAAAGGTACATAGTCCAGTCTGGGCAACCAAATCTCCTGGGCCATGAGCAAACCAGGGCTTGACCTGCCCCCAATCCCTGGCATGAAGAGACTAAGGAACAGGTCTGGCAGCCCCAGAATAGGGCCAGCATGGACTTTGGCTGTTTTTGGAACAGCTGCTAACACAAAGGCACTGTGAGAAGGAGGACTGGAAAAATCACAGACGATTTTCTTAGTCCTCCCTCCCCCAGATGCTTGGCTGTCTGGCATATTTTTAAAAATATAGCTGCCCTCCATGTCAACCCTGTCTCCTTCCCTCTCAAGCGCCTGCAAAGAGGGCTAGTTGAACAACTGCTTTGGTGGCCGTCTTCCATGCACACATTTGTGTGGGGTGCCACCATGAAGATTTATCAATAAATTATCATTTAGCCATAAATAATTTTGAGTTCCTGCTTGGCTGAGGGGTTGGACTGGATGGCCCTTGTGTTCTCTTCCAACTCTAGGATTCTATAATTCATTACTCATGTATAAGTCTAGAGATTTTAGTGAAAAAATGGACCTCAAAAACCTGTGCCGACTTATCCACGGGTCAATATAAGTACTATACTTTAATCCCTATTTTAAAAAGGGTGAAAGGCGAGAACATATTCTGTCCCGGAAGCACTGAAACCCACCACCACCACCATCCATGATCGCATCCATGCAGCCTTTGGTATAAACACAAACAGTTAATATCTGCTGGAATTGTGTATGTTGTTTTCCTTTGCATCATCTTTGACATCCTTTGTTGCATGCCCTTAAATTTTACCCTCGACTTATCTATGCGTCATATCAAAATCCCTAATTTTGGCCCCAGAACCTGCCCTCGACTTATACATGACTTACAGTCGAGTATATACAGTATTTCTCTCTCAAGTCCCACTCCAGCACTTAAGACACTATGTTTTTTATATAGATTTTTTTATTAAAGTACAAAACATACATATAAACATGCATTACATACAACATACCTAAAAAGCAAATAATAAAAAACACCAAAACCTATTCGCAATAAATCATCCATACATACGCATCTACTTTAGCATCCTACCTCTTTTTCCCATGCTTTTGTCTTTCCTCATCCTACCGTTCAACATCCGTTCCTAACTTCTAATTCCAACTGCCCCTGTTGCTAACATTGAATTACTTTTTATTTATATCCTTTTGTACTGTTCTCACTCTACATATTTATTGCTTCTCTGAGTTTACCTTAAATGTTTGATTAATCTGATATGAATGAAAAATGAAAAACACCCATGCTATCATTGTTCATCAATAAACCCAATAACCGACATTTCACCCCACATATTACTTAAAGATCTCATTACTTGTTCCCAAATGTTTACAAAATCGTGTATTTTTCCCCCTTCCTTTCGAAAAGCATGTTCATTTATCTAACTCAGCCATCTCTAATAATTTTAATCGTCGATCTTGAACTGTCGGAGTTGAATTATCTTTCCATTTCTGAGCTATTAGAAATGTCGTTGCCGTTGTCAAGCCACTATGTTAAACTGGCTCAGTCAGTTCAATCGATCAAATAATGTAGTTACTGGATCAGCATTCATATGAAATCGATTGCAATTGCTGCATCTTAAGGTAGTAAGCATCAGGGTAGTTGTCTGCAGCGAAATGGTCCCGGTTGTTGGCTGAAGCCCTTTAAAACAATTAAAAGCAGAATCTGCTTTGCTCTATTTCGTTAGTTTAATGGGATGCTTTTTTAAAACAAGTCTAAACAGCAAAAGCCAACAGCACAGCGACAACTCCTTGTTCCTAAGCAACACAGCCACTCCTTGAGCCACCTCTTTTTCAGAAGCTTCATGGAGAAATGGCAAAACAGCTGTTTATTCCTTGCATTTTTGGTTCTGTTTGCTGCAACACCAAATCCGGCAGCATTGCATGTGGCTTGCTTGGTGCTCATTTCCCCATGATCCTTCCTTCGAGGCCAGTTATTCCCATTCTAGGTTCGCCTCTTTGTGGGTTCAGTGCATGCTGCAGTCATGCTAAATGCCTCTACAGCATTTGTGCGTTTTGTCTTTGCACATCATATATCATGTGCAGTTCATATATGTTGCACTTCATTGTACACTCATCTCTCCACATTCGCTGGGTTTAGGGGCACAGGACCCCCGTGATTGTGGGAAAACCGCAAATAACAAAAACACTACATTTTGACCTGAGAGAACACCTCTCTAGCTATCTCTAGGTCCTCCAGGCAACTCTGTGTTCAACATCTGCCAGGCATTGACCATAGAATTGCGCTGGAGCTACAAAGGCCTAGGAAAATGTTCTCTCTAGGAATCTCTAGGTCCTCCAGTGCAACTCTGTGATCAACATCTGCCAGACATCTGTGATGTTTTCATTTGTGAAATGTTGGATTATACAACATTCATGGAATCATAGAGTCGGAAGAGACCACAAGGACCATCCCGTCGAACCCCTTGCCATGTAGGAGGGTTTATTTTTGGACTCTATCACTCATAAGCATGATCAGGGATGGTGGGAATTATAGTCAAGTTTCTTCATCCCTGAACTCGTCAAAAGGCTTTCCTCTCCTCTGAGAAAATCTGATGCAACTATAGAATTATTTTATAACACGTTTAACGTGCAAATGTCCCAGATTTGCTGTTTACTGCACCTGTCAGGAAGTTCTTCCTAATGTTTAAATAGATTGAATCCATTGCTCTGAGTCCTAACCTCTGGATGACTTCTGCCTCCTTCTTCTTCCGGCCTTATTTGAGAGTGTAGGAAAGAGCCCTTCTCTAGCTTGAAAGATGCGAGGCTTGTTGAGTGTTTTCAATTTTGTTAGGGAGTTACTCAGTTGGGTATCTTCTGTCATCTTTTAATGTAATCGCTTCAGTCTTGCATCCTGTGTAATTGTATAATTGTCTTGTACTTACCCTATTTCCTACCTTTTATATTCAGGAAAAGGTTTTTACGCTTTATACTTCTTTGAGTGTTTCTTCGGGGTTTAGTACCGTATCTTTCAAGGGATATCTTTTCCTGATATAAAAATATTTACAGCAGCTCTAAACAAGGCCTGGACTCGGGAAATGGACCCAAAAACCTCCCTTCAAACTGATTTTAAAGCAGCGTCCCTGATGTATTGGACTGCAGTTATTAAAAGAATAATAAAATGGTCTGACAGTAAGAGCTGTATGACAGTGGAATAGGCTTCCTTGGAGTGAGATGGCATTGTCTTCTTTGGAGTTTTTCAACAGTGGAACATGCTGCCTTATGCTACCTGCTGAGTTAAAATGTCCGGACAGCCCTTACTGTCAGGAAGTTCTTCCTAATGTTGAGGTGAAATCTCTTCTCCTGTAGTTTGAACCCATTGCTCTGCGTCCTCATCTCTGGAGCAGCAGAAAACAACCTTGCTCCATCCTCAATAAGACATTTTGGTGGAATCTCTTTTCCTGTAGTTTGAACCCATTGCTCTGAGTCCTAATCTCTGGAGCAGCAGAAAACAACCTTGCTCCATCCTCAATAAGACATTTTGGTGGAATATCTTCTCCTGTAGTTTGAACCCATTGCTCTGTGTCCTATTCTCTAGAGCAGCAGAAAACAAGCTTGCTCCATCGTCAATATGACGTCCCTTCAAATATTCAAATGTGGCTATCATGTCACACCTTAACCTTCTCTATTCTAGGCAAAATATACCCAGCTCACTAAGCATGGTTTCCAGTTCTTTCCCCATTTTGGTTGCCCTCCTCCAAATATGCTCCAGGATGTCAACATCCTTCTTGAATTGTGGTGCCCAGAATTAGATACAGTATTCCAGGGGAGGTCTGACCAAAACCTCGATTTAGATACTATACTCCTATAGTGGTAGAATTCAAAGATATAGCCATGTTAGTCTGTAGAATCAGTATGTAAAGAGATCTTGTAGCACCTTTGAGACTCACTGAGATTAAGAAGTTGGCAACATGAGCTTTCGTAGACGTCAGTCTACTTCCTCAGATGCATCTGAGGAAGTAGACTGACGTCTACGAAAGCTCATGTTGTCAACTTCTTTATCTCAGTGAGTCTCAAAGGTGCTACAAGATATGACTATATTCCTGGGAAGAGGAAGAGGTGGAGGAAGCTGCAGCCATTTCAGATGGAGTGGATAGAAAAGCCAATTGCTCTTTCCACAGCAACAAATCTGGCGATGGGATTGCAAGAAGGGCCACATGCATCCTAAAGGCCGTGTGTTACCCACCTCTGCTTTTTCATTATGACAGGTCCTCAACACCATTGAATTTTGCTCAATCCACTTTGTTGACAAGCTGCACATTCCCTCTTATTCATTCTCCTCTTCAGAGCTGTTACCTCTGTTGTCTTCTCTTTCTCTTTTGCATTAAACTCATCAATCGTCATGGCCAGCCTGTGTGTGGGAAGCCTGGAAGGTGAAGTAGCTGTGTGGCCTTCTCTTTCGCCCACACAGGCACTGGCTGCAATCTGGTGCCTAACCGGCATGGATGCCACATCCAGGCACCATATGCAACCAAAACAGAATTACAACGCACGCAGCTCAGATGGTTCCTGGCAGGAAGTTCACGTATTACAGCAAAGTTGGAACATAAAATGTGTGTGATGGAAAGCTTGCACCCAAAGTCTCCAGCACTGACGTCACCTGGGTTGGGATTACCTTCTTTGGAAGACGATCTTGCTCCACTTGGATCATTACAAATCAAGTGTCATTTCCCTGGAGAAGAGTCTTCTTTGGCTTGGAATGGCAAAACATATGGCCTACTAAATGAGTTTTCATTGTTCTCCGACGATGCCAGCCACGGATGCAGGCGAAACGTCAGGAATATATTCTTCTAGAATGCAGCCTCACAGCCCAAAAAATCCACAAAGACCTATGGATGCCAGCCGTGAAAGCCTTCAACTTCATAATTTTCATTGTTGATTGCATATCCTAAAGTCCCAAATGCTAATCACAGCTCAGATAAAGCCAAACAAAGGCTCCCAAAGCCCAACTTCTTGGGCTCCAGGGAATCATACAGTCCCTACACGATTGGCACATGTCAAAGAAGCTTCCAAGCATGGAAAACAAGAATGTTTTGTTTAAAGACAAGGAAAGGAAAGAAAGAAAAAGGGAAATAAGCTTAGCAGAAATAGAGCGGATAGCAGTCCCACACACTTTTGGCTCAGGCACTGCCCTTGGCTGGTTTAAACCCACATCAACCGTACAACCTTTGGCAAGGGAAAGGGAACTTAGATTGAAAAGTCTAATTATAGCCATCTTATAAACCATTTGAAGTGCTTTCACAAGCCAGATGGAACAGTTTTGTTGGCGGGAACTATAACAGTGGATTAAAACGGTGATTTTGATTGATCATTCACAAAAAGACACTTCCCAGTGAGAAAGAGGTGTTTGGCACAGAGAACATGGCTTTTAAACTGCGGTTGCAGCTGGAAAAAAAGTGGCTTTGGAGATACTTATCGCACCACGACACCGCTAACCCATAGCTGCTGTGTCCCCAAAGTTGAAGTTAGGGTGTCCCTTTTCATTGACGGGAGAAACCCATCAATGGCCTCCCAATTGCACTACTCCCCAAGTGCGAAACATTGCTGCCAGGGCAGTTGCGATATTGACAGTCATGTGGGGTCAGTATTTTCTCCTCTTCCCCGTCCCCCTTGCTATTTACAAGCAGGCTGATGGCCTTTATTTATTTATTTATTATATATATATATATATATATATATATCCCTTAAGATTACAATAGTAGTGTTCCAGAATTGTTTGGAAAAGTGAACATAATTGTATATGAAAAATCCTGAAAAGGTCTGCTTGATATAGAGCATAGTGAAGGGGGCTCTGGTTGGATTGAGATGGAGTCCGGAAGAGACTCAGTTGCACAGTTGCGAAGATGTGCAATAGTAGCTGCTCTCAAATGAGTATGGGCTTTTACAGACTGCCAGAAATAGTGCAGCTTGAGGCCACTGTAACTGCCCTGACTCAGTGCTAAGGAACCATGGGAACTGTAGTTTATTGTGGCACCAGAGCTCTCTGACAGAGAAGGCTCAATGCCTCAGAAAAAACTATGATTGCCATGATTCCCTAACACTGAGCCAGGGCAGTGAAAGTGGTCTCAAGATGGATTATTTCTGGCAGTCTGTATAGGCCCTTTGTTTCCAATTCCTTTTAAGTGACACAATTGTTGTGAGAATGGGGTTTGTGTGGAAATGTCCTGAATCAGACTACCCCAAAAGATGATGGACACCAGTGGCGTCACTATGGGTAGTGTCACCCGGTGTGGTAACGCATGGTGTCACACACACACGCACCCCATTGATCTCCTCCCATAGCACACCCATACATAATCCTTAGTCATGTTTCTGATACTAATGTTCTGATACTAATGCCTCACCCCACTCCCATAATCTCTTCAACATTTTCATGGGACACAGGCGAATGCCACGGCCTGTTTCTGGCCATCATGCAGATGTTTCAGGAGCAGAGGTGTCACCCCAGTTTAGGGTATCACCCTCCTGTAGTGATGCTCCTAAGAGATCACCTGCCATGAATGGTTATATGTGATCATGGATGCTGGGGGTTGCAAGTGTCATGTTGTTATGATTCATGCCTTGAGCCAGAGCTATTAGAATGTATATGCAAATACACGGATGGATTAACTGACATGTACATGCTAGGTAGACCAATGCAAATATATGGATGCCTGGTTGCCTCTAAGAGAAGTCGATGGCATATATGATAGGATGATGGTTATTAGTGGATTAATGTTAGAGGATGTTGTATAGTTCAAGTAAAGGGATTGGTGTGATGTTAAGTAAATGTGACAATGCACCCGTGTCTGGCCACAGCCTGGGAAAGGGGAATTGTGAATCAACCAGGTGGGGTTATCATTGTGAGAAGAGAGAGTTTTGTGTGTGTGTATAATCTTTATAAATCTTTATTTATAATCTATATTTTTAATCAAACAAATGAGTCCTAGAGCAGATCCAAGCCGGAAACCTCCCTGGAAGTCAAGATGACAAGACTTAGGCGGTCGTACTTTGGACACATCATGAGAAGGCATGAATTGTCGGAAAAGACAATAATGTTAGGAAAGGTGGAGGGAAGTAGAAAGAGAGGAGGAAGGCCACCTGCTCGATGGATGGACTTTATTAAAGAGACCATGAATATGATGAGTTTCCAGGAGCTGGGTAGAACAGTAGAGGACAGGGGGCCCTGGAGATGTCTCATCCATAGGTTCACCATGGGTTGAGATCGACGCGAAGGCAGTTAACAAAAACAACAACAACAACAAAATCTTTATTGAGTACAAACAAAATATAGTCATCCCTCTGGATTTACTGACTTTCCATTTGCGGTTTTGTATTTCCGTGGACGGGAAGCCAGGAGGAACAAAATGGCGCACGCAGGAGCGCGACACCATTGTTTCCAATGGGGCTTGAATAGTTGCGATTTTTCATTTTCGCAGGGGGGAGGGGTGACTGTACAATTAACATTTTATATAAACTATAATTTTTTTCTCTCATTACCTTGTACCATTGTATTCCATCCTATTCTTATTATATTTACTTTGACTCATGCATTATACTTTATATACATAAATATATATTCCTCTTTCATCGATTGACTTCCTAATCTAAGGTCTTTTTATAGCTACTTACCCTCATATACAAATCCCTCATATATAAATCATGGTTGGCCGTATCTTGGTTTCAAGTTTAAACCCAACTATAAACCAATGTATATCTCAAGATTATAATTGCAACTAATGATTTATAATCAATTTCCACACATAGTTATTTTAAACTATTCCTTGTCTTATAATGCTTAACTGTCTCTTGACTCTTTTTTTGTTAACATTCATGCTCTCATCACTTTTGTATTAGTCTATCTTTGTTATTACATATTAGTCTGTCTTTATTGTTTTTACTAATTTATATAAATATTGTGTAATGCTTAACTGTCTCTTGACTCTTTTTTTTTTTTTTTTTTGGTTAACATTCAAATATATAATCGTGCTCTCATTGCTTTTATATAGTACATTTACACATATTAGTCTATCCTGGTTATTTTTCCTCATTTATATAAATATTGTGCAATTGGCTGCCATTCCTTTTCTATCATATCCGGAGACTTCTTATTTATTAAATGTGTTAATCTATTCAGTTCCATCATCTCTTGAACTTTAATAAGAGGGATTTGTTTATAGTTGTGGACATCTGGAAGGTCAGGGAGCTGAGGATGGGGAAAACTGTGTGAAGGACTGTGGCGTTTGGGGTTCATAATATAAATAATACGGTTATGGGAATGTGGTGAGAAAGTTGCCTGTGAGGGAATCTCAAATCTTTTTATTACAGCCATTTGGCCAGCATAAAAACACAAATAAAAACACAGTAAAACATCTTAGTTATATACAGTAACTTCTTACAGGAACATACTGGTGACTATTAGGATGTCCCAATTTAAAAAGATAGAGATAGCTACGGCTATAACCCCAAGAACCTTAAGCATTTGTCGTACCCTACGGCGCCTGCGAGGGAAATTTTAGATTAAGTTGACCAGTGGCTATTGCTGTCTGGATGTGGGGTGGGACCCCCAATTGGCCTGTAGATAACTGAATAATAATAATAATAATAATAATAATAATAATAATTTATACCCCGCCCCTCTGAGAACAATCGGGGCGGCTAACAAGTTAAAAATACACTACATCCCAATCCCATCCCTATCCCCTTAAAAAATATTAAATCAGATAAGATTAAAAAACAATAGGATGTGCCTCAGAGCTGACATAATCCTAAAGTCATTTAGTTGCCTGTTCTTCTATAATAATAATAATAATAATAATAATATAAAATTTATTTGTACCCCACCCCTCTGCATAGCAATCGGGGCGGCTTCCAACATAAAAATACAATACAATAAAATCGACCCTAAGCCCCAACCCTCCCAACCCTTAAAAAAAATATTAAAAATTATTATTAAACTATTTCTTCTATTCTCTAATAAATCCTTCAGAGACACTTTCCAGAGCTTGGTTATTGAAAGGAGAGACAAGTTTGCTTAACAGTGAACTTGACATGGACACACTCCTTTGTTGGTGGTGTCTATCAGGAATATTTTAGCTGTGTTTTCCTAGGGCTTGGGGTAGATGTCCTCTTTGGATCCGTTTCAGATGTATCACAAATATTCTCACAGCTTTTCCATATTCTGGCATGAACTTGAAATCTTGATAAGTGAGCAACAGCCCAAGTTCAGCGTAAGGATAGATAGTGCAGCAGAAAAATGGGACCGGAGACCACGCGGAGTAAAGAAAGTGAGCAGTTTATTAAAAAGTAATGCTAGCAAGCCCAGCAGGGAATAACTTTCCAGAGGTGCTGAGCCCCGAACTCAGAAACTGAACATCTTTTATAGAGTCACACATACACAAAGAGCATTTCTTCCCCCTCCTTCCTTGGGTAACTGGTTTCACAGTATTCAGCACTTCTTACTTGTGTTTTCAGTACAGGAAAATGTTTATAGGACAGAGAAGATGCTTACAGAACAGGAAGTTTTGTCAGTGTGAACGGTGTCCCTGGAGTGGAACAACGCTTGAGTCTCGAGAAAGAGAGAAAATAACATTATTCTTCCAAGTAGCTTATCCAGCCTGATCCCCAAACAGCAGTCATAGAAGCTCAACATAAAAAGCTCAGTAAGCACACACAAGCCTTTAGCTACTTCAGTAGAACACTGTATTTCTCAGGTTTGCTGTTTATATGCCGTGCGGATGTGAATGAGAATGGATAGAGACTGGTTACATGTGCTAGCTATCTAATTCAGAGAGAAGCCAGTGCCAGAGATGGTTCTGGGTAGCACAGTATTTTCCTGCGTATAAGACTACTTTTTTTACCTGCAAAATCTGTGGCTAAAGTGGGGGGGGGTCGTCTTATACGCCGGATATAAGGATAATGAGGATAGAGGTGCTAAAACTCTATATATTTGGCTGGAAAAATGGGGGGGTCGTCTTATACGCGGGTCGTCTTATACGCCGGAAAATACGGTAAATTATACCTCTACACTGTCGAGACTACACTTTAATAAATCATGTCCCCGTCTCCCCCCCCCCCCCCGAAAAAAAAGATCAAAAGTCTTGCTTCATCGAAGAGCACAGTCAGGATGCACAGAAGAAAAGATAATTGAAATACAAGAGTCGTTTATTACTTGAGGTGTAGGGGAAGATGTGTCTGGAATGGCAAGGCATTTCCTTTTCTGAATTTTTCCAAAATGGCTGTGGAAGGATTGCTGCCCTGACATTTTAACACCTTGTGTTGAAAAATAAAGCCCACGGGGGATTGTGGAATTCATTTCTACCCGCCGCAACCAGGTGATTTGACTGTGGCGTCTTTGTGGAAGCATATAAATATGCTGTCTGTGTGTTATCAAGCAAGAGCTGTGTGCTTTGAAGCAAGATGTTTATTTTGAGAGAATGCTTTCTTCTTGTGTTAAGCCAAAAATTGAGAAATATAATTACAGGCTGCCAAAAGAACCAAGGAATGGGTCCTAGAGCAAAGAGTCCAAACTTTCCCTAGAAGCCGCCAAACTGTGGCTGTCATGCTTTGGCCGTCACATGAGACGACATGACTCTTTAGAAAAGACACTATTGCTTGATAATATGGGGGGCAGTTTTTCCTGATGAAGACCACATTATAGGGGAGAGCCTTCATGGTGTAGGGCAGGGGTAGGCAACCGTTCCCCTTTAAGGGCCGAGGGACTTCAGCTCCCAGAAACCTCAGCCATGTTGGCCAATAGTCCCATGTTGGCCAACAGCTCCTGGGATTCTGGGAGCTGAAGTCCCTCAGCCCTTAAAGGGGAAAGGTTGCCTACCCCTGGAGTGGCTTGAGCGTTGGACTATGACTCTGGAGAACAAGGTTCGTGGAAGCCCATCGGGTCACACACTCTCAGCCCCAGAGTCGTACACCCTCAACCTCAGCAACCCTGTGATAGCTTCTCCTTATGGTCATTGTAAGTCAGAAATGACTTGAAGGTACCCAACAACAACAACAAGAACAACAACAAGAACAAACAGTATAGGTGGCAATGCAACTCTCTTCTTGAGAAGCTAACTCTGATCTGGATACCTGTAGTGGTCTAGATGTTGGAACTCAGCTCCCATTGACTCCAGCTGATATAGCCAACACTGAAGAATGGTGATAGTATTACCGTAGTTTTTCAACTTGGGAAGGTTGAAGGTTCACCAAGTTGCCTGGAACAATGGATTCAAACTACAGGAGAAGAGATTCCAGCTAAACATTAGGAAGAACCTCCTGTCAGTAAGAGCTGTTTGACAGTGGAAGACATTCCTTCGGAGAGTGGTGGAGTCTCCTTCTTTGGAGGTCTTTAAACAGAGGCTGGCTGGTCATCTCTCAGGGGTATTTTGATTGAGAGTTCTTGCATGGCAGAATGAGGTTGGACTGGATGGCCCTTGAGGGTCTCTTCCAAATCTAGGATTCCATGACTATGTCAGGATCACTTTCCCATTGATTCACGTCTCATACAGTACTAAGGACGTTATCACATGGGGTCTAAAGCAGACAGAAGCCACACTAAATCCCGTCCTATTGCAGTTTATTTTTCCGTGTGTTCACACGACATCGCACAGAACCCCGTCACAACCCCGTCCCAATGCGGCATCATCCCCGTTCTTTTGAATGCCGGTTTCTTGGGGAATTGTAATTGCGCGACCAGAATGATAGCGCAATCATTGCACTTTCGCCGTATGTCTGATCACCAAATACGTATCGTGGAGCATTTCCCCGTCATGACCCATGGTTCCCAGCGTGATTTCCCATGGGTCTGCGAGGAAGCATCTTATGACGTGTACTTCCTGTTTGGATCTGGCAACAAACAGAACGGGTAAACATGGTTCTCTCTGCGTTAAGGCAATCTAGGTTTCACTTGTGTGTGAACAGCAAATACGGTTCCCGGGGGGCGCTTCATCGCGCTTTCGTTAATTGCGCGATGATGCTAGTTGCGTCTGATAGCCATTTCCGTATTGTGGGGTTTCTACCGGTATAGTTCTGGATTGATTCTTATATCGCTTTCTTGCCGCTTTGAGCCCCGCGTGTACTAAGGTCCTAAGAGTACCTTTGGTATCTATAGATAAAGTGCTACATCGCAGAAAGATCTTCAAGGGAAATGTAGGCTTTCCCTCCCACTACAACTACACTTTTTAACTACAACTCTTGGACTCCCCAGGCAGCATCTGGAGGATTTTAGAAGAAGTATTCCAAAAAGTTAACATTTGGAAGAAGCTTCCCCTACCCATCCACTGCATATTATTCTTCCAGATCATATGAATGCAGAGACTTAGTATTTTTCCATTGCTCTGCTATAGATGTTTTGAGTTGGTCACTGTATGTGTGTGTTTGTGCATGCATATTTTCAGCCTTTTAAAAAGCAAAAGAATAGATGTCTCTTGCACTGGATTGTTTCTTTTCTTTTTTTTTTCCATTAAAAAAAAAAGCTGCCAAAAGCTGGTTTCCTTCCCCAGAGGTTCCTTGCAGTAATTGACAAAGCTGAACACAAAATCTTGTGGTTATATCAGTCTGGAAGAGCTTCAGCCTTTCTTTCTTTCTTTCTTTCTTTCTGGAGGGTGTGGTGGGATGAGTTGGAGAAATCTACATGTTGGACTGGCAAGAGCTGTGTCTGCCTGGCTCTGCCTCCTTCTATAATTCTTTTAATCACAGATCAACAGGGCTTGTTCATGGATGAAAACACTCTGTGGGTGTTGAGGTGCCAGGAGTGCTGCGTAGTTCAATTGAGTTGATAGCTACCCGAATAAAGAAGTGGCATCTTCTGAAGTGGTGAGCAAAGGGAAAAGAAAAGGAGCCAAATTCCACCTCAAGTAATTTTACAGATGCATTATACGCTGTGTGAAGATGCAGAAGAAGGCCTTCTCTGTTGTAGGACGTTATCACACGGGGCCTAAAGCAGTCCCATCCCCGTCGCATCCCCGTCCCATTGCAGTTCCTTTTCAATCCAGAACTTACCAGCATACAGAAAGCAGCATCGTTCTGGTCGCGGCAAAATGTAATTCCCAAAGAAACCGGCATTCTAAAGAACGGGGATGATGCCGGGTGATGCCGCAAGGGGACGGGGATGCGATGGGGATGGGTGCGACGTTGTGTGAAGACACGGGGAAAGGAAGCGGATTGGGACGGGGATGCGACGGGGATGGGCGGGGTTTCTCTGCGACGTCGTGTGAACACAGGGGAAAAGGAAGCGGATTGGGACGGGGATGCGACGGGGATGGGACTGCTTTAGACCCCGTGTGATAACGTCCCAAGTGCCCAAGTTCTGGAATGCCCTTCTTCTCTTGCGGGCCAGATTGGCACTGATGCTAGTTTCATTCTAGCACTGAGAACATGTCCATTTATTAACGTCTTCATTGTTCTTGTTCAAATTTGTACACGTACATTGTTTTAAAGTGTTCTCATATATATATATATTAACTTGTTAAATTGTTTAATATGCTTTTAGTTTGTTTAAATTAGGGGGGTTGCAGACTGCCAGAAATAGTGCAAATTGAGTCCACTTTTAGGGTTAGGGTTAGGGAATCATGGAAACTGTATTTTATTGTGGGCACCAGAGCTCTCTGACAAAGAAGGCTCAATGTCTCAGAAAAAAAACAATTCCCATGATTCCCTAGCACTAACCCTAACCCTAAAAGTGGACTCAATTTGCACTATTTCTGGCAGTCTGCAACCCCCCTTAGTCTCTGTTGTCTTGCAATTTAAAGGGTTCAAATTGATATAATAATAATAATAATCATCATCATCATCATCATCATCATAATAATAATGATAATATAATTTTATTTTTATCCCGCCCCTCTGCTCGGCAACCGGGGCAGCGTACAACAAGTTAAAACAGTCAACAAGTTAAAACAATCCTTCATCCCAATCCCTAACCCTCCCACCCCCTTAAAACTAAATTAAACGGATGTGAAGTTAAAATAACAATTAGGACAAACATAAATACGATACACTAAACTATTTAAAAAGAAAACAGGCAATGGCGGCAAGGGGGGGTAGCAATCCAACTCCATTTGAGCCGGGAAGTTATTCCGGGAAGGCCTGCCGGAAGAGATCCATCTTTACCGCTCTCTTGAAACTGTCAAGAGTTGTGATGAGACGGATCTCGTCCGGCAGGCCATTCCATAGTCTGGGAGCGGCAACAGAAAAATTGTAGATTATCCTGCAATCCTGGGATATAGAATGGGATAGAAATAGAATACTTTCATGCAGTACATGTGGTGCCAGAGTGGTGTAATGGTTTGAGTATTGGACTAGGACACTAGGAGACCAGGGCTTGAATCCCAGGTCAGCCATGGAAATCCACTGGGTGACCTTGGGTAAGTCACACACTCTCAGCCTCAGAGGACGGCAATAGCAAAAACCCGTCTGAAGAAATGTGTCAAGAAAGCCCTATGATAGGTTCACCTTAGGGGTGGTCTTAAGTCTGAAACAACTCGAAGGCACACAGTAACAACTAACATGAGAGTTGGTGTCCTACTGTCATGCTGCAAAAGAATGCAGAGTGCCAGAAATTCAGTAGCCCAAGGAAAAAGTGGTGTCTGATAACAAAGAGTCTGGGTTCAGGAGCCATAAATCAAAGCAGCACCCAAGTAGTAGCAGCAATATATCGGAGTCAATCAACAGTCCAGGGTCATAAATCACAGGGTTGTATCTCGCCATAGATGCAAGCTGAGAGAAACCAAATTTGCTTTGAGCAAACCAAATGGGAAAAGGCCCTGGCTTATAAAGCCAGCCAACTCAGCCCCAACCCAACTTGCAGACCATATTTCAAGAGTGTGTTTCCCAGCTGCTTGCATTTACATCTCCACCTCTGATGGAGGGACTGGGTTTGTGCCAAACACTGAAGCCTTTCCCGAGAACATGGAGGTTTCTCTCTTACCTCTTCCTCCTCTGGAGAACTCAGGTGGCTGTCAGACTGAACCGGAAAAGGGAATTGCTTGGGTAGATCTGTTTCGTTTTCTGAAACCAAGCTCTCAAGGAGTGGGGGCATGGCACCTGGTCTGTTAGCCAACTGTGGAAGCCATTGGCTTGTTACAGAAGATTCTGAGACGTGAATTTGGATAGTGGTTCTCAACTCCAGAACTTTGGACTTCCACTCCCAGAAGCCCCAGTTACCAAGACCCAGGGATTCTAGGATTTGGTCCAAAACATCTGGAGAGCCAAAGGTTTGAGGTTCACTGATCTAGGGGACAGGCTATTGTGTGTAAGAGTTTAAGACTGTTGGAAATAGGACTCTGGATTCTGATGAACCTTGATAGACATAGAACTTGCTTCTGTAATTGCTTGCATGGAGCCACAGATGGATTACTGCTCTTCCTTCCAGAATCTGGCTTTCTCTACCAGTCTAGTATAAACCTGTGGTGGAACAGAACATAAAAGGAGTCATGCTGGATCAGATCCAAGGCTGGTCTATTCCAGCAGTTAGTCTGTTATGGCTCATAATGGCAAATCAGGTGTCTATGGCAAGGCCACAAGCTGGAAAGGAGTTCCAATCCAAATCTGAAAGCAAAGGAATAGGTATGTTGTGTACATTACAGGGGTGGGCAGATGGCATATCATGGCCTACCAGTAGATCTCTAGGTGATCCTCTGCTGAATCAACTTGAACTGTGAAAGGTCTTCCTTTGACTACCACTTGAAATAGAAATTCAGAGAATTATTATTATTGGTCACAAAGCAGAGGCACCCTGTTTAATGGAATGTGCTCTCCATTGAGGCCTGCATGGTCCTTTCAGTGACAGGTTCCAGCAGTTGCAAGACATTTGAAAGGGATGTGGTTACCCTAGAGTCAGATTTATGCATATTGTGGCATAGTAATCTGTGTTTGTCCAAGGTGCTTATTGCATGAGAAAAGAAAGCAGAAGTTCCACTGGATAGTAGCACCTTTCTACATTCCTTACCGCATGACGTCGTAGTTCTTCTTCTCGTCCCGTGGGAGATGGTTGCAAAAGTGAGTAAAAAAAGGCTTGCTTTTATGACCGTCTCCCACGGGAAGAGAACGGAAGAACTACGATATCATGCAGTAAGGCACATAGACAGGCACTACTATCTGGCTGAACTTCAGCTTTCTTTCCTTGTGCGATTAGCTCCCAAGAGAGCAGAGCTGGATTGGGTTGGCATTGCTTATTGACATTCTCTTCTGTTTTCTTTTCCTCCCCCAGGCGTGGTGGAAGCATGCCTCCTGCACATGCTGAAGCGACGGGCAGCTGGTTTTCTGCGCACTGACAAGATCGCCGCTCTCTTCACCAAGGTTGGCAAGACATACGATGTGGCCAGTGATATCTGCAGGAAAGCGCAGGAGCTACTGCAGCAGGTAGAAGGCAGGTGAGGGCAAAAGTCTATCTCCAAGGGACTAAAAAAACAGAGCAGAATATTATTTTGCCCAATTCAATCCCCCTTGCTCCCTGAGAGGGGGGCACCATTGTAGGAAAGGGTGCCTATGGGACAGCACTTTGCTGAGGGCTTTCTAAACCCTTCCTCTGCCTTCTTCACCAGGGCTAGAATTGGTCCTTTTTCTTTTATTATTGCCAGAGAGATTTGGACACACATTGCCATTTGAGGAAACTTTCCTTTCACACTGCAGAATTATAGTGCTGTGGCTTTAACTTCCCTGGCAACATTTTAAGTAATCCTGTGATTTGCAGTTTAATTTATTTTTAATTAAAATTTAACATACCAACATAACCAAATTGCAACAAAAAAGCAATACCGTATATCCATTTCTAAGAACCAATCTTCACTTATTCTTTTCATCCAATCTTAACTTCCAATTCCAACTGCACCTGTTGCCTTCACAAGTTTGTCCTCTTTATAAGATCTTGCTATTTATACTGTTTTTACTATCTTCTTTAGTATTTGTCCAATTCTGTCATATTACTCGATTAATCTCCTTTCAGTTAATTAATATATACTGTCATTATAAATCTGTACATCCAATAATTGACATTCCCCACCCCATGTATTACTCATGTTCCCATGTATTTCCAAAATTTTGTAGTTACTTTCCTTTTAAAAGACTAGTTCTACCATCTCTAAAAGTTTTAGCAGCCATTCTTGTGTTGTCAGGGTGGAGTTTCCTTTCCATTTCTGAGCTATTAACAATGTAGCTGCTGTTGTCATATAGTATAAAATCCTGGGATTTGCAGTTTAGAGTGGGGTACTTAGAAATCTCAGCCAGAGAGCTCTAGTACCTCCCCAAACTAGAAATCTCAGGACTGCCATCTATGATTTTGAATGGTTGGAGGCTTGGCCCAGCTAATTCTGAGTGGAAACCTAGGGCCAATTTACATTACGATTATAGAACTGGGAAATTGTTATCTCACTTCTTTCCCTGGTTTTTCCCTAATTCATAGAAATAGTTACAGGTAACTAGTTATTTCCCACTAGTTCTTTCAAACTCTGTTGCGATTGATGAGGTTTTAGGCAACTCTCCTCAAATGGCCCTGATTCCAGACAAATAATCAATATATTTTCCCATGACTGTAATCTGAACTAGCCACAAAATAAAATGTGCCCATTGTTTTTCACTTTTTTAGGTCACCTAAAAGAAATTGGGAGAATATAGGCAGAAGGCTCAGACATCAGACATCACTTCCATCTTTGTTCAGGTTATTAGCTTAAGTTAAGCAAGAATAAGATAAAAGAAGAATGTTTTTTTCATTCTCTATTGTCTGGTGAGTTCTAGGAGGGAAAGTCTTTTTTAATGGATTCCTTTGATGGACTCCTTCCAACTTCCAGCAAGTCAGAAAGACTACATTTCAACTGGAAATGGAGTCTTGAACCAGTGTTTCCCAACATGGAGCCCTCCAAGTATGAGGGACTACATCTTCCATCATTTTCCAACCAGAATACTGGCTCTCATGGAAGTTATAATCTGATACACTTTGAGGGCTGAGAAAACTAAGCCATTCCGTGAATCCCAAACTTTGGTCCTCCAGGTGTTTTGGACTTCAGCTCCCAGATGCCCCAGCGAGCTTGGCCAACAGCTAGGAATTCTGGGAGCTGAAGTCCAAAACATCTGGAGAGATCAAAGTTTGGAAATAATTTGAGTTTAGAAAGGTTAATATTTTTTGGCAGTGTATGGCCAGCACCAAACTAGCTCGGGGATTCTGAAAGTTATAGTCCAAAAAGCAACTTTTTCAAACTCTACACAAGGCTGGGGAGGAAGCAGGTCTCCAGATGTTTTGAGCTAGAACTAGCATCATCTCCTGCCAGCTCAGTCAATGGCCAGGAGGATTGTGGGAGTTGAAGGTCCAAAACATCTGGAGCTCCAAAACATCTGGAGCTCTGCATTCCCTACTCCATTATTTCAGCATCTCATGTGAGCAAAGCCTGGATGTTAAACATAGGAGTGTGGCAAGACACATGTTGTTGCTAGTGCTCATCTTTGCAAATGCAAATGCAAATGTGTGTATGTGAGCACAGAGGGAGACTAAGGTAGTGATGTGGCTCACAAAAAAAGGCGGTGGCATCAAAAATATTCCCATTTTAATCTGGAAGATCATAGCAAGTATGTGCAGGAGCTATGGGAAGGAGCAATAGGCAATAGATGCAGGTGAAATATCAAGGATAAATTTTTCCAGGATACAGCCACATAGCCCGAAAAACCCACAAAAAACTATGGATGCCAGCCGCGAAAGCTTCACAGTAGGGGACTGTGCAATGAGGCCATGTGGTTTGAGCGTTGGACTATGACCCTGGAGAACAGAGTTCGAATCCCTGCTCAGCCATTGAACCCACTGGTTGACCCTGCACAAGCCACACTCTCTCAACCTCAGAGCATAGCAATGACAAACCCCCTCTGAAGAAAATTGCCAAGAAAACCCTGTGATAAGGGTCGTCGTAAGTCAGAAACAACTTGAAGGCACAGAACAACAACAAAGATGCTGAAGTTGTACCCTTCTGTCCAACCTACAGTCACTTGCGGTCATATCTGAGGTCTAATCTGCAGTGTGGAAATAACGCAGTTTGACGCCACTTTAACTGCCACGGCTCAATGCTATGGAATTCTAGGATCGGTAGTTTTGTGAGCCCTTTAGCCTTCTCTATCAGAGAGCTCTGGTACAAACTACAAATCCCGGCATTCCACATCATTGAGCCATGGCAGTTATAGCGGTGTCTTATCTGCATGGATTCTGCAGTGCAGATTAGACCTGGGTGAGTGTTTCTTCTGCAGTCCAAAGGACCAGAAACTTGGAGAGAGAGGGCGAAGGCAGGCAATTTGGCGTGGCATTCACAGAAGGCTGTTTAACAAGAGAAACGGTGCAGGGAGATGATTAGGCTTTATTGTTTTTGGAAATGAGCTCCGTCTTGCTGGTCTCTTATTCCCGCATCCCTCCATTCTTTCCCTACTGAATATTTTCTTCTGCACTGGCTGGTTTGCTTGGCCTTGTAAGTGTTAGCATGCTTGCCAGCAATTTTTTGTTGTTGTCTTCTCTCATCACATCTGGAAAGGCTCTTGGATCATTCCTAGAGCATTAATTTATCCATATGGGGGAAAGAAAAAAGGGTGAGGAGGGTATTCAATAAGATGTTATGTCTATTTGAGAGAATCAGGCTTAGCGTCAACCCCCCCCACCCACTTTTAAAATGCATTGCTTGGAAGACATCAGCAGATCAGATGCCATTGACAGAGGAAAAGGGACTGATGGTGCAGGAATAATCCAGCTAATCCAGACTTGGGACATTCTTGCAATGTTTGTTTCGTTATTTTGCAAAAATGGCAGCGAGCCTGAGAAATCATACAGCCATTTCTCTGCTGCAAAATGAAAAGGGAAAAGGGTCAATACTCAGGACAAAAGTGGAAGGGATGGATGGGAGATGCCAAACGGCTCAGGACTGGAGCACCAATATTATACAAAAAATATCCCATATTGTCTGTGTTTGTTTTTAAATTCTGATGATCAAAGATGCAGGTTGAGTCTGAAATGCTTGGGACCAGAAGTCATCCAAGGGTAGCTGTGTTGGCCATATAGTAAATCAAACATCCACCAAACAATGAAACCTTTATTGGGCCAACCAAAATGAACAATTACATGTTGCAAGCTTTTGAAAGCTGGCAACATGTAATTGTGCATTTTGGTTGTTCCGATAAAGGTATCATTGTTTGGTGGATTTTTGAGATCAAAAGCGTTTTGAGCCCTTGTTATCTGCTGGGGTTTGGTTCCAGGACCCTTCATGGATACCAACAATTGTGGATGCTCAAATCTCATTAAATACAGTGGCATTGTAAAATGGTGTCCCTTATATAAAATGGTAAAATCAAGGTTTGCTATTTGGAATGTATACTTTTTTGGAATATTTTCAAGCCTTGAATCCATGGATTTAAAAAAAAAATATGTGGATATGGGAGGGCTGACCAGATACGGTATATGTATGTGTGTGTATTTGGATATTGGATTACCTATATTTGCATATAGAGAGATCTTGTAGCCCCTTTGAGACTCACTGAAATAAAGACGTTGGCAGTATGAGGTTTCCTAGACTTCTACTTCCTCAGATGCATGTATTTGCATATATGTCCATAATGAGATATCTTGGAGATGGGTCCCAAGTCTAAACACAAAATTCATTTATGTTTCATGTGCACCTTATATACACACAACCTGAAGATTATAAAGTCTTCATTTATAATCTTCAATTATAAAAATTATAAATTATAAAGTCATCCCTCTGTATCCATGTATTCTTTATCCACGGATTCAAGCATCCATGGCAATTAATATCATCCTATGTAGGTTTAATATGTCTTTTAACATACATTTAACATATGTTATTATTGATTATAGATTCTGGATTGATAACTTTATAGAAGAATTTGAGTTATATATTATAATGATATAGTATTAGTTCTTCTTAAGTCCAGCTTAGGAAGTAAGTGTGTCTTATATTTTATGTTTATCTTTTTATATATATATATTGTTGTATATATGCTGTTTTGTATGGTTTTTTTTGGTACTTTTTTATATTGTTAAATAAAAATATTAAACAAAAAAAATATTCCAAAAATATATACACATTCCAAAAAAGCCCACCTTGATTTTGCCATTTTCTATAACGGACACCATTTTCCTATATCTATTGTATTTAATGGGGATTGAACAGCCGCAGATTTTTGGTATCCACAGGGGAACCTGGAACCAAACCTCAGGGGATACTAAAGTCCCATTGTATACAATTTTTAAAAAATAATTATGTGCATGAATCAAAGTTTGAACCATCAGATAGCAAACATTTCACGATCTCAGCGACCCATGAAAAAGTTTTGGTTGTTTGAGTAGTCCAGGATTCTGGATAAGGAAGACTCAACCTGTAATTTAAAAAGATAGATTATAAAAATACATTTATATCAAGGTTTATATAGGATCATAAGAATCTTAGAGTTGGGAACATAAGGGATATCTAGTCAACCCCTCTGCCCAAAAATATTGATTCCAATCCTGCATACGAATAGCAAGATATCCCTTATTTTTAAAAACCTTTCTGTATCTTTATTGAGGAGGTATTTAGATGCAAGGCTCATGTTAAAGTAGAGCAATAAAATAGGTTTAACATAAATTAAAGCAAGGGGGGGGGGAAAAAGGTAAAATAGCAAACATCATCTGAGTGTTGATCCTCATGTGGCCAAAATGACGCAAGATGGAGTCATAAGTGGGCTTGGAAAACTGCAGAGCCTAAAGAAATGTATATGAGGCAGGATTTTCTCTCCGGCAACCACTTCCGTTGTGGCATTCCCCTTCCCAAGAGAAATGAGAGGAATTCTAATTTCCTTCTGCAAGGAAATTCCATCTTCCCAGAAGACAGTCAAAAATTTATATTGTTCGGTATAGCATTTGGTTTTTAAGACAGTTTTAAAAGTATATTTTTATGCTTTTTGGTTGCATCCGGACTGCAGAAATAATGCAGTTTGACACCACTCGGACCAGAATTCTATAGCATTGAGCCATGGCAGTTAAAGCGGTGTCAAACTGGATCATTGCTGCAGTGTGGATGCAGTCTTTTTTGCATGCCATTTTGTGGGTCCTGGTGAACCAAAAAGATGCTTAATAAATACTTGCAAAAAAGAAGAAGGAAAAAGAACTTCAAGGCTGGGGGGGGATGTTGTACCACAGCTCTGGGATAACTAAACATGCTCAGTGGTCACAAAATTTATGTTTTGCATGTTTGTGGTCAGAAGATATTGCATGTCTATTGCATGTCTGTGGTCAGAAGGTAGAAAACTGTGTACAAATAACAATGTCATATATTCCTACAACCCAGCATCGTCTGAGGATGATGGGAAAGTTCTTCCATCACCTTTGGTAGGTATCAGGCTTGGGAGACTGATATAGTTAATCCTCTGTATCCACAGAGTCTGCATCCACAGATTCAACCAATCATGGTTTGAAATCAAATCTTTTTTTTTAAATGTGTTTTAATTTTTTAAAATTCCAAACAGCAAAGCTTTGAGTTGTTTGCCATTTTTTCCAAGGGCCACTATTTTATGACGCCATTGTATATAATGAAATTGGAGCATCTATTTGGTATCTATAGGGGGAAGTGTCCTGGAACCAAACCCCAGTGGAAACCAAAGGCCAACTGTGTATTATGCGCACAAAATCCTAGTAGACCACAAGCTGAACATGCGACAGCAGTGTGGTGCCGCAGCTAAAACTGTATTCTGCTTTGGTCAGGCCTCGCCTGGAATACTGTGCCTACTTCTGGGCACCACATTTCAAAAACAATGTTGAGAAGCTGGAGCGTGTCCAAAAGAGGAAGACTTAAATGGTGAAGGGTCTGAAAACCATGAAGCCCTGTGAGGAGAGGTTTATAGAGCTGGGTCTGTTTAGCCTGGTGAAGAGAAGGTTAAGAGGTGATATGATAGCTCTGTTTAAGTATTTGAAGGGGGTGTCATATTGAGGAGGGAGCAAGCTTGTTTTCTGCTGCTCCAGAGAATAGGACACAATGGAGCAATGGATGCAAACTACAGAAAAAGAGATTCCACTTCAACATTAGGAAAAAAAATCCTGATGGTAAGAGCTGATTAACAGTAGAATACATTCCCTTGGAGAGTGAAAGAGTCTCCTTCTTTAGAAGTTTTTAAACAGAGGCTGGATGGTAATCTGTCGGGAGTGCATTCATTGAAAGTTCCTGCATGGCAGAGGGTTGGATTGGATGACCCTTGAGGTCTCCTCCAACTCTATGATTCTAAGATTCTATGAAATATTATTATACAAGAGAAAACCCTTCCAACTTCCTTACCTGAACATATGCTCACACTTGTGTTCTCACACACACAGACACACACACACACACACACACACACATTGAGCATTTGGGTTTATAAATGGGGTTGGAACATCTTTTCAAGTCTTGAATATGTGTGTTTTTGTTTCCCAGCAAGAAGTATCAGCCGGCTGGCCAAGAATCTCTGAAGAGGCAAAGCTCTACCGCAAGCAAAGCCCCCAGCCTCACCCCACAAGCCATCAAGCACATTTGGGTCCGCACTGCTTTGACAGAGAGAGTGCTTGACAAAATTGTGCAGTACGTTGTGGACAACTGCAGGTAAGGGGTGCCATAGTACGAAGGGGGCTTTGTGGATGCCATTGGTTAGAAAAGCTCCCTGTGAGCCTTTCTCAGTGTAAAGCGACAGCATTTATTTTGACTGTTGGAGATACTGGGTTCAGTTCTTTGCACCTTTGCACCTCCAGTTGTGAAAGAATGCAGAGCTGCTTTGATTTTGAGTCGCTGTATGGCAGCATGGGGTTGGACTGGATGGCCCTTGGGGTCTCTTCCAACTTTATGATTCTATCATTCTATGAGAGTTTTGGGCTGCAACTCCCAGAATCACCCATACCAGGTGCTTTGCTGGTAGAGGGATTCAGGGATTTGTGGTCCAAAAGATAACAGGTCCAAGTGTTACCTTCCCCAACTCAGTGCCTATCAAGTATGCTGGGCCACAACATCCATCCATCTTAGCTAGTGCTAAGAGAGATGATGGGAGTTGCACTCCTACACAAGGGGTGGCAGGTTAGCGAGAGCTGCCCCAAGACAATCAACCAGCCTTTCCTTTCTGTCTGCCATGTTAAACATTACCTTGCCAACTTTCATGTCACATTTCCAAAGGAATTCTGAGGATGGTGGAATGGTCTGAACTATGCTGTGATCCTGCCCTCTGGAAATGTTGGACTGCAACTCCCATCATTTCCAACCATTGCCCATACTGGCTGGGGGGAAATGCAATTTGCAGCCTGACACATACTGGAGATATCAAAGCTTCCATAGTGGCTGGATTTCTTGCTTACTGAAGTTTGATTTCCTAAAAGAGAGACCAATTTTTAGGGAGGAAGAGCCCTGCAATAGCAATAGCAATAGCAAGTACATTTCTATACAGCTTACCAATGTACTGGTTTACAAAGTGCATAGCTAGCTTCACCAGGGGGAGTGTGATAATATCTTGCAATAGAGTTTGGAAATGTTCTTTTTGGACTACACCTTCCAGAATCCCCATCCAGCCACCGACTTTCTGGCTGGAAGATCCTTGGAGATAATAGTCCTAAAAGTTATTTCCCTGAGCTCTGTTTTGTGCTGAGGTGGATTG
Organism: Phrynosoma blainvillii; assembly: GCA_026167975.1. NCBI lineage: Eukaryota > Metazoa > Chordata > Lepidosauria > Squamata > Phrynosomatidae > Phrynosoma > Phrynosoma blainvillii. The sequence goes on along the minus strand of JANUYF010000014.1, from coordinate 6,578,922 downwards.
GGAAAAATCCTGGATTTTGTCCATTGGATGCAACCCATGGATGGACAGTGTCCGGGAGGTCAGGATAGCTGCATGTTATGACATGAAACACAACATATATATATATATATATATATATATATCCATGAACGTGAGTGTGGTCATCTCTCCTCTGGCTTGTGTTGAACTCTTCCTCCAATGTGTTGAACACACAGCCACTGCTTCTTTTTGAAGCAGAAAAAAATAGCTTTTTGTGGGTTTTTCGGTCTATGTGGCTGTGTTCTGGAAGAATTTATCCCTGACGTTTCACCTGCATCTGTGGCTGGCATCTTCAGAGGTTGGTGGCATGGAAATGAGTGGTATATATATACTCTGTGACCCTTGGTTGAGAGGAATTGATTTACATGTTAATGTTATCCTCCCAACCACAGGTCACATAGTATATATGTGCCACTCATTTCCATGCCACGAGCCTCTGAAGATGCCAGCCACAGATGCAGGTGAAACGTCAGGAATATATATTCTTCTAGAACACAGCCTCACAGCCCGAAAAACCCATAAAAACCTATGGATGCCGGCCCTGAAAGCCTTCGCCTTCCCATCAGGAAAAAATATTTCTGGGCTGAAGGAATGACATCACTGTGTTAGCATCTCTGAGTATGCATGGCTTAGGAAAGATGCTCCTGCCCCATCTAGTGGCATTATCCCCATCATTCAAAGCTACACATTTGCATAGGAAGCTGCCTTATATCAGGTCATACTATAGGGCAATATCACACTACACTGTTGTAGCACTCTTGTTCCACTTTTAACTACATCACAGTACCTAACAGCATAAGTACAGTCAGCTCTCCATATCCACAGATTCTTTATCCAAGGATTCAGGCATCCATGGCTTGAAAATATTTTTAAAAATTATAAATTCCAAATAGCAAATCTTGATTTTGCCGTTTTATCTAATGGACACCATTTCACTACGTCCACTGTATTTAATGGGACTGGAGCGTCCACGGATTTTGGTATCCATGGGTGTTCCTCGAACCAAACTCCAGCGGATACCAAACAGCAACAACATCAACAAAGCCCAAATAAAACAATGAAACAATTAAAATGACCAATTTAAAAGCAGATAGCCTCATATAGAACCAGAGAGTTGGAAGAGACCCCCAAAGGCCATCCAGTCTAACCCCTTGTCATGCAGGAAGGCGCAATCCAAGCATTCCCAACAGACATAAACAACTAGCAAAATTAAAATGATAGTTACCCTACGCATAGCCTAAATACATGTCCATCATTTCATAGTTTTAAAGTGAAAATTCGGTAAGGTGTGGTTTTTTTTAAAAAAAAGAGCAGTTAAAAATAATAAAATTTTATTTTTTAATTTAAATTTTAAAAAATCCAATAAAACTCCTTCCTCCTCCCACTGAACCTCACCACACTCACACTAACGCTTCTGCTGAGCTCCAAGATTTTAAAGGGATGCAGGCGGATGCCACAGCCCATTTCTGCCAGAAAGCAGATGTTGGGGATCAATGGTGTCACCCCACCTTTAGGGTATCACTTGGTGTGGTCTGGATCCCCGTGAAGCCCTTGTTGAGAGGAAGGAATTGGCAACACCTCCTTGGAATATTCCTGACCTAAGAAAACCACGTGAAATTCATGAGGTCGTGTAAGTCAACAGCCAACTTGAGGACACACACTCATGGCTAGTTCGGATAGATCTGTGGTTCCCACATGTTTTGGACTTCAGCTCCCAGAATTCCTCACTGTTGTCCAAGCTGGCTGAGGCTTCTGGGAGTTGAAGTCCAAAACACCTGAAGGACCAAAGTTTGAGAATCACTGGTAGTACTGGGATAGACGAGATAGTACTGGGATAGACGAACAAATACAGTCAGCCTTCCTTATCCACGGATTCTTTACCCACGCATTCAAGCATCCATGTCTTGAAAATATGAGGGTGTGTGTGGAAGAGATACATTCCCAAAAGGAAAGCTTAATTTTGCCATTTTATATAATGGACACCATTTTACTACCCCATTGTATTTACTGGGACCTGAGCATCCACAGATTTTGGTATCCACAGGGATCCTGGAACCAAATCCCAGCAGATACCAAAGACCCACTGTAGTATACGTCAGGCAGCTTCCTACAATGGAAAGTCACCTTGCTCCATTCAAAGTGTGACCACTGCTGCTGTTCTTTTTAAAATTACCAAGCAGAGGTTAAAAATATATAGCCGTGTTAGTCTGTAAAATCAGTATGTCGAGGGATCTTGTAGCAGCTTTGAGACGAACTGAAAGAAAGAAGTCGGCAGCAGGAGCTTTCGTTAGGGTTAAGTCATCTGAAGAAGTAGACTTAGGTCTACAAAAGCTCATGCTGCCAACTTCTTTCTTACAGTTAGTCTCAAAGGTGCTACAAGATCTCTGTACAAGAAGAGATTGTTTGCAAAGCTTTCCACACATTACAAAATGTTATTATTGCCTGTCTTTCTTTGTTCAGTTGAAACGTATTTTGGTTATTGTTATTTTTTGTTGGTCTCTTTCAGCAAATATTATGAAAAAGAAGCCTTATTAGCAGATCCAGTCTGTGGGCCCATCTTGGCATGCCTCCTGGGTAAGTATCTTTTAAAAACCTTGTTTTTGTGTGCTTTAGAAGAACTCTGTTTTGACAGTCCCCATGAGGTTTGTCAAAGACGTTTGCAGAAATGTTGAATGTGAGTCAGAAATTTGACGTGATTGGACTAAAGGAAGGAGAAAGGCGGAAATGAAAAGATGGTTTTGTTAAGCAAAGAACCTTATCTTCAATTCAACCACTTTTATGTCAGTGTTACAGTTTATATGTGTGTGTGTATATATATATATATATGAATGAAAGAAAAAGACATGTGGCACCCATTATTTTATTCAGAACTAAGATGTGCCTTTGCAGCAAAGGAACAAACAAGAAAAGGAAAATATTAAGTTTGTTATGTTCAGCAGTATGCTTCTGCTTCTGCTCTGTGGAAGGAAAGGACAGCTAACAAGGGATAGCTCTTAAAGAAAGGCTGAGAACCACAGTCCTGCAGCTCTCCAGATGTTCTTGAACTACAGTTCCCAATAGCACCAGCTAACTTGACCAATGGTAAAGCATGATGGGAGCAGGAATCATCCATCTCCGAAGGGCAGGAGAGTCTCCACTTCTGCCTAAAATCATTACCTGGTTCTCCAAGTGAAATTTCTTTTCCTGTAGCTTGCATCCATTGCTCCATTGGGTCTTATTCTCTGGAGCAGCAGAAAACAAGCTTGCTCCATCCTCAATATGACATCCCTTCACATATTTAAACCTGGCTGTCATGTAAACCCTTAACCTGTGTTTAAACAAACAAAAATTGCAACTGTTAAGATCTTGGAGATGTTTCTTCTTGAGATAAAAATCTCCAGACCATGCTAGTGAGAGGTTTCTGGGAGATGTATGGCAAAAAAATTTTTTTTCCCAAAGCTTGGCAACCTTGAGAGAGAGGGGACAAGCACCATCAGGATGGCGGAGGAAGGACTTTGATCCCTTAGTTTATTTTCTTTTATTTCTCCTCTCTCTAATCTTACTTTATATGTTAATATTTCAGATAAAGCTATGGCCCATATTCTGTTTAACCCATTCTGTAGCAATTCTGTATCCTCGCAGCACAGACCAAAAATAATATAAGGTCTTTGTTTGGTAACATCTCATTTTCGTTTTTGAATAAAGAAATAAGAAGTAAGGGCTACAATTATTGTTAACCTGTCTGTAGAACTATGGCAATTTCAAACACTAATTTAACTGTGAAGTCGTAGGCTTTCATGGCCGGCATCCATAGTTTTTTTGTGGGTTTTTTTTGGGCTGTGTGGCCATGTTCTTTCAGACATTAACTCTTTCAGAACATGGCCACACAGCCCGAAAAAAACCCACAAAAAAACTAATTTAACTGTGCAGACTAAAAGTGCTATAGCATATTCAAAGCGAGCCCTTTGCATGTAAAGAGTAAATTGAAAAGAATAGCAAAGAGAGAGATGGCCAGATCTCCATTGGAAGTTAGTTTTAGAGTCTGGGAGCAGCCACAGAAATAGATCTCTCCTGTGTTCCTGCTAAATGTCCTTTGAAGGTGGCGAGTTCAAGAGGAGAGCCTTTTAGAACTTGGACAGGCTCATATGAGCAGATGCCGCCCTTCAGATAGCCCAGAACTAGGCCATGCAGGGCTTTGTAGGGCATGGCCAACCCTTGGCATTGTGCATAAAAACAGACTGGGAGTGAATGGAGCTGTTCTAAAACAAGAGAGTTGCATGCTTCCCATAGTCAGCCCCCAAGTCAAAGACAAGTGTGGGTCTTTCCCACTTGATCTCCAAAGAATGAGTGTCCCAGTACCATTCTCTCTCTTCTGTTTTCAGTTGGACCGTGTGCTCTTGAATACACCAAGCTGAAAACGGCCGATCACTTCTGGACAGATCCCTCGGCGGACGAACTAGTCCAAAGGCATCGCATTCACGGCGCTCACGGTCGGCAAGACTCTCCGTCGAAACGGCCAGCACTAGGAGTAGGTCAATTTCTTATCCTTGATATAGCTCATTTAGACTTGAATTAATTTTATCTTGTAATATTGATATGTTTGCTTGGCAGTGATGAGAGCCTCTCAAACCATTTCACCATAACATAAGGGGATTTATGGCAACATTATTGTTCCCATAAACATAACATAACCGGATTTATGGGTTGTTGTTCTTGCATTTGTGAACTGCCATCCAGTTGGCTTCAGCGTATGCTGACTATTATGAACAAGAGGCCTCCAAAAACCCCAGTTATTAACTGACCTGCTCAGGTCTTGCAAACTCAGGAGTATGGCTTTCTTGAATTGGGTCTATGCACCTGTAATATGGTCTTCCTCTTTTCCTAATGCTTCCCACTTTACTAAGCGTTATTGTCTTTGCTCATAAGCCATATTGTCTCATGACATGGCCAAAGTACAATTGGCCATTTTGGCTTCTAGGAAGAATTCAGGCTTAATTTGCTCTAGGACCCATTCGTTTGTCTCTCCATTTGGAAAGATCAGAACCAGGTGCCATGCATGGTGGAACTGCCCATGCATTAAAAAGTTCTGGACAAACACTCAATCATTAACACAATATTGAATACAGAATTTGAAATGATTCCTGAAATCTACCTACTAAATATGACAAATATTCACAAAGGGCAGCAAGGAAAAACTGTCTGCAACAAGAATGATAATTGCGCAGAAGTGGAAAAAGAACCCATTCCAACTATAGAAGAGTGGTTGTTAAAACTGCTGGATATGATAGAAATAGACAGACTAACACATTCAATAAATGGGAAATCACCAGAAAAGATGGAACAAGAATGGAATTTAGTCATTGAATATTGCAAAAAAGGATGGACATAAGCTAACATCAACAAAAATAAATATCAACTGGAAATGTATCTAAGTTTAAGAGATCGGATATATACCGAAGTAGCAATAGGAAAACTTTAGAAGTTGAAAAGAAACATAAAAACATGTTACACAAGACAGTGAGATAGAAGGAAGTGCAGAGAAAAATTACATAGTAGACAATCTTTTTTCGTATTGCTTATAGGATTAAGATGTCAGTTTACGATGTTAGAAATGTAATTTTCTATGTAATTATTTTTATTTTCTTAATACAAGGATCAGTAATATTGTTTATGTATTATGATAAATTAACAAATTAAAAAAAAATACCATGGAGTGGGAAATGGAAAGGACCTTCCTCTGGAGAGTTGCTGCCATACAGAGCTAGATGGAATCATAGAATCTTAGCGCTGTTAATCATTTGGGCACATCACACTCTCTCAGCCTCAGGGAAAGGCAATGGCAAACCTCCTCTGAACAAATCTTGCCAAGAAAACCCCATGATAGGTTCACTTACAGCCTTGAATAGCAGTCATGGCCTGCAGCCCGCATCCACTATGGCTGCACTTTTTGTAGATCACCCGAACCACTTTAGCATAAAAGTCCTTTTCCTTTGTGTTGAAAGAAGAGAAACAGCCAGCATGGTGTAGTGGTTTGAGTGTGGGACAGGTATGCTGGGACCAGGGTTCAAATCCCCATTCAACCATGGAAACACATTGGGTGACCTTGGGCAAGTCACACACTCTCAGCCTCAGATGAGGGCAATGTCAAATCCCCTTTGAAGAAACTTGCCAAGAAAATCCCATAGTGTTAGATTCCCTTTAAAGCAAGGCCCTGAGCCTTTTGGTAGGAAATCCCCAGAGTCCAGAGATGGCCCACATAGCACCAGAGCCTTGGAAGGTCTTGCTTGTCCCTCTGTGTACCCCATACTCTTTGAGAAAACTGGCCACTACCAGTTTTTTTGGGGGGAAAGACCCCCACAGGGACAAAACAAGCAACCCCAGCCATATAGGACAAAATAACCAATCTTCACTACATTATGGCCCTGGAAGCTATGAGGGGCTGGATTTGGCTCTCAGGTGGTCCTTTGTTGGTCCTTCTTGCACATCTTCTTGCAGCGTGCCTCCAAAACTGGGAGTGAATTTCTAGGTATGTCATATTTAGGGGTGGGAAAAGGCCCACATTTTTGGCATGGGTGCAACCTATGGCAGATGCCAGGATCCCTAGGCTTCTGAAGTCACCAAACTTGCCCATCCTTGTTGTCCAAGGTAGGTTCTACGATACTTCATTAAGCGCATGATACAGACTTGAAAGTAATTACCGTATTTTCCGGTGTATAAGACGACCCACGTATAAGACGACCCCCCCCATTTTTCCAGTCAAAATATAGAGTTTTAGCACCTCTATCCTCATTATCCTTATATCCGGCATATAAGACGACCCCCCCACTCTAGCCACAGATTTTGCAGGTAAAAAAGTAGTCTTATACGCAGGAAATCTATGGGTCACATGTATGTCAGGTTTAATTTATGCAGCTTACAGTCAATGGATTTTGTGATCAGTTATACATTGATGCTGATGTTGGGCTCTTGTGTGTTCTAGATAAGGAAACGGCAGTCAAGCGGAAGCATGTCGGAGGACCGTTTTGCTGCTTCGGCCAGGGATTACGTGGAGTCGCTGCACCAGAATTCAAGGACGCATTTGCTCTATGGGAAGAACAATGTGCTGGTTCAGCCGGTAAGTGCTTGGGCGGGGAAGGCTCATGCACATGACATGTGGCATGGAGTATCAGATCCATGTTTTCAAGTGAGCAGCAGGATCCCTTCCTTGCACAGAATATTTCATAAAAGCATAAGAAGAGCGATGGCCATTGGCAGGAATTGGGGGCCAGGGTGTTGTGTGTGTGTCTGTGTGTGTCTGTGACTTCAAGTCAACTGTCGACTTACTCCGACCCCATGAATTTCATGGGCTTTTCTAAGGCCAGGAATACTCAGAGGTTGTTTTGCCATTTCTCTCTCTCTTTCTCTCTCTCTCTCTCTCTTTTGCTTTATTTATATGTTTTATGGTCCATAATACAACATATATAATAAATCTTTACTAAATATTATCATTATTACATCACATACTTTTTGCCCCTCCTCTCCCTTCCCTCCCCCCCCCCCGATGGCTATAACCAAGTAAATTAATACCCAGAATCCATAATGTGGGCCTTTGTGGTCCATAGGGTTGCCATGAGTGGGGATCGACTCGAGGGCAGTTAACAACAAACCTATAATATGAAATATCTTATTTTTAACTTCTCTAACTTCATCGTACCCCTTTTCAGCTTTAACTTTCTCAATCCAACTGCCCCATTTATCCCACCATGTCATTTCCTTTATTGGACCATTATATTTTCCTTTTCTCTCCCTTAAATAATCAAATAAAAGATATTCTGCAATATTAATGTGACCATTTTTTTTACCCCCAGCATCGTTTGTTTTTCCATCCCAATGCTATTACAGCATGTGGCTCCCTTAACAGATTTTTTTATTATGTAATCTTCTGTTGTATTCAGTTTTGCCATTTCTCAAATACAGCCTACAGCGTCTGTTACTGGTTGGCGGTCTCCAATGCATATAGTATTGGTTGGTGGTCTCCCATCCAAGTGCTAACCATCACTGGCCCTGCTTAGAGTCTAAAATCAGATGGCTTTGTCTTGACACCTTTTCAGATAACCCTTTATGACATCCCTTCCGATATAATAATAATAATAATAATAATAATAATAATTTTTATTTATATACCGCCCATTGGTGACCCAATCCAGGCGGTTCACAACATTAAAATAATACAGCCTAAAACCAACGTATTTCCCACCCCCCTTAAAAAACTATATTTAAAGATAGCTATCATGATACCTCTCAAAGATAAGCCATGTTAGTCTGTAGAAGCAGTATACAGAGAGATCTTGTAGCACTCACTGAAAGAAAAAAGTTGGCAGCATAAGCTTTTGCAAAGTAAATTCTGCTTCCTCAGATGCATATAGTCACCAAATATGCATATGCATACATCTCTATATACCTCTGAGGAAGTAGTCTGAAGTCTGTGAAGCTCATGCTGCCAACTTTTTTATTTCAGTTTGTCTCAAAGGTGCTACAAGATCTCTCTACATATGTTTACCTCTCAGTTGTCTCTTCACTAAGCTAAGTAAGGCCTGTTACAGGACATTGTAACTGCCTGCAAAAGAAGATGGCATAAGTCAGAGTCTCTCAGCCACATCCCACCTTCCTGTAGTATAAATATAATGATGATGGATTTTATATCCCAAAGCAGTGTGTTAGAGTGATGCGAACAGCCATCTCCAGTCCTGGCACATTCCATGTATGTTGGACCAACTCCCATCATATCTAGTTAACAGGATCAATGGGGATGATGGGGGTTGCAATCCAACACATCCAAAGATCAGCAGTTTGAGGAAGACTGAGTTCAAGTGTTGGACAAGTACTCAGGAGACATGAGTTCAAATCTTTATGGACTCAGTTATGAAGCTCACTCATTTGACCTGTGACACTTGCCCCTCCATTTTCACAGACTTGAAGTCTCCGGTCTTGATTATTCACACATTAAATTAAATGGTGCATGTGGCTATTAAGCCAATGAGGCTTGATTATTAGCAAGTTTCCGTTTTTGTGGGTTGGTGGTGGTCTGGGACAGATCCCCCGCGAAAACGGAGGGGCTACTGTAGAATGAGGTGAGAAGGAACTATGTATCTCATATTGAGCTTCCTGAAGATAACACAGGGCACATTGGGCCCTTGGTATCCACTGGAGTTTGCTTCCAGGACCCCCTGTGGATACCAAAATCCGTGGATATTCAAGTCACGTTGTATACGATGGCATAGTAGAATGGCATCCTATGTGTGCAATGGCAAAATCAAAGTTTGCTTTTTAGAAGTTATGTCTTGTTTGAATATTTTCAATATTTATCCTTGAATCCATGGATAAAGAATCTGTGGCCATGAAGAGCTGACTGTATGTATCTCATGTTGATCTTCTTGCAGATAAGACAGAGTATAAATGTAATGATTTTAAAAAAAATGATAGAAAAGCCCTTCATACTTTTGACACTTCCCACAGCTGTTTTCTGTTATACCACAATGTATGAAGGAGGCTTTTTTTAAATGCTAAAATATCAAGCAACCATCATTTAAACTCGACTCTCTCTGAGTCATGCTGGAGGAGGAAGGAAAAGTTCTCCCCCATCCAATATATCTTTCCTTATAAATGGTTTACTAATTCATAATAGATGCATTTCTGTACATGTCTGTGCAGAAGCAAGCCCAAGAGTTCAATGGGGCGTACTCCCAGATCAGTTGCATACTAAATCTAATTTTAATTTGCTCCTCCTACACTATCAGCTCAAAACATTTTCAGGGGATATAATTCTTGGAGTGTGTCATTTGCCAAGTATATTTTTGATCATGGAAGGGAAGGGAGTATTGAAAGAGAGAGTGAAGGAATGAGGGTATAACTCATCTCATCAGCCAGTATCACGATTTCTCTGGAGCCTGGAATATTAAGTAAGTACAGCTTTGCAAGCCTGATCGGGATTCGTATCTTCATCAGAATGAAAGCTGGGAACCGGACACTGATAAGCAAGATGGTTTAAGGACATGAGTCATGAATGGGTGGCGAGGCAAGAAATGGGGATGAGTCACCGATTCATGTGAGTCAATGAAGGAAAAATGAAATGCCAGTTTCGTTCACATCTAACAAGCTGGGTCACACAGACCCTGCCTTTGGCATCACACTTTTAAAAAGAAAGTGTTGTCAGGGCATCTCAGTCTTTACATTCCTGCCAGATCCTTTAAATCTTGGTGGGCAAATTTTCCAGAGTCCTGCTTTTCTGCTCAATGGACTGTCAGAAAAGAGCTAGCTTTGTTTTGGGTGGAGAACCTCTTTCAATCCAAAGGCCAAATTCGTTTTTATAGAAGTTCTTGGAGTCTGTATTCAAGAGGGCAGTGGGTTGAAAGGCAAAAGGACGGGACAGAAATACAGGTTGAGTCTCCCTTATCTTTAATTCTGAAATCAGAAATGGTTCACAGGAATGGCTGAAGCAGTCACACCTTTGCTTCTTGGTCATTCAGTGTACGCAAACTTTTCTTTCATGCACAAAATTTATTTAAAATATTATGTATAAAATTACCTTCAGGCTACGAGGTGCATATAAAACATAACATAACTGAATTTAATGTTTAGATTTGGGTCCCATCTCCAAGATATCTGATTACCTAACCCTAATCCTAACCCTAACCCTAGTGTGTGTGTGTGTGTATGTATGTATATATATATATATATATATATATATATATATATGCCTTCACATCAGTCTCGACCCATGGCGACCCTATGGATGAGACCTCTCCAGGATCTCCGTGCTCTCCTGCTCTTCTCAGCTCCTGCGAACTCATGTTTGTAGTCTCTTTAATAAAGTCCATCCATCCATCTTCCTCTCTTTCTACTTCCCTCCACCTTCCTAACATTATTGTTTTCCCCAACGATTCATGCCTTCTCATGTTGTGTCCAAAGTATGACAGTCTAAGCCTTCTCTTCTCTTCTTGGCTTCTTTATGTTCCGCATTAAACCTGCCTTTGCACTTACTTCTTTGATCTTCCTTAGTAGGTGTTCCAGGTTGGTGAGGTTTTCTACTAGTATTATGGTGTCGTCAGCATATCTCAGATTGTTCCTCCTATTTTCACTCCTCCCTCTTCCATGTCCAAGCCTGCTTTTCTTATAATATGTTCTGCATATAAGTTGAATAGATAGGATGATAGGATACAGCCTTGTCTGACCCCTTTGCCAATTGGGAACCATTCGGTTTCTCCTTGTTCCTTTTCTGACAGTAGCCTCTTGTCCTAAGTACAGATTCCTCATTATTTCAGGGTTGGAGTCAATTTCAGAGTTGTTCTTAGAGGCATGTATGCCCAAAGGGAAAAGGACAGGAGCAGAATTCCAGTGTATTTGGTCTACATGGTCTCAGATTCATCCTCCTAGAGTACATTTAGGGGCAAACATTTTTTGTGGAGCATTGTGATGGGAGTGCAGACCTCCCGGTCCTTGGAGTGGTAATGCTGTCCCCTAGCCTCCAACAGATGCCCACCCCAATCTAATTTTTGTCCTAGAAAACATGGCACATGTTCCACTAGTTTCTTCTTCCTGTTAATTTCCTGTATTTTCCCTTTTAATAGAAAGATGACATGGAAGCCATCCCGGGCTACCTCTCGCTTCACCAGGCTGCGGATTCTTTGACTCTCAAATGGACACCAAACCAGCTCATGAACGGGACGTTGGGGGCTTCGGAGCTTGAGAAAAGGTGAGGCTTGTTGATGGGGGCTCCCTTGATAGAAAGGCAAGATGTGGGCAAGGGGGGGTTGAAGATAGATCTGTGTGTTTACTTAAGAATCCTAAGATTTTCACAGCCAAACTCCTAGGGTGCATCTGTACTGCCAAAATAGTGCAGTTTGACACCACTTGAACTGCTAAGGCTCCATCCTATAGTTTCTTGAGATGTGTAGTTTTGTGAGATACCAGCACTCTTTGGCAGAGAAGGCTAAAGACTGGGTAGAACTACAAACCCCAGGATTTTGTAGGATGGAGCTACAGCACTCAAACTGCATTATTCATACAGTGTAGTGAACCCCTAAATCACTTGCAGGTCTCCATAATCCTGTTTCAAGAATTCTGAATCCCATCATTAGCAATACCAAAAATTTCTTTATTGTCATCGTCATTTAGAGTGGCAACCTTGTTAGCTCCCCACAAAATCTTATTTGTTATTGATAGTCTGTTAGGCCGGGGGTGAGCAGATGTTGGGCTTGTTGGGTTTCTTTGTTTTAAAAAAAGAATCCCAAGATCTGCTAACCAGAGCAATTAAAATAATTTCATGCTCAGGAATTTACTTTGGGCTTTAGAACAGTCCTTCCACACAAAAAGATCCTCCAAGCCTTTTCCATTTCAGCAGTATTATTTTAAGGCAGAAAGTAATCATTTTGGTTTTGTTATTGTCGTTAGCATGGATGCCGAAATCTTCTACTAACATATTGCAAATTGCCAGAGATCCTGATCTACCTACCTTTAATGTGAACTACTCTGTGAACTACATGCAGGGAATTTTTGTTGTCCTCATTTGAGGAGAAGCTTTCAAGGAAGCTTTCAAAAACAGTACATGAGCTACTGCTTACAATCACAGGAGTTTATCACACAGGATGGATCCCATGCAGAAACTGAATTTAAAGTGAAAACAACCCACAAAAGTGGGTTGTTTGTCACACGACATTCAGGGTTAACCCAAACAGAAAGTAGAAATAAACTGCAAATGCAAGTTGTTTTTGTTGGTGGCGCAGTGGTTAAATGCCTGTACTGCAGCCACTCACTCATAGACCACAAGGTTGCGAGTTCAATACCAGCCAGGGCTGAGGCTCGACTCAGGCCTGCATCCTTCCGAGGTCGCTAAAATGAGTACCCAGGTTGTTGGGGGGCAATCAGCTCACAGTTGTAAACCGCTTAGACATCCCATAGCGTGATATGAAGCGGTATATAAATAAGCTGCTTTTTGCTTTGCGTCAAGGAGAAATAACGCATCATTAATCTGAATGGAAAGTCCCCAAAACCTGCTCCTTTTTACTTTCAGGAACTTCCAAAAATAAAAAGGAGCAGGTTTTGGTGACTTTCCATTCGGGTTAAGTCATCTGCTTAGGGGGTCAGTCTCAAAGGTGCTACAAAATCTCTCTGCATACTGATTCTATAGACTAACATGGCTATATCTTTGCATTCTGGGTTTCCCATCCACACAATGGATGTCAACCACATCTATGCACATTTCCGCGAGTTTGGGCGCTCACATATGTCAGCACTCAAATAAAGATGGAGTCGATGATGCAAATATATTCAAAACACATTGAGGACATGCAGAGTTTTATCCTGATTTATCCTGGGTCTATCCCCATCGGTTATTCACACAGCCAACAATGTGAATCTTTCAGGAACATTCAAGGGAAAAAAACTCTGAGATTGATTATCCAGGGTTTTGCAGCTTTTTTTGGCAGCCCTCCCCCAAGTAATCAATTGCATTGAAATTCATGTGAACAACACAGAATTAACCAATGTTCAACCAGGATTAATTGCACTGTCTGAATAGCCTCAAAGAGAGAAGGGATTGTGATGATTATAACTTGATTATTTGATCAGACAGAGCCTTTTGTAAAATGCTCACCTCTTCCATTTCTTCCCCTACCCACTTCTGTTTCCCTGTTTCCAGCATCTACTGGGACTACGCCCTGATAGTGCCATTCAGCCAAATCGTCTGCATCCACTGCCATCAACACCGTAAGCCTTTCATTGTTTGGCAGCTTTGCCCAGCCAGATGCCTTCCAGATGTGTTGGACTACAACTCCCAACGTTGCCAGCCAGCAGGAGTTGTGGTCCTACATATCTGGAGTTTGCAGAGGCTGTATCAGTGAGGAAGGGGGACTGTTGATTTAGGAAATGCTGTTTAAAGCTGTCTTTGGTCTGGTTGAATCTTGCCTTGAAATTAATCAGATGAGTTTCACTAGGTTGATTAACTTTTCATGAATATGAAAAGAATATTGAAAGGGGTGAATATTGAATATTGAAGGAGAGCATCAGAGCAGAAAAAGGGAGGCAAGAGCAAGGTGAGCTCGGAGCTTTTTCCCCGCAGCAATCAAACTAGTATTTAGGTATTTGATCTAAACTTGTCCAAGGAGTGGGAGATGGACATGTATAATGATGACAATGGATATGATAGACAGCTGGACTCAACTTCTGCCCTACTCCCCCCCCCCCCACACACACACACATACAAAGTAATGCTCACATTTTCAGGATTTTTCAGGACATTGAGTCATAAAGTCATAGAGCTGCAAGGGTCATCCAGTCCAACCCCCTGCCATACAAGAAGATGCAACTGAAGCACTCCCAACATATGGTCATCTATCTTCTGTTTAAAAACCTTTAAAGAAGACGACTCCATCACACTCCAAGAGCAAATATTCCACTGTCAAACAGCTCTTACTGTCAGGAAGTTCCTCCTAATGTTGAAGTGGAATCTCTGTTCCTGGATTTTGCATCTATTGCTCTGGGCCCTATTCTCTAGAGCAACAGAAAACAAGTTTGCTCCATCCTCAATATGAAATTTTGGTGGAATGTATTTTGCTGTAGCTTGCATCCATTGCTCTGGTTCCTAATCTCTGGAGCAGCAGAAAAACAAGCTTGCTCCATCCTCAATATGACATTTTGGTGGAATGTCCTTTCCTGTAGTTATTATTATTATTATTAAAGTTTATTTCTAGAGCGCTGTCAGTGTACACAGTGCTGTACAAAAGACAATCAAGGATAAAACAGAATAAAACCTGCCAAAGGCGTACAATCTAAGTACAAGTAGATTGAACCCATTGTAGTTTGAACCCATTGTAGTTTGAACCCAAGTAGTTTGAACCCATTGCTCTGTGTCCTTTTCTCTGGAGCAGCAGAAAACAAGCTTGCTCCATCCTCAATGTGACATCCTTTCAAATATTAATACATGGCCATCATGTCACCTCTTAACCTTCTCTTCTCCCGGCTAAACATACCCAGCTTCCTAATCTTCTTCTCATAGGGCTTTATGGTTTCCAGACCTTTCAGTATTTGGTTGCCCTCCTCTGTACACGCTCCAGCTTGTCCACATCGAGGGGGTGATTTTTCAAAAAGAAAAGTTGAGTTACTTATTGCAGTGACAATAATTTTTAATCTCTCCCCTTAAAAAAAAAACCCAGGCAAAAACATTGAGAAGATTGCCACTGGTCACTGTCTAAATACGCAATATTCCCCCTCCTGAGAATTGAAAGTTACCTTTTAAAAGCATGAGTTGTTTGGATGGGGGGGCATTTTGAACCTTAGTTATTACATAACAGCTTACTTTTCAAGTAATTTTAAAAAGATGATAACATGATTCCAAATTCCTGAGTCACCCAAAACTGCACCTGCATTTCAAAGGAACAAGTAAATGTTATTAATCAGAATATTTTAAATGATGTTTTAGGTTGTTATATTGATTGTTAGCTGCCATCAACTTATTACCAAAAAAATGCATTGTGAATAATATCATTAGTTGGTTGGCTGTTTTTATATCTCACAGGATGAGACCTAAGGTAGCTCACATCAAGTAAAGAACAAAATACCCTAAAAACCTGCTTGATGCAAAAAAATTTAAAGGCATTAAATAAACAGTTCCATGAAAAACACTAAATTGCAGCAATTAAAAGCACATTAAAAGGTAGTTTAAAAAAGAGACTATACCCCGTTTTAAAAAAAATCCTCCTTCTGCCACTTAAACACCAAAATATTTCAATAGCAATAATATTGTTACTTATAACAGGACTACTTCCAAGAATGCTTTATTTGCAACATCTGGCCATTACATACACTGAAATTTAGAAAATTTCACCTTCCAGCTCCTAAAATTGTTCTTCATTTTCAGGGATCCAATATCGTTATTCTCTTACAACAACCTGGGGAAAAAAATCTGAATTTTCTTTTCATCCCTAGCAATTCCAAACTGGGGTTGCCACTATATTATTTGATTTAAAAACATTCATAGTCAGTTTTCTTCCAATGAGGAAACTTAAGGTGCGTGCTTGTCCCCCCCCAGTCTCCTATCCAAGGCACTGACCAGACCTGGGGTGCATCCAAACTGTAAAAATAAAGCTGTTTGACACCACTTTAACTTCTATGGCTCCATCCTACAGAACTCTGGGATTTGTAGTTTGATGAGGCACCAGGACTTTTTGGGCCTTATAAAATCACAAATCCCTGGATTCCATAGGATGGAGCGACTGCACTTAAAGTGGTATCAAACAGTATTATTTCTACAGTGTAGATGCATCCTAGGACTGCTTAGCCTCAGCAAGGTTCAAGCCATACCTAGCATACCACTAACTATGCAGCGACTATACCGTGTATCTTTTGTTTGCTTGTTCTCAAAAAAGTTAATAATAAAGCTTAACGGAATAACTCAAGATATAGATAAAATCATTGTACCGATTTCAGAAAACAATGTATGAGTGAATTTGAAAGAAGTAATAAGACGTTGTAATAGAAATAGAAACCAATGGGGTATATTTTATTATACTTTATACATTTAATTTTTAATAAAAATATTTTTTTTAAAAAAAGTTAATAATAAAGCAAATTTCCTCCTGCAGCAGAACGCGGGGGGACCTTGGTGCTTGTGAGCCAGGATGGCATCCAGAGACCTCCACTACATTTCCCTCCTGGGGGGCACCTTCTGGCTTTCCTCTCTTGCCTTGAAAATGGTCTTCTGCCCCGTGGACAACTGGAACCTCCATTGTGGTCCCAACAAGGAAAGGTAATTGCATCGGTCATGAAATAAAGGTCTGACTTTGGACGCATCTGCACTGTAGAATTAATGCACTCTGACCCCACTTTAACTGTCATGGCTCCATCCTACACAATCTTGGGATTGGTAGAATTCAAAGGTATAGCTGTGTTAGTCTGTAGGATCAGCATGTAGACAGATCTTGTAGCACCTTTGAGACTAATGGAAAGAAAGAAGTTGGCAGCATGAGCTTTCATAGACTTCAGATGCATAAGTAGACTGAAGTCTAGGAAAGCTAGATGCATATAGTCACCAGATATGCATATGCATATGCATACATCACTATATGCCTCTGTGGAAGTAGACTGAAGTCTGTGAAGCTCATGCTGCCAACTTGTTTATTTCCGTTAGTCTCAAAAGTGCCACAAGATCTCTCTAGATACTGATTCCACAGACTAAGGGCCTCGGCAGACGACTAATAGAGTCGTCTTCCGGGCAGGGAAGAGGAGGGGCAGCCGCACGAGCGGCGCCCCTTCCTCTTCCTGAGGTCACCCTCGGAGTCGCCAGCCCTCCGCACGGCCGGCGCTCCGAGGATGACCTCACACCACGGCGACCGCACGCGCCACGGCGTTTGAGTCAGGGAAAGTGCGCCCGCCGCTTTTAGGGCGCACTTTCCCTGAAATCTAAAAGGAGCGCCAATTTGGTGCTCCTTTTAGAGTCGCCGACGGTGCGCCGCGGTGCGGCTGCCGTGGTCCAGCGGCGCTCCATCCCGCGGCGCACGGGAAGCTCCCGTCTGCTTCCCCCCTAACACAGCTATATCTTTGAATTCTACCACTATGAACATATAGGTCAGTGAATTAATTGCAGAACTGAATTGATTCTACATGCAATAACCACAGAAACCTGCAGTTTTCTTTATGCAAAATAAAGAAAATATGAAATTAAAAATGTAGTTACTCCCAGAGCTTAAACAACATTAGTTTGGGCTGAAGGTCTGCACTGTCTGGGTTTTTCATTTGAGGAAGTAGACTGAAGTCTTGGGATTTGTAGCTTGGTGAGGCACCAGCACTCTTTGGCAGAGTTGGCTAAAGACCTTGTAAAAACTACAAATCGAAGAACTTAAAAACTACAAATCCAAGAATTCTGTAGGATGGAGCTACAACACTTAAAGTGGATGGAGTATAGATGCAACCATAGGGATCTGATTAGGCTTACAGGATTTGTCAAAACCGAGAAGTAACAGAACTAAAAATCAACAAACCAAAATTTTTGCAGGGAAAAAAAAATCTGAAGTTTTACTCATAACCTACTGGCAAGCTTTTTGACTACCATGTAAGCAAAAAACTAGATCAGATATTTTATGATTTACATTCTTCGGTCATGCCAACCCATCTAAGGCTGCATCCACACTGCAGGAATGATGTAGTTTGACGCTGCTTCAAGTGTCATGTCTCCATCCTATGGAAAACTGGGACTCGTAGTTTGTCGTGGCACCAGAGCTCTCTGAAAGAGAAGGCTAGATATCTCACACAGCTACAAATTCCAGAATTCCATACCATTCAGCCATGACAGTTAAAGCGGTGCCAAACTGCATTATTTCTGCAGTACAGATGAGCCCTAGCTTGGCAGCCATCCTTGCCTCACAGGGCAGCAAAATCCCAAAGTTCATTTTTCGTAAATGTTTTTCTCTTACCTACCTGAATCTAGTGCTGATCAGCTTTTTTGCCTGAGACCTTTCCCCATCGGTTCTTGTGCCAGACTAAGGGTTGGGTAGGAAGGCACCAACCAAAAGCTATCACCCATGTGAGCAATAGCAATAGCAATAGCATTTATATTTCTATACCACATCATAGTGAAGTCAGCACTCTCTAAGTGGTTTACAATCTATAAGCCAATTGCCCCCAACAAGCTGGGTCCTCATTTTCCCGACCTACGAAAGGGTGGAAGGCTGAGTCAACCTTGGAGCCCTGCAGGGATCGAACTCACAACCTTGTGGCTGCAGTGCTGGCATTTAACCACTGTGCCACCAGGGCTCCTTGTGCCAAGCTAAGGGTTGGACCCACCTCTACATGCTTTTTGATTGCCTTTCTTTTTTTATAGGGCAAAGTGTTTCCAAAACTTCGGAAACGGAACAGCCACAATAGGTCTGTGGACCTGGAAGAAATACCAGCGGCTATGGGGACTACAACTGATTATGTCTTCAGGATTATTTACCCGGGTCACAGGCATGACAACAGTAAGAACCTCTGCTGTTTTCCTCTAACCCATGGGGGCAGGTGGATGGTGCATTGGAGAGACATGGGCAGTTGGTTGGGTGAAAATGCTTTCCATTCCAATTATTCCCGCAAACTGTTCAAAAGTCTTGGAGAGCGGTTGAATCTCCTTCGGAGATTTTTCAACAGAGGCTGGATGACCATCTGTCTGGAGTGCTTTGATTGTATATTCCCACATGGCAGGGGGTTGTATTGGATGACCCTTGAGGTCTCTTCCAACCCTACGATCCTAAGATTCCGTGAAATATTATTATACAAGAGAAAACCCCTCCAACTTCCTTACCTGCACATATGCTCACACTCGTGTGTTCTCACATGCATAAACATATACACACAAAACAAACCCATACTGAGCACTTTAGTTTATAGATGGGGTCGGAGCATCAATACCACCCCTCTCATAAAAACAACAACTGGCAGTTGGATCTGAGCAGTGATTGATTTTATCCACTGGCTGGGTAAGTCATAACTTAAAGCTAAAATCCATAAGAATAATGGACCTTGTTTGGTCGTGTTATGTGGACACCATTTGACTTCGCCATTGTATATCATGGGACTTCAGCATCCACTTGAGCATTTGAGTATCCATAGGGGTCCCGAAACCAAACCCCAGTGGATACCAAGAGACCATTGTATAATGCTATACAATTGGCTCTCTACATTTGCAGCTTTGACTTTTGCGGATTTGATTATATGCGGTTTTGATTAATATGTCCTCTCTAGGAATCTCGAGGTCCTCCAGCGCAACTCTGCCAGAAGTTGGCCATAGAGTTGTGTTGGAGAACCTAGATGTTTTTTGAGAAAACACTTTTCTAGGCATTTGTAGGTCCTCCAGCATGATTCTATGACCAACCTTTGACAGATGTTGACCACAGAGTTGCACTGGAGGATCTGGAGTTTCCTAGAGAGATATTCTCTTAGATAAAAAGAATAGTGGTTTTTTTTAATGATTTTTCCATATTTATGGGGGTCCTTCCCCCCTAACCCCAGCAAATGGGGAGGAACCACAGCTGTAATGAAGCTAATAATATTGAACCTAAAAACCAAAATAAAGCAAGCTTGTCCCTTCCAACCTGAAAAGCCACATCCCATGGAAGTTGACAATCCATGACTTGAGGACCTCATGTGTATTAAGTCTAGATCTTTTCCAGTGTGTTCCTTTTGGCAGCACAGCATGAAGCCTTTATTTATTTATTTATTGCTGTTCTTAGGGCTAGGTGGGCTTCCTTTTATTTTATTGTGATGTCCTTTCTAGGGGGCAAGAGGTGCGACTTGCTAGTAGCCAAGTGCTTTGACAGTAGAGAACAACAGATCGAGTTGGGGATGGATATGACTGGCTGGAAGAATTCTTGCAAATCTTTGCCACCGGAGCTTTGAGTCTGCCCTGTTGTGGAGGGGAGGACCTTTCACATTAAACATGTCCTTTTAAGAGTTGATTGTAGATCCCGACACCCGTTTTGTTTTCTTATGCTCCTCTTTCACTATTTTCTTTGAGCAGTAACTATTAACTACCACCACTTAGCTGCCAGCCGCTCTGCCTCTGTCGACGATGACGAGGAGGAAGAAGATAAGCTGCACGCAATGCTATCCATGATCTGCAATCGGAACCTCACAGATCCTAAAAGGATGAAAGGTTTTTATCCTTCTCCTTCCTGCCTCCCACCCACTTCCTCTCCATCCCTTCCTCCCCCAGTGCCACTGGGGCAACAAAACACATGATGTACAACTGTGTTGGCATTACTCTAGCATCCATGTGCTATTTGCAAAATCATCCAGGTTAGAGGAACTGCATGGTGTCTGGCTTGGAAAGAAGGAGAACTGAGAGACCAAATCTGTAACCCCTCTCCCTCCACTTTCCCTAACAACCAGTTACTAGTCGTTCTTTCATCTTCTTTATATATTGGGGTGGACATTTGGCGCCGGTTTCCCCCCCAGGATTCACTTGTGTTGGCTGAAGTGGCTGAAAATTGACATTTTGTAAAAACATTTTTCTTTAGAAAAAGAAGAGGCCATATATCTGTCTTAATGAGAATAATGGTTCCTGGAAGCTCTGTCTTTTTTTGTGTCAGTTTTTGGGGGAGGGCACTGAGCTTCTGGGGACTTCAGACCATGCAAGAGGGTCTAACGTATTGCCCACTCTGCCTTAGATGCCCATAAGCTAAAGGAGAAGAGCTACTGTTTGGAGGAACTGAATTACTAACTAGATTGAGTAGTGCTAGCAGCCAGTACAGTCGTCCCTCCATATCTGCAGATCCTTTATCCATGGAGTCAACCATCCATGGCTTGAAAATGCTCAAAAAATAAATTACACACATTCAGCCTGGACAATAAAAAAAAACTGAAGTAGTTAAATCTATATCTGCAGTTCCTGTACCTTGGATCAAACAATACAGAATGGTGACTGCACTCAAGAAATTAGAAGACTAGGAATGGGAAGGGTAGCTACGAAAGAACTAGACAAGCTCCTAAAGATATACAGCTTAACACTAAAGTTAGAATCATCCAAAGTGTTGTATTCCCCTTCGCCATGTATGGATACGAGAGCTGGACAGCGGAAAAAAAATGGAGAAGAGGAAAATCCACTGGAGAAGAGTGCTGAAGATACAATGGACAGCCAAAAAGACAAACAAATGGGTTCCTGAGCAGATAGAGCCAGAAATTTCCCTGGAAGCCAAGATGATCAAATTAAGGCTGTTGTACTTTGGCCACATCACAAGAAGTCATGACTTACTGGAAAAGACAATAATGCTAGGATAGGTGGAGGGCAATAGAAGAAGAGGGAGACCATATGCCAGATAGACGGACTCAATTAGAGAGACCACAGGCATGAATCTACAAGACTTAAGCAGAGCAGTGGAGGACAGCGAGGCTTGGAGATGTCTCATCCACAGGGTCACCGTGAATCAGGGACAGCTTGGGGGCAGTTGACAACAAATTCTGCCTTGCTCAAACCACGCCTGGAATAGTGTGTCCTGATCTGAGGACTACAGTTTTCGAAGGAAACAGACAATCTGGAACACCTAGAAGAAGGGGACCAAGAGGATCTGAAAACTGTGCACTACAAAGAGGGAATTGAGTATGTTCAAACTGGATCAGGGAAGATTAGGAAATAGTATAGTAGTTTTCTACATACCTGAAGTGCTACATGTTA
This sequence comes from Phrynosoma blainvillii, assembly GCA_026167975.1. Classification (NCBI taxonomy): domain Eukaryota; kingdom Metazoa; phylum Chordata; class Lepidosauria; order Squamata; family Phrynosomatidae; genus Phrynosoma; species Phrynosoma blainvillii. The sequence continues at coordinate 6,556,751 of JANUYF010000014.1, read as the reverse complement.
ATAATGTTAGGGAAGGTGGAGGGAAGTAGAAAGAGAGGAAGACCACACACTAGATGAATGGTCTCAGTTAAGGAGCTCACGGGTGTGAATTTGCAAGAACTTAGAAGAATAGTGGAGGCTAGGAAGTCTTGTAGATGTTTCATTCAGAGGGTGGCCATGAGTTGAGATCAACTCAAGGGTGGTTAACAACAACAACAACAACAACAACAACAAGAGAATAAGACCTGAAACAGTGGGTTCACTTACAAGAAAAGAGGATCCTACTAAACATCAGGAAGAATTTCTTGATGGTAAGAGCTGCATGACAGTAGAATAATCTAACTTGGAAAGTGATGGATTCTTCCTCATAGGAGCTTTTAAAGCCGAGGTTGATGAGGATTCTTAAGAATCTCAAGGATTCTTAACTCTGGATTCCTGCACTGAAAATGGGCTGGAATAAATAGGCATTGGGATCCCTTCCAGATCAATGGCTCACTTAAGATGTGAGCGGGGCTGCTAGGAGAGCAATACTTAGATGGTTGACTTGTCGGAGCTAAAAGATGTAAAAATCTATCTGTTGGTTTCACAGAATCCCACCAACATTCTCATCCTTCCCAAATTGTTAACAGGTTGCAACTCCCCACCTCAACCGGTACAAAAGTTCACGTGTATTTTCATACAAACTTTTTGCCTGTATGTCAGTTTTCCCTTTCAACTAGAGCTTGTTTTCTCAGTTTCCAAATACATGTTTCTAACATGTACATTTAACATCAGCAACAAAAGAATACAATGCTTGTAGTTTCCTCCTGTAGAACAGAAATAAAAGGATAGGTGTGTATGTTTGATAAAGACCACACATTGGATTTAATTTTTTGGAAAAATCTCAGTTAATTCAAATACCTTTGCTGTCCCCAGAAGGAAGCTCATAAGACTTGGTGTATGGTCCTCAGAGCCCTCTTCAGCAACATAAGGGGAACAGTATCATCTTATTTCTGTGAGGTGTACAAACAACTTGTTGGATCATACTTTGTATGTAGAGTTGGCCCTCCACATTTGCACCATTGACTTTTGCAGATTTGATTATTTGTGGTTTTGATTAATATGTTCTCTCTAGAAATCTCTTAAGTCTTCCAGGGCAATTCTGCCAGATGTTCACCATAGAGTTGTGCTGGAGAGCCTAGAAGCTCCTAGTGAAAACACTTCTCTAGGCATTTGTAGGTCCTCCAGTGTGATTCTGTGGTCAACTTCTGGCAGATGTTGTCCATAGAGTTGCACTGGAGGACCTAGAAATCCCTAGAGAGTTGTTCTTTCAGATTAAAAAAATAGTATGTTTTTATAAAATTTGTGGTTTTCCCACTTTTACGGGGGTCCTGTGCCCCAAACCCCCAAAGCAAATGTGGAGGACTAACTGTAATTGGAGAAAGGTTGGAAAATGTCTTACGGATTTCCCTCCTAAGATACATAGAGGTCTGAGGCCAGGCTAGATTGGTGTTTGTCCATCTCCTTGAGTCAATAGCACTTGGGGTCAGAAATCCAGGGCCTCCTATTGGTCAGAATGAGCAATAGGACCATCACCACCCTATGAATGCAGCAAGGTTGATTGACTGACCAGAATTTGAAGGCAGCGTAGTGTATTGGTTTAAGCATTGGACTACACCTCTGGAGATCAAGGTTCAAACCTCCACTTGGGCATGGAAACCCACTGGGTGACCTTGGGCAAATCACATTCTCTCAGCCTCAGAGAATGGCAATGGCAAATCCCCTCTGAACAAATCTTGCCAAGAAAACTCTGTGATAGGGTTGCCTTCGGGTCTCCATAAATCGGAAACAAGTTGAAGGCACACAACAGCAGTGAAGTGGAGGGCAGCCATAGGTACATTGTGTTAAATCCAGTGTTAGTTCCCAGTTAGAGTAGACACTCTGAATTAATGGGGTTACCAGAAGAGTTAGTTTGTATAATCCCATTCATTCAGGGGATCCGTTCTAATTGGGACTAACCATTGGATACAGTTAATTCAATCTAGGGTCTAAAATGACCTAACCACATTCATGCCACAAACACGTCTTCACTGATGGAGTAATGCCAACACTGTTGTACCCAGTTTGCTCTCCCAGTTTGCTTTGATTTCTTTGCAACCTCTTTCGACTCTTTGCATGTGACCGAAAATTTGGCAGAGATCCACCACTGCAAAACAAATAAAACTCATTCTGAAGATGCTGTTCACTCTAATTCTTCACTAATTCAGGTACCTTTCATCTGAATTCTTAGGTTCTGTGGGGTTCACCTTAAAAGGACACTGTTTCTATTTTTGTTTTCTTTTTAAAAAAGATGAAATCTATAAAATTCTTTAAGTTCTTTGGTCTACGGAAGGGGAAAGGCGGAGGAACAAAAAACACCACCAGATTCCCCACCCCTTTAAGATTGGTTATCTTTAGGAGACGTTGCCATAAATACTGGCTTGTTCAGCTCGTTCCTGAAGAATTAAGGTGAAGAGCATTTTTGTTCCCATTCTCTTTTGCATCCATGGTGTTGATTTGCTTCTGCAGCATGCTCTTTGTCTTTAAAAATTGCTAACCACATTTGTCCATCTTGTACCTTGCCTGTTAACACTCTTACACTGCAAAAATGGCTAGATATGTTAGCTGCCCCACAACGCCTCCCCACAACCCACTTTTGGGGAGAATATGAAAATGCAGGATCAAGTGGTAGAGTGCAAATTTGGAGGGATGGTATTTAAAAATAAAGAACCCTCTCCTTCCCACCCAATATTGAAAAGCACTGCTACTTTTACACACACAAAAATCCCCCTAAAACTGACCCACATTTCGCTTCTCACACAACTGCCTTTGCAGCCCAGATCTTTTGCCTTAATAGACATTGTGGATGAGCTGAAGGCCAGTCATTTATGAAAAGCATCATCCGTTGTTATTTTTTAAAAATGGTTAAGAATTCAGAGGTTCAGATGTTTCTCGAATTATTTGCAACGTTGGAACGAAACAACATGCTAATGCCGGGTGGGAGATAGATGGGAGCAGAAGTTAAATACTGTATATACTCATGTATAAGTCTAGAAACTTCAGTCAAAAAAATGACCCCAAAAACTACAGTCGACTTATCCACAGGTCAACTTGGATAAGTCGACTCCAGTCTTTGCCTTCAAAAACTGGAGTCAACTTATCCACTGTACTTTAACTCTTTATTTTAAAAAAGGCAAAGTGTAATCTATCCTGAAAGCATTGACCTTCCTCTATTCTCTCATCCATCCAGCTTTTAGAATGAGCACCAACAGTTATGCCACTGAAATTTTGTTAAGTTCTTTGGCATTGCTTCCTTTTACATCCTTTGTTACATGCCCCTAAGTTTTACCCTCGACTTATCCATGGGTCATATCAAAATCCATAATTTTGGCCACAAAGCCTACCCTCGACTTATCCATGAGGTTGACTTATAGTCGAGTATATATGGTAAGTTAATTTTTTGGACTTCAACTCCCAGAATCCCCCAGGCTGGGAATTGTAGTCCAACCTGTGTTTTCCCATGCTTTAGATGGGAGCCACATAATACAAGAATGTGCAATGCAAAAATACAAAAATGTATTGGTTATCTCTTCTTTTTTAATTATTATTCCTGGTTCAAATTGCAGCTGAATGGAAGCATGCTCTGCTGTAGCCTGGCGAGGGAGCAGAAGGCTTTGTACATCAGTTTAACGTTTCTCCATCTTTCCCTCCTCTTATTCAGATATTGGTGACAAGTCAGAGATGCAGGGCTTTGGAGCTGGCTTGCTATCGTGGCAACTGGACCCTTGCAGCCAAGGATCCTCGTGTCTCTCGTGTTCCACGGGCAGCTCTCCTTACGACCTGCCCACCTGCTGCAGCTGCATTCACGACAGGTAAAATCAGACCTTGGGATGGATGCAATGAGTTGCTGTCATAGTGCCAAGCCTTCCTCCCAGTAGGGGCGTCACTAGGGGAGTGCAGGGGGTGCACACTCCACCAGGTAATACCTCAAGGCAGGGTGACACCTGGTAGGGCAATTGCTCACCATCCATCCCAAGACCCCTATCTTTTTTTGGCCAGAATTTACAAAAATATAAGCAATGCTTGTTGGAAGTGCCAGTCTACCCCCTATCTTTTTTGGCCAGAATTTACAAAAATACAAGCAATGCTTGTTGGAAATGCCAATCTGCCATGCGAACATGGTACTCTGTGAGGTGGGAATGCCCAAAAGTAAAAAAAAAAGGTTTTGGAATCGCATACATACAGAGATCTATAAAATACTAGAAACAAAATTTGAGATGTTTCCAGAACTGTACCTGTTCAACATGATCAATAAACTACCTCAAGTTCTTGGGGAGGGGAAAACATTGGGGGGAGGAAATATTATGTCTGATCATTGCAGGGAGGTTACTTCTGGCGTAATTTTGGAAAAGAAACATCATACCAACAACAGGTTGCTCAAAGTACAGGATATGGCCAAAATGGACCGACTAACAAACTTGATAAATGGGAAATCAGAAAGAGAGACTGAAAAGGAGTGGGGGAAAATCACTAAACATTGTTTTTAAAAAAGATGGAATAGGAAGTTAATGATGTATGGATATTAACAGGTATCTTAAAAATTAATGTAGCAGTAGCAATACTGAAGTTGTCAGGGATATAACACTAATCGGAAGTAGAATACACCTACATGAAGCTATCCATGTGCTTTTGAGAACATATGCTTTCATAGAATCATAGAATCATAGAATCATAGAGTTGGAAGAGACCACAAGGGCCATCCAGTCCAACCCCCTGCCATGCAGGAACTCCCAATCAAAGCATCCCCGACAGATGACCATCCAGCCGCTGCTTAAAGACCTCCAAGGAAGAAGACTCCACTACTCTCCGAGGGAGTGTGTTCCACTGTCGAACAGCCCTTACTGTCAGGAAGTTCCTCCTAATGTTGAGGTGGAATCTCTTTTCTTGCAGCTTGCATCCATTGTTTCGGGTCCTAGTCTCTGGAGCAGCAGAAAACAAGCTTGTTCCCTCCTCAATATGACATCCCTTCAAATATTTAAACACAGCTATCATATCACCTCTCAGTCTTCTCTTCTCCAGGCTAAACATCCCCAGCTCCCTAAGTCGTTCCTCGTAGGGCTTGGTTTCCAGACCTTTCACCATTTTAGTTGCCCTCCTTTGGACACGCTCCAGTTTCTCCACATCCTTTTTGAATTGTGGTGCCCAGAACTGGACACAGTATTCCAGGTGAGGCCTGACCAAAGCAGAATAGAGTGGCACTATTACTTCTCTTGATCTGGACACTATACTTCTACTGATGCAGCCTAAAATTGCATTGGCCTTTTTAGCTGCTGCATCGCACTGTTGACTCATGTTCAACTTGTGGTCTACCTGGACTCCTAGATCCCTTTCACACGTAGTCTCATTCAGCCAGGTGTTCCCCATCATATATCTGTACTTTTCATTTTTCCGCCCTAAGTGCAGTACCTTACATTTCTCCGCATTGAATTTCATTTTGTTAGCTTCGGCCCAGCTTTCTAGTCTGTTCAAGTCATTTTGAATTTTGATCCTGTCCTCTGGAGTATTAGCTACTCCTGCTAATTTGGTGTCGTCTGCAAATTTGATAACTATGCCCCCAATACCGTCATCCAAGTCATTGATAAAGATATTGAATAGCACTGGGCCCAGGACAGAGCCCTGTGGCACCCCACTGGTCACTTCTTTCCAAATTGAAAAGGAGCCATTGTTGAGCACCCTTTGGGTTCGGCCAGTCAACCAATTACAAATCCATGTAACAGTTACTTTGTCCAGCCCACATTTTACCAGCTTGTTTGCAAGAATGTCATGGGGAACCTTGTCAAAGGCCTTACTGAAATCAAGATATACTATATCCACAGCATTCCCTTCATCTACCAAGCTGGTAATTTTATCAAAAAAAGAGATCAGATTTGTCTGGCATGACCTGTTTCTCTGAAACCCATGTTGATTTTTTGTTATTATGAAATTACTTTCCAGATGTTCACAGACTCTCTGTTTAATTATCTGCTCCAGAATCTTTCCTGGTATTGATGTCAGACTAACTGGACGATAATTGTTGGGATCCTCTTTTTTCCCCTTTTTGAAGATGGGGACAACATTTGCCCTCCTCCAGTCCACTGGGACTTCTCCTGTTTTCCAGGAGTTCTCAAAGATTATTGCCAATGGTTCCGATATTACATTTGCCAGTTCTTTTAATACCCTTGGATAAAATTCATCTGGTCCTGGAGACTTATATTCATTTAGATTAACCAGATGTTTCTGTACTATCTCTTTGCTTATTCTGTGCTGAAATTCTCCTATTCTGTCCTCTGTTCCATTATCCTCAGGTTGAGCACCCTTTGTCTTTTCTGAGAAGACTGAAGCAAAGAAGGTGTTGAGTAATTCTGCCTTTTCTTTGTCCCCTGTTAGAATTTCTCCATCTTCTCTGCACAGTGGCCCTATCATTTCCTTCTTCTTTCTTTTGCTATGGACATACCCCCAAAAGCCCTTTTTATTGTCCTTAACGCCTTTAGCAAGCCTGAGCTCATTCTGTGCTTTAGCTTTTCTGACTTTATCCCTACACGTGCTAGCTATTTGTTTGAATTCCTCTTTGGTGATTTCCCCATTTTTCCATTTCTTATACATGTTCCGTTTAAAACATAGTTCACTTGCAAGTTCCTTAGTCATCCATCCTGGTTTCTTGAGAAACCTCCCATTTTTCCTCCTCGTTGGCACGGTTTGAAATTGTGCCTTCAGTATCTCCCTTTTGAGAAACTCCCATCCGTCTTGAACTCCCTTCTCTTTTAGTATTCCTGTCCATGGGATCACCCCCAGTATTTCTCTAAGTCTAGTAAAATTAGCTTTCCTAAAGTCTAGGATGCGTGTCTGGCTATGCCTGGCTTCTCCTTTCCACTGTATAATAAACTCGAGGAGGACATGATCACTCCCGCCTAAGGATCCAACCACTTGCACCCCATTAACTAGGTCTTCCCTGTTAGTTAGGATCAGTTTTGTAAACTGATCCTAGTTTTGTAAAACTTTAATCTTTTTTTGTCATATTTATTTTATTTTCATTCTCTCTTTAATTTTAAGGTATACATTGCAAACCATGGAAGGTACACGTAAATGTATATTTGATGGAAAGTATACAAATCGGTGTACAATAACTTAGTTCTATTAAAAAATAATGACTAAAAAAGAGATCCCCATCTTTTAAAATAAATTATTTTGGGGAGCGATTTAGAAGTTCCAGAATCCCCCAACTAGCATAGCCAGGAATAAAATAATAATAATAATAATAATAATAATAATAATAATAATAATAATTTTCACTTACATTGTATTACATGGCATTCATCAATCCTTGCTAAAAAAAGAATAGCCAGATTTCGAAGAGCAAGATTTTCCTATGAGTGAATTAGATGTAACTAAGCTTATCTTCATAGATTTATCTAAAATACATGTGTCTAAAATATCTTGCATCTCAGCTTCTTCTTCTTCTTCTCGTTTATTTATATAGCGTTGTTAATTTACACAGCACTTTACAAAAGGAACAGTCAAATAGAAATAAAATACAAATACAAATAAAACCTGCCTTTGGCATACAGTACATTTCTATTCCACTTATTTGTACTTTCCACAAATACATTTATTCATGTGATTGATTCTTCTAAATAATATCTACTTCTGCCTACTGTCATCATACAGATAACGCCAGTGTTTATATGGCTTTTTTTTAAATTTAAGTTCTAAAATTCTAAAATCCCTGGTTAATCTCTATATGGTTTATTTGTCAAAAATGTTTCCATTTTTCTATGCTATATTTTGTGATCAACTCCCATTCTTTTTCTCTGTTTCCTTCTGATTTCGCATTTATTAAGTTAGTTAGTCCGTCCATTTTCAATCAGGACTTTTTCAAACTCTTTGGGTAAAAGGAACTCTTCCAGGTTTTTGTCGTTGAAAATCTTTGTGCATCACTTTTTCACCTTTACGGTGTTTCCTGGGTAAAAACAGTGTTTTTGTGCCCCCCCCCAAAAAAGTTTTCATGCAGAAAAACATTCACCAAGATTCACCAGGAGATCAAGTGACATCTCTGTAGCTATGTCTCTCAAATCTACCCCATGAAACCTACCTTTTAGGCAGTCTGGTTCTCCCAGCATGGCCATTTCTTTGTTGCCAGAGAGCAGGAGGGTGATGGAGGAAATATCCAGTTCTTATAACAGACATCTGCACTGCTTAAAAGATAGGGGTTTTTTTAATAAAAGAATTTTGAATTGACTTTCACAGACGTGAATTAAAACAAACCACAGCTCAAACATCTTACAGTCGCCCCTCGCAATTCGCAGAGGATCCATTTTGGACCCCCTCCCAACGGAAATAGTGGTTCGCTAATATCCGAGCCCCATTGAAACTAATGGTGCGCGTTCCCGTGTATGAGCATGGGTGCCCATTTTAACTATAACTGTTGTCCTTCCTCACAAGGAGCAAGACTGCAGACCCAAAGTCTGTGAATGGGGAGGGCAACTGTACAATGATGCTGACGTCTTCTATCAGATCATATACAATACACACACACACACAGACACACATAACATATACACTCATCCCTCCACATTTGTGGCTTTGACTTTTGCGGATTTGATTATTCACGGATTTTATTAATATGTTCTCTCTAAGAATATCTAGGTCTTCCAGCACAACGTTAACCAAAAGTTGCACTGAAGGACCTAGAGATTCCTAGAGAGAACACTGCACTAGGCATTTGTCAGTCCTCCAGCGCAATTCTAGGGTCGATGTCTGGCAGATGTGGATCACAAAGTTGCCCTGGAGGACCTAGAGATTCCTAGAGAGGTGTTCCCTCAGGTCAAAACATAGTGTTTTTGTTATTTGCAGTTTTTCCATATTCATGGGGTCCTGTGCCCCAAACTCCAGCGAATGTGGAGGGACAAGTGTATATGGATACGTGTGTGTGTGTGTGTGTGTACTGTATATACTCATGTATAAGTCTGGAAATTTTGGTCAAAATGTGTTGACTTATCCGTAGGTCAATGTAAATACTGTACTTTAACTCTTTATTTTAAAAAAGAACCATCCACTGGTGAAAGGCAAGAGTTTAATCTGTCCTGGAAGCAGTGACTCTCCTCTGTTCTCTCATCCATCCAGACTTTACTATTATCACAAACAGTTGTACCTACTGGGATTTTATAAGTTCTTGGGCATCATCTTTTAGATCCTTTATTAAGTGCCCCTAGGTTTTACCCTCAACTTATCCATGGGTCATATCAAAATCCCTAATTTTGGCCCCAAAACCTGCCTTCGATTTATACGTGAGCTCGACTTATAGTCGGGTATATACGGTATATGTATATATGTATATGTATATACTATACATATGGCATGGTTCGTATGGTATATACCATACGTATGGTATGAATGTATGGTTATATGTTCAATAATTGTCTTCCATCCATTCCTTAATTACCTTGCATAATCTCTTAATTCTATTTTTCCTTATAAACATCCTTAGACTCATTCCTCATCTTTATTTGACTTCCTAGTTTCCAGCACTGGAGTTATGCTTTACTATAATTTGTGTTGTCGATATTTCTAATCTTGCAGAGGAACAATTGATCGTTGTGTGACTTCCAACCTGTGTGGTAATCATAAAAATGAATTGCGATGTTGTGAATCAGAGTGAACACCATCGTAATTCATGAAGAGGGGTGACAGCCATTGGTTCCAGAAACACATTGGTATCTCTGTGCAACATTGGAGGGTTGGCATAAAAAGCACAATTTTTGCACAGAAGAACACTTTCCAGAACATGTGGGTATTTTTTGTTAGTGCAAATTTGGTATGTTGTGTTTTTTTGAAAAAACACCAATTTTGTACAAAAAATATGTCCCTAGAAATGGAGAGGGGGTTGCACAAAAAAAGGTGATTGTTGTAAAGATAAAATAAGTGAGGACCTGGGTATTGCATATTCTGACCAGAACTTGATTATTATTATTTGGTAAAGTTACTTTTTTGACTGCAGCTCATATTTGCAGGAGTTGTAGGCTAAAAAGAAAGAGAAGAACATTCTTGCAAGCTTGTTCCAGGAATGCTGGGATAAAAGAATGCAATTAAAACTGTGTCTGTAATGTTTGGGGTGTTTGTTTCAACAGGACCCCTCTGAAAATGTTGTGCCAAAGTATGAAGAGACAGATTGTTTCCAGAGCCTTCTATGGATGTAAGTATTTGCTTGGATGGGTCTAGGCTTACTTAGCATTTTCCATCTTGATGCACTTCAGATGTGTTAGACTACAGTTCCCATTATCTCAGGTAGTATGACAGTTGACCTTTTTGGTGGGATGATGGGATTTGTAATGTAACAGATCCAAAAGGTACCATCTTGGGGAATGCTGAAGTAAGTGTAGGTTACCAATTAGTTTGTTGTTGTTACTATTGTGTGCCTTCAAGTTGTTTCTGACTTATGGCGACCCCAAGGCTGTCACAGAGTTTTTTGGGGCTGAGAGTGTGTGACTCACCTAACATCACCCAGTGGGTTTCCATAGTCAAGCGGAGAATCAAACACCCATCAAACTTTGATTGTTCTTTGATTGTGTATTCCTGCATGGCAGTGGGTTGGATTAGATGGCCCTTGAAGTCTCGTATATGATTCTATAAACCCTGATCTCCAGAGTTGTAGTCCATCACTCAAATTACTATACCAAGCTGGGTTCCTTTACCAGTTGGTGCCACCTCACAACTAAGGACCAAACTGCATGTGATCTTAAATATCTGTAATCTGATATGTACTTTTTAAAAAACATAACTTAGACATTAGACTTAATATAGCATCTGTGCAGGGGAAGTATGAAAACTGTGATGCTTTTAGAAGCAAAAATCAACCTTCCCTTCACACCAATGGAAGCTTCCTCCAAGGGTTAAAAACAGCTGGGGAGGAAAGTGATTTCAGTGCTTCCATTATGCATGAGATGTGGTTAAGACCCTTCTCTCCTGATGCCTCCCTGTTCCATGGTTGCTGTTTTAACATACCACCAAAGTGGACAGAATGCAGATATGAAACTTACTAGGAGATTTCTGGGCAATCTGTGGTGAGACAACAAAGATTTTTGCCTTCCAGTTGTTTAACCAAATGGCTTCCATAGTATTTTGTGGCTGTGTTCTGGAAGAGTTTCTTTCTGACGTTTCGCCAGCATCTGTGGCTGGCATCTTCAGAGAATGGTGGCATGGAGGTGTGTGGGGTATATATACTCAGACATCAGACATCACCATTCTCTGAAGATGCCAGCCACAGATGCTGGCAAAACATCAGGAATAAACTCTTCCAGAACATGACCACATAGCCTGAAAACCCCACAAAAAACTATGATGCCGGCCGTGAAAGCCTTTGACTTCACAAATGGCTTCCTCCTGTTGCTTGGGTATAGAAAGATCATGGCATCCCTTCAGCTCAGAATTGTTTAATTCTGGCACCCATAATTCTTTAATTCAAATTCTTTTGTACCATGATCTTGTCCATTAAAAAATCACAAGCTGGCAAATACATCCTCTATAGCTTACCCGCTTCTCCTAGCTACTCTGCTGAAATATGACTTATGCCATATGTACATTTATCCCTTGTTGTTGTTGTGTGCCTTCAAGTCATTTCTGACTTACGGTGAACCTAGGGGGACCCTATCACAGGTTTTCTTGGCGAGATTTGTTCACAGGGGTTTTGCCACTGCCTTGAGGCTGAGAAAAGTCACCAAGTGGGTTCCCATGGCTGCACAGGGATTCGAATCCTGGTCTCCCAGAATCCTAGTCCCAGCGCTTAAACCACAAAGCCATGTTGGCTCATGCTGAATTTGAGTTCTATCCAAAAAGTAAACCCTGCAGTCTCTTGCATTTAAAGAATGAAAAAAACCATGAATGTTAAATCTTATATGACTTTTCACATCTTGTATAGCTTGACTGAAGTACAGACTGTTTTCCCATCTTTCTCTTTTTCTGTACCCCGACTCAATGCAGGGCTTGCTTACTGCCGGCACTTGTCCACAGTTCGGACACACTTGTCTGCTTTGGTGAATCACACAATCATCCCTCCGGATAAACCCACAAATGCTGCAGGGGGGCTGACAAAAGAGGTCTGGAGCAAATATCAGAAGGATAAGAAGGTAAAATGCTGTCATTCCCCCACTCCTGTTTCTTTCCTCTCTCTCAAACTGCCTCTCATGAGCTGCATCTGCACTGGAGAAATCATGCAGCTTGGCACCACTTTAGCTGCATGGCTCCATGCTATGCAGTTCTGGGATTTGTAGTTTGTTGTAGCACCAGAGCTCTCTGATAGAGAAGGCTTAATATCTCACAAAACTACACATCTCAGAGTTCCATAGCATGGAGCCATGGCAGTTAAAGCAATGTCAAACTGCATTATATCTGCAGTGCAGATGCAGCTATATACCATTCCTCCACAACATTAACAAAGGCCAGAGACACAAAAAGTAGTATAGTAGTGCACCCATGTATCTACACATGCACACACATATAGAGTCAAACTGCATTATATCTGCAGTGCAGATGCAGCTATATACCATTCCTCCACAGCATTAATAATAATAATAATAATAATAAGAAGAAGAAGAAGAAGAAGAAGAAGAAAAGCCAGAGACACAAAAAGTAGTATAGTAGTGCACCCGTGTATCTGCACACGCACAGACACATAAACTGTGTTATATCTGCAGTGCAGATGCAGCTATATACCATTCCTCCACAGCATTAAGAAAAGCCAGAGATGCAAAAAATAATATAGTAGTGCACCCATGTAGTGCACCCATCTATACATGCATAGAATCATAATTGGACACATGATTGGACACATGCACAACTACATAAACAACTACATAAACAACAGCATGCATAATAGCACACGCAAAAGGCACACAAATCCAGCCCTTGCACTTTTGACATTTCACAACTATTTGACTCCACTGTTCTTATGGTTTTCCCTATTTGGACCCAGATAGAGCCTAAATAGCCAGACCCAAGAGGAGACCAAAGATGTGCAGAAATCAATAAGAATAAAATCTTGAGAAAAATAACTAAAAAGTCAGGGACACCAAAAAGCAGCCTAGTGCAGGTTGACTGTGTTGAGTAGCCACAAAATGCTGAGTGTCCAGTGCTGGGGTAGGGAATGAAAAACAGCTTAGGAAAAGAGATTCAGATTTATTTGTCTATGGGACATTGTTCATTACAGAACGCTGTTAATCCATAGTGTTAACATTATGTAATATGTAACACAGTAATAACACCTGGACAAATACATTTGTCTGCTAAAACAAATCAAAGACAAGCAGAACAGTTACTGACATGTGGTAATGGAATAGCATGAATGATTGATGATTGAAGATTGATATTGATTATTCTAGGCTGCATCAATAGCAGTGTAATATCTAGATCGAGGGAAATATTCCCTTGCTGAAGTACCATATATACTCAACTATAAATCAACCTCATGTATAAGTCGAGGGCAAGTCTTGGGACCAAAATTATGGATTTTGCTATGACCCGTGGATAAGTTGAGGGTAAAACTTAGGAGCATATAGCAAAGGATCTAAAGGATGAAGCAAAGCAAAACAATGTCAAAGAACTTACAGAATTTCCAGCAAACATAACTCTTTGTGCTTACTCTTAAGGCTGGATGGAGGGGGTCAGTGCTTCCAGGACAGATTATATGCTTGCTTTTCACCAGGGGATGGTTCCTTCTTTTAAATAAGAGTTAAAGATACAGTACTTCCATTGATCCATAGATAAGTCAACTCAGGTATTTTGGGTCAATTTTTGACTTAAATTTCCAGTATATAGTGTGTTCTGGGAGTTGTAGTCCAAAAGGTCACTTTTCCATACTCTCAGCACAGTTTAGAGTGAGATGCAATGCAGTTTTCAGGAAGAAGCCATGGCTAGCTGGCTGGAACACTTTATGAGAGAAATTCATTTTGCAACATTTTCTTGCACGTCTCACTTGTTCTGTCTAGCATTGTGGCTTTGTGTGTGTGTGTGTGTGTGTGTGTGTGTGTGCTATGATTTTGGGGAGGAGAGGGCCTTTGCCAATTTTCTCATAACTTATATTTCTTTTTTGTCATGTTAGAATTACAGAGAATTGGAGCTGCTGAGACGAGTTTACTATGGTGGCGTGCAGCACGAAATCCGAAAGGAAGTTTGGCCGTTCTTGCTGGGGCACTACAAGTTTGGCATGAGTAAGAAGGAGATGGACAGGGTGGGTATTTGCACCAAAATTGAAAGGAGAATATTTGGAAGCAGGGTATGTTGTCATTCATTGACGCGTGACCTGAAGGTGCATGCACACACAGACACACATGTCCCCCAATACTCACTTTTTAATGGTTCCTTGAGGACAGGAAGACTTTGTGGTAGATCACCAGCAAGCAGGAGGTCCTAGGTTCATTCCTTAGCATGCTAACTTAGATACAGTGGCCATGCTTGCAGGGAATTCTCGAAGCTGTTGTCCACACAAGAAAATTTGCCGCCTTCTGAATAACACTGACCCACATCACATCTTTGCTTCATGTCTATATGTTCCATTTTTTCTTTTACCATTTCCAGCTTTCCATAATTCATGCTTCCCACATCCCATGTTTCTATTATATGTGTTGTGAAGTTTTGAACTTTCCTTTCACCTCTGAGCATGTCAGCAGCTGAACATCCTTTCAGCTTGAATCCCATTTTATGGTTAGACACAGCACTACTTCTACTTGTCTTTGACTCTTCCCCAGAGGAGAAGGTTGAGTGCCTTCCAACCTGGGAGTCTTATCTTCCAGCACTATCTCTTGTTTCAGTTTGGATCATCTCATCCAAGGGTTTTCTTTTTATTATATGAATAATAATTTTATTAAACATTTAACACACACACACACACAAAACAACAACCATTAATCCAATACATACAAATACATACCGACATATTAAAATAAATATTAACATAAAAACCATCCACTCAAATCATAGTAGATCAGTACTGATGGACCTCAACTTTCAATATCACCATACTGTTACATTTGTAATCCAGTTTATATAATTCTTCCAATCCAACTCTCTCTCACACTACTCTACATAACCTTACATTGTCCCAAATTCTCTTCCTTAACATCTAATCTGGGTTAAACCTTCCCCTTTCATCTCTAACTCCAATCTTTTTCTTCTTATCCTCTTCCTTCCCCACTCCATGGCTACTCCATGGCTACTCCTAGCCTTCTTCTTATTCCCTCCTCCTTCTCTCTCCCATCATAGGGTTGCAAGGTAGGAGTGATTTACCATTGTCTTCCTCTGCACAGTACTAACTTCCATTGTCATTGTCTCTAAAAGATTCATTGCAGTGTCACCCCTTCACTACTGCTGCTGTTGAGTAGCAGTTTGGCACATTTAGGGCCTTTGCAGACTGCCAGAAATAGTGCAAATTGAGTCCACTTTAAGGGTTAGGGTTAGGGTTAGTGCTAGGGAGTCATGGGAATTGTTGTTTTTTTCCTGAGACATTGAGCCTTCTCTGTCAGAGAGCTCTGGTGCCACAATAAAATACAGTTCCCATGATTCCCTAACCCTAAAAGCGGACTCAATTTGCACTATTTCTGGCAGTCTGCAAAGGCTGTTAATTCAGCTCTTCGGAAAAAGCTGATCTGACATGGGCGACCCTACCACAGTGGTTCCCAAATTTTGGTCCTCCAGATATTTTGGACTTCAGCTCCCAGAATTCCTGATTGTTGGCCAAGCTGGATAGGGCTTCTCAGAATAGTCCAAAATACTTGAAGGACTGACGTTTGGGAAACTCTGCCAGTTGCACTGTTACCATCAGCATAGACTCTTGCCCCTCAGAAGTACACAGTTCCACCATCATAGAAGGGAGTGCCAAGTGGCCAAGATGACTAAACTGACACTGTCATGAGACAATGTGGCTCATTGGCAAAGACAATCATGCTTGATAAAGTGGAAAGGAGTAGGAAAAGAGGAAGACTGCATTACAGGTGGATTGATTCAATCAAGGAAGCCACAGCCCTGAGTTTGTAGGATCTGAGCAGAACAGCTGATGTCTGGGGCTCTTGGAGGTCTCTCATTCATTTTTCTGTAAGTTGAAATCAAACTGCTAGCAAGTAACAGCTACAGCCTTACAGGGTTGTAAATATTGCAACTAGAAAACCTGCAGTCCCTTGAAAATTTGAAAGTGATTTACAGACATTTCCTATTTTTTTATTAAATTTTATTGAAATATTAAAAAACATACAAACAAAATAAAACAAATAAGACTTAACAAACAAACACATCAACATATAGTACACAACACTAAAAATTACTTCCTCACTTCTGCTTCTAGAGAACCTTTATAAAAGTCTATATTATAACACTATAACTGCTTTATCATTTATATAGAAAAATACATCCGAAACTATTTAAATATTACATTTCCCTTCCCAAGGTACAATCGTAAACCCCTACTGAGTTCAACTCTATATAATTTTAATTTTAATAATCTTTTAACCTTTCTAAACTGTCTTGCCCAACTATATCAACCATTTTAAATTATTCAAGTAAACATACCAGATGTTTACCAGACCTAAGTTTACATGTTATCCAATATACTACTACATAGTTAATAGATAAGACATTTCCTATTTTATTATTAATACTTGTAAGTTTGTGCAACAGTTTGAATGAGTACCTTATCTTTGCTAGGATCGAGCTTCCTTCTTTCCAGGTGAAGCTTCAGAGAAACGAATGGGAAAATCTTTGATCTTTTCATCAGTAACAGACATTTTCCTGTCTGTGTGAAATTCAGAATTGGGGTGGAAATGTGCTGCCATACTTTAATACAAAAGTGTTCAGAATTTCCAAACAAATATGTGACTACAGGCATCTTTTTAGTAGTCATACCTCTTCAAATTTTGCAATGCAACATTCTGCTTAAAAAATCTGGATGTGAGAAAATGTGTAGGTAATGCAAGCAGTAGGGGAAGTTGACCACCCATCACCACAAATATCTTATAGTATGGAAAATGCTCACTAAAATTCATGGGACAAAATGAGAACATGAGAGAAACCAAAACTTTCAGAGGGTAGGATTCAGAGATATAACCATGCTAGTCTAGAATATCAGTATGCAAAGGGATCTTACAGCTCCTTTGAGACTTAATGGTGCAAAAGAAGTTGTAGATAAGCTTTCATAGACTTGGTCTACTTCCTTAGATGCATAGAATGAACTGGTGCCCAGGAAGGACCGTTACATAGACTGTATAAATAGATATAGAAATGCAAAACTTGTGGGTATGGTGATGAGAAGGCAAGTCCAGTGAAGGGCAAAACGCAGGAGGAAAGATGTTGCCTAAGGCCAGGGTGGGTAGATGACCATATGAATGGTGGAGGGAGTTTTGGATTGTGGTGTGTGCAAGCTGAGGATCAGAAAGATGTGATGAACTAGCTAAGGAAGCCCTCAAGAGTCTAGGTGTTAACCAGTGTTAACCAGAGAAAGGGAACACTGAATTAGAATATATCTATGATCTCAAATCCATCAACAGTGAGTTAAACAGACAGTGGCTTCCTAGCACACTACACATATTATCTTTATTTTCTCTCTTACTCTTTGCACAGGCGGATGAGGAAATTGTACTCCGATATCAGAAAGTGATGGCTGAGTGGAAGGCCTGCGAGGTGATTGTGAAGCTCCGGGAGAAAGATTCGCAAACGGCCCCCAAGTTTTCTTCTGGCAGTAGCATAGACAGTCATGTCCAGCGGCTGCTCCATCGGGACTCCACCATCAGCAACGATGTAAGTCACTGAGTCTCACCAGCTCAACCTGTTTCACATCTAACTGGGATCACAGCAACATCAGAAGACCCTGGCAGGATCTGAGTAAAGGTCCATCTTACTGCTCCAGGAATAAACATTATGATATCCTCCAGTTGCTTAGCACTATACCTTCCATCAACTCCAGCATCCAGTTTGTGGGAGTTATAGTCCAAAGCATCTGGAGGACCTCATATTGCCTAACATCATCTAGTTCAGTGGTTCCCAAACTTCAGTCTCCAGATGTTTTGGACTTCAGATCCGAGAATTCCTAACCATTGGCCAAGCTGGCTAGGGCTTCTGAGAGTTGAAGTCCAAAACATCTGGAGGACTAAAGCTTAGGAACCACGATCTAGTTGAACTTCCCTGTTTGCTGACACTAGCCAACCAGAAGCTTCTGGGAAGCTCAGAAGTAGGACAGAAAGTAGGCCTTTGCTCAGACTTTGGCAGAAAAATTCAGCAGCTTCCAAAATCCCTTGGCTGGCATGACCGCTGGCTTTTTCTCTCACTAGCCTCCTATTGTCTGTGTCTCTTCTCCTGTCAGTGGCTTGGCATTGACCTTCTTGGAGAGGCCAGAGGTTGAATTGGGGACATTGAACATGTAAACCATGTTCACCACTACAGAGCTCCAACCCCTGATATACAAACTTAATTAACCAAGGTACATCTAGCCCAGTTTTGTCTAACAGGAGATCTTGTAGCACCTTTGAGACTAACTGAAAGAAAGAAGTTGGCAGCATGAGCTTTCGTAGACTAAAAGTAGACGTAAGTCTATGAAAGTTCATGCTACCAACTTTTTCCTTTTACTTAGTCTCAAAGGTGCTGCAAGATCTCTCTACATACTGATTCTGCAGACTAACACGGCTATACCTTTGCATTCTACCACAATGAGTACAGCTGGTTCTCCAAGGTCTCAAATCAGGACTCTTTTCCATACCATCATCCGTGAAGCTCCATGGGATTGAAACTGGCACATGCAACATGTAAAAGCATCAGTAAAACTTCCCTCCCAAAAATCAGAGCCTGGGAAAGTTTTTTTTTAAATGCAGCTCCTTGAATTCCCCAGCTAGCAGGTCCTCTCCCCATGAATGTGTGGACCTTGCCAACTGGTATTCAGAGGTACCGCTGGCACTTGTTTGAATGTCTTCCCATTTTTATAAAGATTTTTCTTGTGCTTGGTGCAGACCTTGAAGTTACTGTGAGCCTGCTGAGACATCCTCTGACATTTGCAGGAGCACAGAAAGACTTGAATTAGAACTAGATGGCATTGTACTACCTTTCGACATGGAAGTTCCATTTTGCTATTGTGGTCACTAGGGATGCATCGCCACTGTAGAAATAATGCAGTTTGACACACTTTAACTGCCTTGGTTCCATCCTCCAGGATCCTGAGATTTGTAGTTTGGTGAGGCACCAGCACTCTTTGACAGAGAAGGCTAAAGACCTTGTGAAACTATAAATTCCAGGATTAATTTATTGTAGCATAGGCTTCATGGATTTCAATCTGCTTCTTGAGATGCATTGATAAAATACAGTGTATGCCACAAGTATTTAAACACAGTTGCATAGCTCAGTCTTTTAAAAACCACTAAATTTACCCCCTACCCCACTTTCCTTTTTGTACTGAAACACATTTATCTCTTTGGTAACTGTATTCTTATTCTGAAGTGAATATTTGAATGTTTTCAGGTCTTCCTCTGCAGGATTCTTGATCCTTCCTCCCCTCCCTTGCTCCATTCCTGCAAATCTTCACATACCTACTGGATTCTTTAATGCTATTTTAATCTTTCTCTGTGGCCACCATCTTGCCCTTCAGGTGTTTATATCTGTTGAAGAAATGGATTCAGCAGAGCAAAACCCAAAGGCACAGGAAGATTCCTCCATGGTGGGTGGTTGCATCGATGCGCCAACGGTGATTGTGGCAGTGGAGCAACAACAGTCAGTAGAGTTCGACTCCCCAGACTCGGGGCTCCCATCTTCCCGGAATTACTCGGTCACTTCAGGCATCCTCTCCAGCATTGATGATGGGCAGAGTGTCTGCTTTGAGGATGGGACTGAGGAGGAAACTGTCTCTGATCCACAGAGGCCAGATCCAGATAACAGTCTGCAAATCAAGGGTTTGGAACCCAAGGAATCGGAAACGGAGGCGCAACTGTGTCCTCAGACGGACTGTAAGCCAGTGGCAGAGGAGAGCATCTCTGTGTGTTCGGCAGCTTATACGGTAGGTGATTGCTAGGGATCAGTACAGGTGTGTTTTTGTGTTGAGGATAGAGATCTAATTTGCTTTCTATTGTGCGTGCCTATCCAAATACTGCATTTGTCCCCTGACTCTTTTCTGGATTCTGTTACCATCTGTTAAAAAGCTGGATGGATGATGCCATGGATCAGGGTATGAGTGGGGTTGCAGGGCAAAAACAGAAGTAGGGGTGGCTATGGTAAAACACAAATCAAAATCACAGGAAGAGGCAGCAGTCAGCACCAAAGCAAATCAAACTGTAGTTTTTTGTGGGTTTTTCAGGCTATGTAGTTGTATTCTAGAAGAGTTTCGCCAGCAGCTGTGGCTAGTATCTTCAGAGAATGCTGGCATGGAAGTGAGTGGTGTGTGTGTGTGTGTGTGTGTGTGTGTGCGCGCACACACACACACACACACACACATATATATATATATACACACACACACACTGTGTGACTCTTGGTTAAGAGGAAGTGATTTACATGTTAATCTGTGTGTTCTATTGTTGGATGGTAAGGCTGTTGGTGCGGCTGTGGACAAGTCTACACAGGGACCACCAAACACAGTATTCAAACACAAGTCAAGGAACATGAGAGAGACCGCGGTCTGGGTCAGCCAAAAAAATCAGCAGTAGCAGAACACGTTACAAACCATCCTGAGAATAAAAATGCTATTTGAAAACACTGAAATTCTGGACCATGCCAACAACTAGCAGGTCAGAATGCACAGGGAAGCCATTGAAATCCAAAAACACCTAGACAACTTCAACAGGAAAGAATCCTGAAAGTAAGCAAAGTCTGGCTGCCAGTCCTGAAAAACACCAAAATCAAGACCCAACAAATGCAAATGAATACAGGGTCAGGGGTTTCCCCAATAGATAATGGATAACTAACTAAACAAATCCTCCTTGCATATCCTCCCACCCTGAGGCCTTGCCATTCAACAACAGAACAACACACAGATTAACATGTAAATCACTTTCTCTCAACCAAGGGCCACACTATGTATATACACCCCACTCACTTCCATGCCAGCATTCTCTGAAGATGCCAGCCACAGATGCTGGCAAAACCTCAGGAATAAACTCTTCTAGAACATGGCCACATAGCCTGAAAAACCCACAAAAATTATGGATGCTGGCCGTGAAAGCCTTTAACTTCACAAATCAAACTGCTTTCAAAGCATGTGACTGCAAAATTCATGTCATAGAAAGCAATATACAGGCATGCCTCTGTTACCAAAGCCTCTGACAGAGAAGCTCCTTTTTACAAAGTATTTTTTTTTTTTGCCTGTCCCGTTCCCCTTTCTCCTCATCCTTCCATCCTAGCTACTACGTTTTTTTTAGCAGCATCAACATTTGGATAATGTTTAAAAAGGGCTGGAGAAACACAGATGCAGACCTCCAGTGCTGCGTTACAGCAGCACGTCTGCAATAAGCAATGCAACTCCCTTCATCTGGGAAACATTGGGATTATATTCTAGTCAATCTTACCGCAGTTGTGTATGCTTTGCCTACAACTGGCAAAGTAAGCAGGAGACGCATCCTCCCTGAGCATGCATGAACAGCAAAACAGAGAGAAAAGGGAGAGCAAATAAGTCTGCTTCACCAGCCAACCACATAAAAGCATAGCTAGGGTCCTGGGAAGTTGAAGTCCAAAACATATGGAAGAGTAAAGATTGAGAACCACTGGTGTACCTAAGCCATATTACATACAGACACACTTCCCTGTGCCAGGGATGATGCTGGTTATGTTGAGTTCTCTTCCTACAGTATGAGCGTTACAGTTGAAGTATGTAGAAAGATCTCATAGCACCGTTGAGACTCACTTAAATAAAGAAGTTGGCAGCATGAGCTTTCCTAGACTTCAGTCTACGTCCTCAGATGCATAAGTAGACTGAAGTCTAGGAAAGCTCCTGCTGCCAACTTCTTTCTTTCAGTGAGTCTCAAAGGTGCTACAGGAGCTCTCCAGATACGGATTCCACAGACTAACACAGCTATATCTTTGAATTCTATCACTACGAGTATATAGGTCAGTGAATTAATTGCAGAACTGAATTGATTCTACATGCAATAACCACAGAAACCTGAACTTTTCTTTATGCAAAATAAAGAAAATACGAAAATAAAAATGTAGTTACTCCTTGAGCTTAAAAGACATTAGTTTGGGCTGAAGGTCTGCACTGTCTGGGTTTGGGGTTTTGTCTTTGTATGTAGTAACAGCAACCTTAGTGGCATCTCTTACCTCATTCCCTTGTAGATACTTGTATTTAAAAAGCAAACATCCTACCCCCATGGAGATGGATCATAGATACCTTCATCTGAGATGGAACAGATCATGCTGAGTTTTGCTCAGCAACGCATTGATGACTTTTGTTTGTATCTTCTAGATAGAAATGTTGGACACCGTGGCCTTAAACTTGCACAGAATTGATAAAGATGTACAGAGGTGTGATCGAAACTATTGGTATTTCACCGCTGAGAACCTTGAGAAACTTCGAAACATTATGTGCAGGTAGGTTAATCTTAGTGTATGGTGAGGTTCAGGTTATAAGGTGAAGGGGTAGAGCCTGGGAAGGAGCTTGGAACATGAAATTTAAACACGCTAGTTTGAAGGACAGAGCCTGGCTGTGCCTGGTTTTTCCCAAGGATGTTTTGGGACTCCTTTGGACTGGCTCAGTGTAGCATTATTGTTACAATTCCCACAAGCTTTCAAAAATATATATTTATTATTCTTGGATTGGTGTCCATCTGTCTCAGTTATTCTTTCCCAGAAAGTGTATGGGTGCATCTACAGTGGGCCCTCTACATTTGCTGGGGTTAGGAGCAGTGGACCCCTGTGAAAGTGGAAGACCCACAAATAAAAAACCCACTATTTTTTTTTCTACCTGAGAGAACACCTATTTAGGAATCTCTGGGTCCTCCATTGCAACTCTGTGGTCATCCTCCAACCAAATTTGACCATAGAATCATGCTGGAGGACCTACAGATGCCTATAGAAGTGTTTTCTTTTGGTATCTCTAGGTCCTCCATTGCAACTCTGTGGTCACCCTCCAACAGAAGTTGACCATAGAAACATGCTGGAGGACCTACAAAGAGTATTGTTTTCTCTAGGAATTTCTAGGTCCTCCATTATGACTCTTTGGTCAGCCTCTGGCAAAGTCACGCTTGGAGGACCTAGAGATTCCTAGAGAGAACATATTACTCAAATCCATAATTAATCAAATGCACAAAAGTCAAAGCTGCAAATGTGGAGGGTTGACTGTACATTGTAGATATAATGCAGTGTGACGCCACTTTAACGGCCATGGCTCCACATCCTAGAGAAACCTGGGATTTGTTGTTGGGTGAGGCACCAGCCCTCTTTGGCAGAGACGGCTAAAGACCTTGTAAAACTTCAAATCCCAGGATGTCACTACAGCACTTAAAGTGGTGTGAAACTGCATCATTTCTGCAGTGCAGATGCACTCTGAGTTAATCAGTGTGTAGTCTTTTTTTTAACAAGAAGGAAGGATCAAAATAGTCCATCTGAGCTGGACTTGACAGCTCTTCCAATTGAGGACACCGTTGAACCAAAGTCAGACACACACACGCACACCATGCCTACCAATGCTGCCCCTTGACAATATCTCTTTGCTGTACATGTTGTTGCATCACAACACAGTCATACTCAGAAGCAAGACCCATTCATCTCAGTGGGATTTAGGACTTTGTAAATAAGTTTAGGTTTGCAAAAAGACTTCTCTAGGCATTAGTAGGTCCTCCAGCACGATTCTGCGGTCAAATTCTGTTGGAGGTGGACCACAGAGTTGCGATGGATTAATACATAATAAATACATAAATAGGGACTTGGTTCAAATAGGATCCTGTTTTATTTGGAGATTCCTCCTGAAAGAATTCCCTAAACTAAACTCAGATAATGCCAGAATACGCCAGAAATGTATTCCAGTCAAAAGAGGTGGCTTGAGGACCTCCTTCCCTCCGGCTTTTGTTGTTTGATAATCCAAGTGATTTTTTTTAATGTTAATAAGACATATTTTAGTATGTCATTCTCTCTCTTCCCCCTTCATTTGCAGCTATGTCTGGGAACATTTAGATGTTGGCTACGTCCAAGGAATGTGTGATCTTCTGGCTCCTCTCATGGTTATACTTGACAAAGGTAAGAATGCTATATAGTATCTTCATGGTCTTTCTCTGATCATTTGTCAACAGCAACATGGCGTAGTGGTTTGAGTGTTGGACTACAACTCTGGATACCAGGATTTGATTCCCACCTTGGCCAAGAAACCCCCTGGGTGATGTGGGGCAAGTCACACTCTCTCAGCCTCAGGTGAAGGCAGTGGCAAACAACTCTTGAGGACACCATTGAACCAAAGTCAGACACACACATGAACAACTCTTGCCATGATAGTGTTGCCTTAGGATCGCCATGAGTTGGAAACACTTGAAGGCACACACAACAACATGCCTATTTTATGTCATATCTACCAATAGAGCTCTCTCTCACCTATTTTTCAAACTTTATTTAGCCAAAAATGCCCCATTGTACACACAAAGGGCATCAGGTGGCTTGGGGGAATCCGGATGTTTGCAACCTCAGTGATTCAGGAGTGTGATAATGGGAAAGTTAATGGGGCTTGTAGTTTCTCATTTCAGGTTTTGCTTGTGTGTTCAGTTGGATGGTTTAAAATGGATTTATCGCATTGATTTTTGACCAAACGTTTCTGTCTTACAACTAAGAGTAAATTGGCTTTCCCACAAAACAAGTAATATAGGCTGTGCTATTGCAAAGTTATCTCAAAAGGGTTTATTGGTACCGAGATTTAGCTTAATAAAAGTGCTTGATCAGTTGGATTAGGATGCAAATCTAAATCCTGTTAAGGCCAGATGAACTCAGCAGGGCTTGATCCTGCATAAGCATAGTGTAGTATGTAGAGAGATCTTGACGTATCTGTGAGACTAACTGAATTAAAGAAGTTGGCAGCATGAGCTTTCTTAGACTAAAGTCTACTTCCTCAGATGCATATAGTGGAGAGGAAACCAAGGACAGATATATATTTATATATATGCCATTGGTATGTGAGAATGTCAGTGTATAGGATTGGGCTGTTCATTCATGAGAAGGCAGATTAATAAATGTCTTTTTATGGCCATAGTTCACACAAGTTAAGAGCTCTTTGGGTTTTATTTCAGATGAGTTGGCATATAGCTGCTTCACCCATCTTATGAAAAGAATGAGCCAAAATTTCCCCAACGGAGGTGCCATGGACACACATTTTGCAAACATGCGGTCCCTTATCCAGGTAAGCCTTGGTAGCAGCTAGAAGCTCAGTCCTACACAGTTGTCCAGTTTAGTATTTAAAATGGGCAGAAAAAGTGTGTCCCTCCAGTGATGGCTGGACTGCAACATCTTCCATCAAACAGCATAACCAGTAGGAAGGAATGCTGGGAGTTTCAGTCAAACAACAACTGGAAGGCCATACTTGAATTAAAAGAATTGTAGCTTCTTCCTTTTTTGGCAACAAAAATATTGACCACGGAAGTTGTACATGAATTCAACCACCTGGAAATTGAACTTCTTGTCATTCATTGCCTGTTTGAACAAAAATGGCTCTGCTGGGTCTCATATGTTCTGAAACTGTCCCCAGGCCAACTGGATGGGCATCATAGTGGTCATTTTGGTACAAAATGATTTTTGGTAAGGGGGCATCAGAAGGCGGGTGGCCTCCAAAAGACCCCCTTGAGTGCCACTTGCAATCTGTGACTGTTGCTGAATCCTCCAAGAAAACCAGAGGCACCTTAGAAACTGCAAAGCCGAGGCTCTGCCACTCAGGGTGCATCTACACTGTAGAATTAATGCAGTTTGACACCACTTTAACTGCCGTGGATCTCTCCCACAGAATCCTGGGATGTGTAGTTTGGTGAGGCACCAGCACTCTTTGGCAGAGAAGGCTGAAGACCTTGCAAGACTCCAAATTCCAGGATTTCCTAGGATGATGTTACAGGACTTAAAGTGGTGCCAAACTGCATTGTTTGTACAGAGTAGATGCACCCTAATTTAACAAAGTTCTCTCCATCTTCGGCTTCCGTGAATTCATAGGCAACAACTTTTGGGGATAGCCTTATAATTCCTTTTTCTATGCTGTGGTCCATTGTCTTGGATTGTCAAGATTAAAATCAGAAAGCTTTGGGAGTCAGTGATCAAGAAGCTGACTGTGTTTTTGTCTGATACTCTCAATTCATCAAAATAAGACCTGAAACATTTCCAATTCTGTCACAATTCCGTTTTATGTTGTGGTTGATAATAATAATAATATTTCTTCTTATTATTTAAAGATTCTGGATTCCGAACTCTTTGAACTGATGCACCAGAATGGAGATTACACTCACTTCTACTTCTGTTACCGCTGGTTTCTTCTGGACTTTAAAAGAGGTACCTTTTTTGCACCTAAGAGTGATTCTACAGAGTTTGGAAGGGATGAAAAATGCTGCTCTTTTTTGGACCACAGCTCTCAGAAACCCCAAGCCATGCTGGCTGGAGGGGGTCTGGAAGCTGTAGTTTAAAAGTAACTCATCCAAACTCTGATCAGATAGCCTCATAATATTTTAGAGTTTGGAAAGGATATTAGAGATCATCTAGTGGTTCTCATACACCAGGGGGACACTAGGTTTTGTAACACAAAAATTGTGGAATTATTTTAGTTACAGCAATGCAGTTTATTGTCAGTAATGCTATTGCAATTTTAAAACTGCTTATCTGTGTTGTAAGTAGCAATACAATTTATACAGCAGATCCTTGGTGCCCATTGGGGTTTGGTTCCAGGATCCCCCATGGATACCAAAACCCATAAAGTCCCATTATGTACAATGACGTGAAAAATTGTGTTCCTCATATAAAACAGCAAACAGAAAGGTTTGCTTTTTGGAATTTTGGGGGGAATATTTTGAAACCGTGGTTGGTTGAATCCGTGGATATAGAGAGTTGATTGTCCTCACCAGCATTATTGCAAACTTCAACAGTTAATGGAATTATTTTTGCTTGTTTCCATTTGCAATGTTTGTGTCCTTAAAGTTATAAAAAGTGAAGGTAAAGGTATCCCCCGTTGACAAGGTTGTCAAATCATGTCCGACCATAGTAAATTATAAAATAAGAGAGCCAGTGTGGAATAGTGGTTTGAGCCTTGGACTGTGACTCTGGAGGTCTGGGTTCGAATCCCCACTCAAGCATGGAAACCCATTGGGTGATCTTGGGCAAGCCAAGAAACCTGTCCATGGGGGTTTCTTGCCTTAGGTTCACCATAACTCAGAAACAACTTGAAGATACACAACAACCAGAATATTATGGGAAGAAAAATCCACTAGGCTGACATCCATGCTCAGGCCTTATCAAACAGAATGGAGTGGCAGAATCCTCTGATATTAAAGCCTTTTTTAAAATAGATATTTATTGAATTTTAAGACAGATGTATTAACTTTAAAAATATACAGAGACAGACAGACAAATATGCTTGCATACAAATCTAATATAATTATACCTTATTCTTACATCACAATTTCTTGGTTTCGTAACTTCTTAACTTTCTTTTGTGATGAATCTACTTCTCATTTACCAGCTTTCATGCTAAAATAGAACTTCTAATCGAGAAGGAAAGAGGGAGAGGAAAGAGGAAAGGTAGAAGGTGATAAGGAAGGTGGGATATAAAGAAAGAGATAGAAGAGAGAGAGTGTGAAAAGAGAAAGGGGAAGAGAAAGTGAAGAAAGGAAAAAGAAAGAGTGTGAAAGTTGATATTAAAATCTAGTCAATGGGTGACTCATCACACGACATAATCATTTTTGGACTACAATTCCTTGAATCCCTAGCCAGCTTCCATGCTGGCTGATGGGAATTGTGATCCCCTTCACTTGACTTCATGCATCAAACACAAGAGATGGTACCTGGGATCTTATGCATGCCAACCATGCCCTCCATCACTATGAACTCATCCTCAGGGACTTTTTATAACTTGATGATCCCCCATGATGGGGAAAACTGTTGACACTAATGCGCTTGAGTAATTGGATGCTCTTTGTAATGTTTATTCCTCCCATTCAGAATTGTTGTACGAGGATGTATTTACAGTGTGGGAAGTTATTTGGGCAGCAAAGCACATCTCTTCAGAACATTTTGTCCTTTTCATTGCCTTAGCACTGGTGGAGGCCTACCGAGAGATTATCCGCGATAACAACATGGACTTCACCGATATCATCAAGTTTTTTAACGGTAAGGGAGCAAAGTTCGGAGTGGCGGCGGTGGTGGTTTTTCCATATATTGCTTTCAAGATCTAAACATCCCCTTTTCCTTTGCCGCACAAGAACACAAGCTTTCTATCTTTGTTTTAAGCAATTGAGAATCTGAAGGAACGTTTTGTGCTCATGCCAGAACATAGAATCATAGAATCATAGAATCCTAGAGTTGGAAGAGACCCCAAGGGCCATCCAGTCCAACCCCATTCTGCCATGCAGGAACTCAAAATGAAAACATCCCCAACAGATGACCATCCAGCCTCTGTTTAAAGACCTCCAAAATAGGAGACTCCACCACCATGTCCGAAAAAAAAGGGAACAATAAGTTTGCTTCCACTCACTGTCATCCCAGACTGGTCCAGTTCTAGGATGCCTTATATTTTAGACAAGTCCCATAGTCACAGTGTGAGTTGCACAAAAGCCTGCGATGAATAATAAATGAAATACAGGGCCCTTGTTATCTGCCGGGGTTTGGTTCCAGGACCCCCCCATGGATACCAAAATCAGCAGATGCTCAAGTCCCATTATGTACAATGGTGCAGTAAAATGGTGTCCCTTATATACAATGGCAAAAGCAAGCTTTGCTTTGGGATATATATGTGTGTGGATATATGCGCACATACAAACGGAGGGCCAACTGTAAGTATGTATATATATATCCACATACAGTAGGTGGATATATGCACACATACAGTCGGCCCTCCGTTTTCGCGGGGGATCTGTTCCAGACCCTATCCCCATGAAAACTGAGACTTACCGATATTCAAGCCCCATAGGCTGGAATCGGGCATGCCCCATTGATTTAAACAGAGGTCGCCCCTCCATGAATATTGAATACCGTGGCCCTCAAGCCCATGAGAACGGAGAGGCAACTCTGTGTGTGTGTGTGTGTGTGTGTGTGTGTGTGTGTGTGTGTGTATATATATATATATATATATATATATATATATATATTCAAACCCTGGTTGGTGGAATCCGTGGATAAGAAATCCATGGATATGGAAGGCTGACTGTAGTCATCAAAGTATCACAGATAGCAACTAGTGTAAAAAAAAAAGTCAGACTGTATCTCAAACATTAAATCTTAGCTTCATAAAAACATCCAAACTTACCATATATACTCAACTATTCGGTCGACCTCATGTATAAGTCAAGGGCAGGTTTGGGGGCCCAAATTATTGATTTTGACATGACCCTTGTATAAGTCAAGGGTAAAAGTTGGGGGCATGTAACAAAGGAAGCCTAGAAAAATGATACCAAAGAACTTAACAAAATTCCCGCAGGTTTAAAGGCTAGATGGATGAAAGAGTAAAGGGACTCAGTGCTTTGGGGACAGATTACACTCTTGCCTTTCACCAGATATCTCTTTTAAATAAGAGTTAAAACACAGCACTTACATTGACCCGTGGATAAGTCAACTCAGGGTATTGTTGGCTCTCTTCTATGTCTTACAGGCATGAAGCGACAAAAAGCAAAAAAGCCAGGCCCACTAGGGATGCCAACTATCAGCCCTGTCTGAAGCGCTTGACCTCAACAGTGGCTGTTTGCAACAGAGGGCAGAAGCACAAACTCAGTTTGTAGTATTTGGCAGTATTGCACTGACCAACCTTGAATGATGCACAGACACAGTTGGATTCTTCCAAAAGTCCTTGGAGGCTTTTTATCACTTGTTGCCATATCTACAAGTTATATACAAACTCTCCTGTAACTCTCCAACGTTCACTGTCTGATATACAACAATCCATTCCCTACAAACAACACACCAACTCACTCTCTTCAACAAACTACACCTGCCCTGGCTTTTAGAGCTCTTATATACAGAGGTGATACTAAGGGTTGAAACCTGGTGTTTCTTCTCATTTACAGCCATACAAACTTATTTTACACTGTCTTAAAGGAACATGGTTCCCAACAGGTTTTGGGGGGGGGGGTCAATTCTTTGATTACAATTTCTAGACTTATACATGAGTATATACAGTAAGCCCTTTTATATTTCCAGCTAAAAAAGAAAGTCAGATCTGCCTCTCTTGTAGACCTTCTACGTTTGTAGACAGTTCAGGATTCTTCAATGCTTGCAGCAAAGGTTTTAAGCAGGTCAGGTCTGAATAGCAAGACTGTCTGGCAAAGAAAACACGTCCATCCCTTGACCTAAGATTGCAAGATTGTCACCATGCATGTATCGGATTTTGCCAGACATCGAAGCCCAGACACATGCCCAAATTTTGCACCATTGAAACCCGACTTTCCAAATTTTTGTAAGATACTAGGACGAACTTCCTGATGGTAGGATCTGTTCGACAGCAGAAGATGCTGCCTTTGGAGAGTGGTGGAGTCTCCTCCTTTGGAGCATTTTAAACAGAGGCTGGATGGCCATTTGTTAGGAGTGTGTAGATTGTGCATTCTTGCATGGCAGAATTGGGTTGGACTGCATGACCCTTGGGTCCCTTCCAACTCTATGATCCTACGAAATGTAAAGACAGGAATGTGTTGGCAGGATTAATGCATGCATACAGGTCCCGTGTCCTTTCTCTTAACCATATGCACCCATTGAACTTGGACTCACTTATTGAACCATGGTTCAACTTTTTTTTTTATAAAAAAAAAAAGCTGCCTAACCAAAACATACAGCACTTGCTTTAGATCCTTCCCACTCCTTCCTTCTCATATTGTTTTTTAATGAGGGGGACTATATATCTTTTCTGTTCACTTCTTGGAAGCAAGCCCAGTTGAGTTGTGTTCAGCAAAGGAAATTTGCCCACTCCTGTATTTTGTGAAGTTTTATACCAGTGGGATATGCCAGAGGATGACACCTACACCTCTCATTGTGTATTCAGTGTATAGTAAACAGAAATGTATTTCTGATAAAAAAAATGTTTAAATATACCGTATATATTCGATTATAAGTCAACCTCATGTATAAGTCGAGGGCAGTTTTGGGGGCCAAAACCGGGAATTTTGAGATAACTTGAGGGTAACATGTAGCGGCGCATAACAAAGGATGTCAAGGATGAGGCAAAGAAAAATGATGCCAAAGAACGTACAAAATCCCAGCAGGTATCACTGTGATCTCCCTAAAGGCTGGATGGATGAAAAGGGGGTCAGTGCTTCTTTTAGGGGCTCCAAGGATGAATTAAGCTCTCCTCTTTCACCAGGATATGGTTCCTTTTTAAAATAAAGAATTAAAGTACAGTACTTGCGTTAACCCATGGACAAGTCGACCCAGTTTTTTGGGGTCAACGTTTGGTCTACAGTTCCTAGACTTATACATGAGTATACACAGTAATCCTATTAGCGATTTAAAGCGTTAAAATTGAGCCATCCAGAAAAGTGACTTGATATAAATGGCATCAGTCCTGCTCATGTAACTTACTTGCAGACTCTCTCTTTCCTCCTGACCTCTCTCCTCCACACGCTTTCAACCCCATCAGTCTCACAGGCTTTTTGCAAGACTAAAATGGTCAGAGCACATGCAATCCTGGGTTCTGCTTGGAGGAAAGGCATGGTATATGCGTGGGGTTTTGTCCAAATAAATCTCCAAGGTTTATTTGCTTGCAGCCTGCTCCTAATCCCATCACAGGGTTATGTTTAGAGGGACTAGAAAAGAGACCCATGCCCTGTATAATCTCACACATCCTATGAGTGCTGTTGTTTGCTCCTTATTTCTTTGCATTCCCATGCACTGAGCTCTTTCTCTTTGCTTGGAGGCTGTTTCGCTCTCAGGTTTGGGAGTATAGCTCCAGGATGCTGTGGGATTTGCATGTTGCTCCAGGGACAAAGCTCAGGCTTAACCTCTCCATATATATATGGGACCAGTTTGCTGGAGAGGTTTGCTGGAGAGGACCAGTTTGCTGGAGAGGTTAAGCCTGAGCTTTGTCCCTGGAGCAACATGCATATATATCAGGTAAAGGGGTGAATAAGGACTTTGACTCCTAAGCAAGATTATGCAACCTGGCATCCTCCAGATGTTGCAGAATGGCGACTTAATGGTAAGAAATGACAGAGAGGGATAGCAGAGGGCTTCAGGTTGCCTGGGCAAGAGAGAAAATGGCCAGATAAATCACTGTCGTATCCAGAGCTGTGCAAATACTATAATTCCATGGGAGATCAAAAATACTATTGCTAGTCAAAGTTGGAGTGGATTGATGGAATTACTGGGATTTACTTTTGGTGACTTGGTTCATTCAGTGGATCCGTTTAGTGGGATTTAGGGAACCATGCACAAAATTCCATGCATAAAATACCATGCAATGGGAACCATGCAGCCCTCCAGATGTTGTTGGACTGCAGCTCCCAGCAGCCCTTGCCAGCCTTACCAACGGTAAGGTGGTGCTGAGCGTTGCAGTCCAGTGGCATCTGAAGGTTTCCCATATGATTTAATTGAAAGAACTCTGAATGTGATCTTTGACTTGGTTGCAAAGGCCTGCAGCTTGAAGATGCTACATTTTTTTTGGACAGCAGTGCTTCAAATTAGCTCCCCATTTGGCAGTGCCGCCTTGGATTTCTGGGAGTTGTAGTTGAAAGAAAAGGAACTGTTCCAAGCAGTGCGAAGACTAGTTCCAAAATGTGGAGACAATGCCTGTTGAATGTCAGAAGCCACGGGAGGGCAAGGCTGAATGGTGGCCAAGCAAAGGCTCTTGCAAAGCTCACTGCTCCCCCAGTTAACTGGCTGAAGTGGAAACCATTATGCACCATTGCTTAATTGGTATAATCTCCATTAGTAGCAAAATCAAGCTTTTCTGGGGGGGGGGGGGATCTTTAAAATAAATACCAGCATAGCATGCACAGAGTCCTACTAACATTTTATCAACACCCCGTGTTTGTGTGTGTGTTTGCTTTTGTGCAGAGATGGCCGAACATCACAACACCCGGGAGATCCTGAAGATAGCAAGAGATTTGGTCTGTAAAGTGCAAACGCTGATTGAGAATAAGTGAGCCCAGAGGCGAGGAGATGGAGGAGCAACTGGTGTTGCTGGTGAAGCCTTTCTGGGACTTAATGGTGGTGGGGGGGGGAAGGAGATGGGGACAGGGGAGAGCGCTTACCTGCACTGGTCACTTCAACAGATGTTTAAATTGCATCTTCCATGTAATGTAGTAAATACTTCAGATGTTTCTAAGCCTTTAGCACACGTCAGAAAACAAGGGGAGGTTTTCCACAAGGAGAGCAGCCCTGAGGTGTTGTATGCGTGAGTCCTCATCCCAAAAACTCTGAATGTCAGCATCCCCAAATGTTTCTTTCTTATTTTGTGTCTCCAGTCTGTTGCATTTCTCAGTCGCTTAAGTGCCTCCCCGCACTGGGATGCTCAGCCAGCAGGGCTCATAGGAGGAGCAATCTTCCCTCCTATGCCCCCATACCAGTTGCGAGTTGAATCTTGCACTCGAATCTTGCATGTCTTGTCCACTTCTCCTCTAGGTTCACTCCACCCCAGTGGAGACGTAACCAAATGCAGCCTTGGTCACGCAAGAGCATCTCCTGTGTGCAGAAAGTGGAGGTTCCTAAAAGTTTTCTTTCTCCTCCTTGGATGGGAGGGGGTTGTAGGACGTTGTGTAGGTTGAGTCAGGGCCGCCTTTCTCTTATAACCCCCCAGTGCCTCTGCAACTTGTGCAAATGGGAGGCAGTCATCTCCCCCCACTTCTTCCCCATCTCCCACTTCCAAGGCTTACTGGGAAAAGACCAGTGGGAATAAGTGCCAAATACAGGTTTCCCTCTTCCTACGAAAGGGATTTCATACGTCGCTCTGGAATGGTTTGGTTAACCATTCGAAGGGCATCAAGAAAAGAGAGCCTGCCAAATACAGGTTTCCCTCTTCCTATGAAAAGGATTTCCTACATTGCTCCGGGGTGGTTTGGTTAACCATTCTGAGGGCATCACGAAAACAGACCCTGCCAAATACAGCTATGAAAGGGATTTCATACTTCACTCTGGAATGGTTTGGTTAACCATTTGGAGGGCATCAAAACCTGCCAAGTACAGGTTTCCTTCTTCCTACAAAAGGAATTTTGTACTTTGCTCTGAAATGGTTTGGTTAACCATTTGGAGGGCATCAAGAAAACAGACCCTGCCAGATACAGGCTTCCCTCTTCCGACCAAAGGGATTTCATACTTCGGAGGGCATCAAAACCGAGCCTGGTCCATTAAAGGTGGGGGGGAAAAATCAGAGTACAGAACATAGCAGGTATTCTGGGTGATATGCCTAGGTTTTTCTCCATAATATTGAGGGCTATAATTTATTTTTTAAAAGGTTGGGTGCCCAGAGGTTGGGCATTGAATCCAATGGATGTATGGAATACAAGTTGAGAGATGCATCCTTTTCTAGTGCCAGCCTCATGCCAGTCTCAGTTTGTTCTGTCGATCTGCATGATTTGGCAACCGCGAGGAAATGGCATCCTTGGTTTGCAGATCCTTTCATTTCCAGCTTGCTGTGTGTGTATGCGTGCGTGTGTGCGTGTGTGTCCGCATGTGTCCAATTTGGAGTTGAATTTTCTAGCTGCAGCCACCATCCCAAAAGCCTGCATGCTGGCGCAAGAGCCACAGAAAGGGGAGTGGGGCACATGCCCTGAAAGTGTCAATGAGCTCTGTCCAGGTGCTCTTTTTCCCCCTTTGTTTTCCTTGGAATACAAGACAAAACTTTTATCAGGAAACTGACTTCTTTTGTAATGTTGGCATGCTCACTGTCCCTCAGCCCTGCTGTTTGTCGGATCTCCCCTTTTTTCGTGCCCAGCAAGTGTTTGACCCATGCATGGTTCTGCTGGACAGTCTCATGGCAAAGGACAAAATGACGTTCTTATTTCTGTACGTTTTCATTTAGCAGAAAGGTGAGGTTTAAACTCCACGAAAAACCACCCTTGGGTGTCCTTCGCACCAAGGGATAAACGTTTTACAAAACGAAGCACTGCACTGTGTTTTTGGAGAATGTATTATATGACACTTTACTATGTACAAAAAAACAAAACAAAAAACAAAAACAAAACCTACCCAAACCGACAACAAAAAAAATTATTTAATTATCTAACTGTGGAAACTTTGTCGTACCTGTTTATTATAACGTTCTGGCATAATGGTATTTTATGAATATTGTGTACTGCCTTTATTTATTTTTGTCGGGAGCAGAATATTTTCTTTATTGCTCGAGAGTTTATTTATCTTTTAAGTGCAACCTATGGATAAAAAAGAAAAAGGAATACATATCATCTAAAGCTTTTTTTTAATGGATACCATGTGTTCTTTGTCTCTGGTCCGTTTCGTAATGTGCCCCCCATCGTCCCTTTGCAAGAACATTAAGAAAAGTCCGGCCGAAGGACCATCTGCACTGGCAGGAGGCTTCCCACAGCTTGCAAAGCTTCTCGTCCTCTCCGTCTCGTGTTACCAACCCACCTCACCAATCCATTTGTTTACAAGTGGACAGAGAATAGGAATTGACATGGACGTGTCTTGTGCATGAGCAATGAGGACCGCTGCTGGCCTGACTTAAAGAGGTGAGGTGCCCCATTAGGTGCCAAAGGGAGTCGCTCTTCCATCTGGAGGGTAATCCGACTGTTGCTGCGTTGGCACAGTGGGGGCTTGGGGGGTGTCGCAGGTTGTCTGCCGCTCTCCTTGTCTTGGAGAACCAGCTGGGCCCAAATGGTGGAAAGACAGAGTTTCTTTGTAGAGAAATGTTTTGAGCTAGGAAGCGAAGATGCTTTGTAAGATGTTGACGCAAGTGTGCACCCATTTCCTTACTGTCAATACGATGGATTGCAATTCTCCAGGGTGCCCTTCTCTATTTGGAAAGGGTAAGAATCCAAACTGGGACCTTGCCAACGCAAAGCAAATGCTATGCCACTCAGAGTTCCACCCGGACCCAAATGTGGAAGACAAAACTGTGCGTGTATGCTTAGGTAAAGAAGTTGGGGCACAGTTGAATCAACATGTGATACATCTGTTGTTGTTGTTGTTGTCGTTGTCTTCCAGTCATTTCACGTCTTCAAGTCATTTCCAACTTACGGCAACCTTAAGGCGAATCTATCATGGGTTTTCTTGGCAAGATTTGTTCACAGGTTTGTCACTGCCTTCCTTTGAGGCTGGGAGAATGTGACATCACCCAGTGGGTTTCCATGGGCAAGTGAGGACTCGAACCCTGGTCTCCAAAGTCATCCAATGCCCAAACCATTACACCACACTGGCTCTCATCACCAGCCATCAAATCTTTAGCCCAGATGGTTTATTATTAAGAATGGATCATTTTGAACTAGATATCCATCACTCCTAACAGTGGTGTGTCCTCACAAAACTGACCTCCTAAGAAACATGGAAACTCACTGGGGCAACCTTGGGCAAGTCACCCTCTCTCAGCCTCAGAGGAAAGCAATGGCAAAACCGATGTGAGCAAATCTTGCCAAGAAAATCAAGTTTGCCTTAGTGTTGCAATAAAAGCCAGGAACAACTTGAAGCCCTCCCAACAATGACAAAGAAACAGAGTTCTCAGAAAAGTTCAGGGTATCCCAAAGTTTGCAGACGTAAGGAGAGGTGGAATGAATCTCCCCAAATATGAAATCTGAAGGACTATCTGTTGCAGCTTGTCTTTAGGTGCTCCAGAGGATATGACCTGAATCAAAGGGCTCAAATTACAAAGGAGGAGATTTCAACACAGCGTTCCTGATGGTGAGAGCTGTTTGATTTTAGAACAGATTTTTCTTGGAAGGTGGTGGGCTCTCTTTCACTGGAGCTTTTGAAACCTGTCGGGGGCCACCTGAGGATTTTCTGTAATGGCAAGGAGTAGAGTTATATGACCCATGGACCCAGCCAGCTTGATCATTCAGATTCCAGTTAAGGTCCAGCACACTCAGTAGCCATGAAACATGTGTGCAGGGTGTTAGTGTGAAAGGGTCCTTTGGAGGAGGGCATGACTGGCCGGCCAAGAGGAACCCTGAACAGGCTTACTTGTATCAGGAGAGAACAGATCACAACAGAGATAGCATTCAAAGATATAGCCGTGTTAGTCTGTAGAAGCAGTTGTAGAGAGATCTTGTGGTACCTTTGAGATTCACAGAAAGAAATTGGCAGCATGAGCTATTGTAGACTAAAGTCTACACCAGGGGTAGGCAACCTTTCCCCTTTTAGGGCCGAGGGACTTCAGCTCCCAGAAGCCTCAGCCATGCTGGCCAATAGTCCCATGTTAGCCAATAGCTCCTGCGATTCTGGGAGATGAAGTCCCTCGGCCCTTAAAGGGGAAAGGTTGCCTACTGCTGGTCTACTTCCTCAGATGCATATGGACAACAGTGTTGGACATCCGATTTGGACGTCATTAGTACAGGTTGAGTCTCCCTTATCTAGAATTCCAAAATCTGAAATATTTCAAAATCTAAAAAGGTGATCTTCTGAGACTCCAGAACCCTATTTGGGTGTACTTCTGTCAGGCAAGGCTATTTGTGTGTCTGGCTTTTCCTGTCCAAAATGTATACAGGTTGTGTTTTGTGGGTTTTTTCCGGCTGTGGGGCCATGTTCTAGAAGAGTTTCTTTGTGATGTTTCGCCAGCATCTGTGGCTGGCATCTTCAGAGAATGGTGGCATGGAGTTGTGTGAGGTATATATACTCAGACTTCAGACGTCACCATTCTCTGAAGATGCTGGCGAAACGTCAGAAAGAAACTCTTCTAGGACATGGCCACACAGCCCGAAAAACCCACAAAATACTATGGATGCTGGACATGAAAGCCTTTGACTATACAGGCTGTGTCTCCCTTATCTAGAATTCCAAAATGCTCCTAAATCCAAAACTGGCTGAGATAGTAACACCTATGCTTTCTGATGGTTCAATGCACACCAATTTTGTCTCATACACCAAGTTATTTAGAATATGGTGCCTAAGAGATCTTGTAGCATTTTTGAGACTAACTGAAATAAAGTCTCCTTCCCCAGATGCATTTAGTGGAGTGCACTAAATGCATCTGAGGAAGAAGACTGAAGTCCAGGAAAGCTCCTGCTGCCAACTTCTTTCTTTAGTTAGTCTCAAAGGTGCTACAAAATCTCTCTACATACTAACCCAGATAGATCTTTTAATTCAGACTATGTGTATAAAGCGTACATGAAACATAAATGAATTTCGTGTTTAAACCTGGGTCCCATCTTCAAGATAGTCTCATTATGTATATGCAAAATCTGGAAAACTCTGAAATCCAAAACGCCCGGCCCCAAGCATTTTGGATAAGGGAGACGCCACTTGTATTGCCATGTAGTGATACTGCAATCCAGTAATGCTAGGCTTTAGCACTAGGTGGCAAGCGAGTCCCAC
Source organism: Phrynosoma blainvillii (assembly GCA_026167975.1). Classification (NCBI taxonomy): domain Eukaryota; kingdom Metazoa; phylum Chordata; class Lepidosauria; order Squamata; family Phrynosomatidae; genus Phrynosoma; species Phrynosoma blainvillii. The sequence continues at coordinate 6,518,144 of JANUYF010000014.1, read as the reverse complement.
TGCAAGACAAAACGGATGCAACAAGCGGAGTGCTATGATGAAATATTGCAGTACACAAGGTTGCTACTCAGTGTGCCAGCCAGCCATGCCCACGTCAGAATCCCACAGCCAGCCATGCCCACTTCCAGGATCTTTCAATGGATGCCGGGCCTTTTGACCAAAGATTTACGTATGTACTTTTGCAAAATCTTGATAGACCGGCGAAGTGGCGGATACCTGTCTTTGGTTTGTAGGAGGTGTCATTTGGGATAGGCATGAATAAACTCGTGTGGAGAGGAAGGGAAACTGATCTTCGCTGCAACGAGGAGAAGAGTTGGGGTCAGGAAGGTAGGAGATCTTGTAGCACCTTTGAGACTAAGGGCCTTTGCAAGAAATAGTGCAGATTGAGTCCACTTTAACTGCCCTGGCTCAGAGCTAGGGAATTATGGGAATTGTATTTTTTTCTGAGACATTGAGCCTTCTCTGTCAGAGAGCTACAATAAACTACAGTTCCCATGATTCTCTAGCACTGAGCCAGGGCAGTTAAAGTGGACTCAATTTGCACTATTTCTGGCAGTCTGCAAAGGCTCTAAGGAAACATCTTTGGACTGCAAATGGACATTCAATTTCCTTGGCTTGTAAAATATCCCTCCCTTAACAGAAATAGTTCAAAAATAGAAAATGCAGGCCCAAGACTAACATCTTCAATTTTTTCCCTCCTGTTTGCCTGAGGAAGAAGCCAGTGTGACTTGGAAAGCTTGCATTTGGATTGACCTGGTACAGGTATCATTATTTGGATGTTATTGGATTTGCTATATGGCCAACATAGCTACCCCCAAGGTGCTTTTAAAGAAGTTGGCAGCATGAGCTTTCGTAGACCGAAAGTCAACCTCCTCAGATGCATTTGGATGCATCTGAGGAGGTAGACTTTAGGTCTACAAAAGCTCATGCTGCCAACTTCTTTGGATCAAATGCACCTGAGGAAATAGACTTAAGTCTACAAAAGCTCCTGCTGCCAACCTCTTTCTTTAGTCTCAAAGGTGCTACAAGATCTCTCTACATAACTAATTCTACAGACTAACACAGCTATATCTTTGAATTCTACCAAGGAAAGCGATAAGTTACTTTTGAGGGTTCAACCTGGCTGAGTTAGGGCCTTTGCAGACTGCCAGAAATAGTGCAAATTGAGTCCACTTTTAGGGTTAAGGTTAGGGAATCATGGGAAGTGTATTTTATTGTGGCACCAGAGCTCTCTGACAGAGAAGGCTCAATGTCTCAGAAAAAAACACAATTCCCATGACTCCCTAGCACTAACCCTAACCCTTAAAGTGGACTCAATTTGCACTATTTCTGGCAGTCTGCAAAGGCCCTTAGACATCTGCAGTCCAGACAGATAGGTCTGTAGAAACTAAAGTTAAAATAGCTCACTTTGAAGCAGATCTTGTAAAGTTACTCTTGGGACAACTTACAGATCCCTATCCCCAGCTTGACACGGTCACTACTCCTGGTGTTACAGCCCACGACTGCTTTCGGGTGAGGTGTGGGGAAACTTTGGCTGGAATCCGCATGTCAACCTACAGTGGTATAACTGAGCATTACATTGCAGAGCAAAGGGAGAAGGAGCAACCATCCCCATCTGGACCTCTTAACACAACAGTGCTAGCAAAAGAGAGCTAAGCCCTATCTGACAGTTGACCGTCCAACTCTGTTTCCAAGAGCGAAGAAACCGCCACTCACCAAGGTCTGTTCCATGTCAAGCAGTTCTGTGAGGAAGTTTATCTAATGTTTAATCTTCATTTCTGATGATTTGAAACCACACTGAGTTGGGTCCTATCCTCAGAAGCAGCAGAAAACCAGTTCCATTTATTGTATTGCTCTTCAAATATTTGAAGATGCCTCTCGAATGCCTACTCTCTAAAAGTACCCAACCATGCCTCACGGGGCTTGGTTTCCAGATTCTACATAATCTTTGGTTCCCTCCCTGTTTGTGGAGAACTCTCCTAAAAATTGTAGTGCTCAGAACGGAAGAATACTCCGGAGCTGAGCTCCGATTCCTTTTGGATCGAGACTCAAACCACTCCGCGCCACCAGAAACAGGGAGGAAACCAAGGAAAGAAACACAGAACCAAAGCTATTGATAAAACCAGAATTTTTCAGAATCACAGCGACAAGGTCCAGTGGTATGTAGTAGTTTGGTTTGTTGTTTTAAACCTTTTATTAGACAGAGGGTTTCCTTAAAATGCCATAACAAGTCACAGTGATTATAGATGGTTTTTACTGAAATGCAAATATACTGAAAGGAAAATACCGTAACATGTTTTGTTTTTTAAATATGGTTTACCCTGGTCCACCAAACCATCTGTCTTTGAAAGATGCTTATTTTTTTTTTTTAAAAAGGATGCTCTGTCTTCTGTCACCAAAAGGAAAAGAATCTGTGTTAAAGTTGTGTCTAATATTCCTGCAAAAAAGAATCAGCCTTAGCAAAGGCCTTCATTGATAAACATATTTATATATATATGTAGCTACAGGCAGGTAGATATATATATATAAATATATATATAATATATAGATATATATATATATATTTTTCTAGGATTTTATTTTTTCTTCTTAATCTATGCGAAGTCCCAATAAAGAGATCAGCCATTAAAAAAAAAAACCTACAAAGAAGCAACACATAAAAAAAAAAAGTGGTGGTGGTGGAAAAACAAAATTAAAAGTCTTAAGAACATTATTATAGTCATATTTCACTGATTACATGTAAAAAGGGGGGAGTTAATAATCACCGTGAAGGACTGTCCATTAAATGTTTTTGCTGATTAGGGGAAATTCAAGTGCTGAAGCAGCCCTGGGGGCTTTCCTGTCCCCCCCGTTACCAAGTTGCTTAAGATAAATCAGAAAAGGGGGAGAAAAAAAATGGGGAGGGAGTTATCTTCTGCCTGTGCCCCCCCCCCCCAACCTCTTGCACAACCATCTTGGTAGACTCTCTGACACTCTTTCTCTCATACACACACACATACACACACACACACAATCGTTCTCTAACACCTCAGAACAGGGACACGGTTGGAATGTACGGAGTTGCTGCCGGCACGGATTCCTAGGCCAGCTTCAAGGTGCTCACTGGGAACGGAGGCATCGTGACCATCGTCACGGGGTTCAAGACCGTTTGCCCCACCAACTGTTGGTGATGCACCACTTGAGTCCCGACGGCAGGCTTGGCCATCACCGCCGGCTGCCCGAGGCCGGCGGTGCCGTTGACCTGCTGCTGAGAAATGGTGTGGGCGATGTGGCTCACCACCGGCTGGCTGACGGCCACGGGCTGTGGGTAGAGGGGGAGCTGCTGGCCCAGGTGGGTGACGTGGTTGAGGGCGGCCGGGTGCACGGTGATGTGGCCGATGGGCTGGGCCGTGGTGGTCAGCTGGACCGGGCTGGCGGTGGAGGAGGGCGCGATGTGGGCGATGTGCTTGGCTTGGGGCCCTTGAAGGACGTGGTTGACAGTCTGGATGACCGAGGCGTGAGTGGTGGCCGTGTGGGCGATAACAGTCGATTGCACCGTGGAGGCTGCCACCAGGTGAGTCTGTGCGGGGACCATGGCCTGCTGGGGTTGGAGTGGGGGGTGGGCGTGGGGCAGGGCATGCTTCTGCGCCAGGGGCAAGACTGACGGGTGGTGGGTGGCGGTCGTGGTGGCCGCAGCAAGGGGAGGGACCGCTTTCAAGAGCTCAGGGTGCTGGCGATGGGCGAGTTTCGGCATTGAGTTCACAGGCCGGTCCTCTTCCATATCCTCATCTATGTTGTCTTCGCCTTCTGCAAAGGGGAAACCAAAACAAGTGTTTAGTTCATTAGGTACTGTATATACCAGTGATGGCAAAGAGACCGAGTGCCCAAACTGCAACCCAAAACCCACTTATATACCACAAAGTGCCATGTTCCTTTGGCTTTCTATTAACAAATTCTGGCAAACTCCGAGCTGGGGCAACAGCACCTGTGCCCACAGAGAGGGCTCTGAGTCTCACCTCTGGCACATGTGCCATAGGTGCGCCATCACTGGTATACACTGGTATAAGTCTAGAAATGTTAGTCAAAAAATTGACCCAAAAAACCTGAGTCGACTTATCCATGGGTCAAGGTAAGTACTGTACTTTAACCCTTTTTAAAAAAAGGAACCATCCCCTAGTGAAAGGCAAAAGCATAATCTGTCCTGGAAGCACTGACCTCCTTTTACTCTCTCATCCATCCATTCTTCACGCTGATCTGGAATTTTGTAAGTTCTTTGACATTGTTTGCCTTTGCTTTAGATCCTTTGTTACATGCCCCCAAGTTTTACCCTTGACTTATCCACGGGTCATATCAAAAATCCTTAATTTTGGCTCCAAAATCTGCCCTTGACTTACACATGAGTTTGACTTATAGTCGAGTATATGTGGTATTTTAAGAAATTAAAAATATAGGGAAAGGGATCCCACCTAAACATTGGGAAGAACTTCCTGATGGTAGGAGCTGTTCAACAGTGGAAGACGCTGCCACAGAGGGTGCTTGTATGCACCTCCAACCAAAAACTCAAAAATACTCCTACATATACAATGCAAAAAAAGAAAGCAAGCACATCAGGGAAAAATCTAACCTGACACGCTTGATTTTTATGTATAGTTTTGCTTGTTCATATGGAAGAGAACTCGGCTATCTGGTCCTGCACCTCCATGGTCCAGATAGATACAGGTTGACCAATTCTGTAAGAATAAAAACTAGCCTTTTCTACTTTCAGAACAGAGATTTCAGAAAGGCAGATTTCAGAACGGAGGACAAGTAGGAAGCATTCTCAGCAGTGACAATGGTCCAAAACACACTCCAGAAATAATCTCACTTGAGATTGCTTTAACTGCCCTGGCACAGTGCTAAGGAATCCTGGGATTTGTAGTTTATTGTGGCACCAGAGCTCTCTGGTAAGAGAAGGCTAAATGTCTCACAAAACTACAGTTCCTCGAATTGCCTAGCATTGAGCCAGGGCAGTTAAAGCGGTCTCAAATGGGATTATTTCTGCAGTGTGTTTGGGACCAGAGAACGTTTTTCCTGGGGCTCATTTCTACTTCCATTCGTTTGTGCATGCGTTTAAATACTATGGCAAGTACTGTATATACAGTTGGCCCTCCACATTTGCGGCTTTGATTATTTGCGGTTTTGATCAATATGTTCTCTCCAGGAGTCTCTAGGTCCTCCGGCGCAACTTTGCCCGAAGTTGACCATAGAGTTGTGCTGGAGAACCTAGACGTTCTTAGAGAAAACACTTCTCTAGGCATCTGTAGGTTCTTCAACATGATTCTATGATCAACGTCTGGCAGATGTTGACCACAGAGTTGCACTGGAGGACCTAGAGATTCCTAGAGAGGTGTGTGGGGGGGGGGGTTTATTTGCGGTTTTTCCACATTCACAGGGGTCCTTCACCCCAACTCCAGCAAATCTGGAGGGACCACTGTACTCAACCATAACTCAACCTGATGTATAAAGCAAGGACAGATTTTGGGGCCAAAATTATGGATTTTGATATGACCCGTGGATAAGTTGAGGGTAATACTTAGCAGGCACAGGTGGGGGCAAAAAAGAGGCACACATATCAAAAAAGGATGAAAAGGCAAAGCAAAGCAAATGGTGACTACATTAGCTAACATGATAACTTTGAATTTTAACCCAGAAACGCTGCCCAACCCCAATATCTTATTGCACATATAAGTATCATATACACAAATGTCTTATTCAAATCTCTGAAAGCCCAATTCCACTTGGGGCTCCTTTAAGGAAGAGCCTAAGAGTCACTGCCACCATTTTCCTTCCCAGGCATTCAAAAAGGCCAGAAGTGGCACCATGGCAGAGTCTTCCAACTCTATGATTCTTAAGTAGAGTGGGTCAAAGTTTCTTTTAGGTGCTCCTAGGATGGATTAACCTCTTGCCTTTCACCACTCAACTCAGAGAAGGAGATGGTTCCTTTTTGGGGGAGGTAAGAGTTGAAGTACAGTGGACCCTTGGTATCCGCTGGAGTTTGGTCTCAGGACCCAATTGGATTCCAAAATCGGTGTATGCTCAAGTACTATTAAATATAATGGCATAGAAAGATGGTGTTCCTTATATAAAATGGCAAGATCAAGGCTTGCATCTTGGAATTTATACATTTAAAAATATTTTCAAACCATGGACGTTTGAACCGATGGATACAAAATCCGTGGATACGGAGGACTGACTGTACACTGACCCACAGGTAAATCGACTGAGGTTTTTTGGGTCAATTTATAGACTAATATTGCTAGATTTATACATGAGTATATACAGTAAAAAGCAAAGGCATGGACAATGTGAAGTCGGAGGCTTTCATGGCTGGCATCTATAGTTTTTTGTGGGTTTTTTGGGCTGTGTGGCCATGTTCTAGAAGAGTTTCTTTCTGACGTTTTGCCAGCATCTGTGGCTGGCATCATCAGAGAAAGAAGCTTCTTTGAAGAATCCAGCGGTAGACGCTGGCGAAGCGTCAGAAAGAAATTCTTCTAGAACATGACCACACAGCCCAAAAACACTCACAAAAACTAAGGAGTGGACAATGTTTCTAAGCAAGCAAAGAGGCTTGCGTCAATGGGTTCTGCTCTTAGGTGCAGAAATGGGCACACAAAGGGAGAGGATGGCATTTCGGCTGTACCTGACGCAGTCGAGGTAGATGCTTGATCGTCCTCTGGCTGAACTGTCTGTCGGATAATCCGGTCGATTTCCAAGATATCCATCCACTGGCTCAATTCGTTCTTCAGCTCTGCCAGCCGCTGCTGTGTGGCGATCTTTTCTCTTGCCAGCCGCTCCATCTCATGTTCGTACTCTTTTTCCTTGCGCTTTAAGGTCTGCAAAGAGAACACCCCAACAATCATTATCATGACAACAACCACAGAATACTCATTTTGAAATACCATTCTGGAAATGCAAAGATATAGCCACGTTAGTTTGTAGAATCAGTATGAAGAGAGATCTTGTAGCCGCTTTGAGACTCATTGAAAAAGACGTTGGCAGCATGAGCTTTCCTAGACTTCAGTCTACCTCCTATATGTATCTGAGGAAGTAAACTGAAGTCTAGGAAAGCTCATGCTGCCAATTTCTTTCTTTCGGTGAGTCTCAAAGGTGCTACAAGATCTCTCTGCATGCTCATCCTGGAAATGTGGGAGTACATATGCAAACAAGGATATATGCAAGGACATATGCAAACAACATCACCTCTATGTACAACTATTAAATTCATCATTCACTAGAAGCAGACTCCAAGACCTCTGGACCCTGAGTTAAAAGAGGTTCCCCACCTACAAAGCAGCATCCCTTTATGAGGGCATAACACAGAACGGTTTTCCCCAAACCAAAGCAAAACAGAGGCAGAACCCGCATGCTGAATCGAAGTTTCTCCAGAAATTACTGAACTACCAACATGAGCCGACACAGCCATCCACCAACTGCATCTGGAGGGCTAAATGCAGATTTAAACCAGCGTTTGGTATCTGCCAACCAACTCAATGTTAAATACATTCAACCGGTAAAGGTTTCTATCATCAGGCTTCATTGTCACGCTAAGAGCCACCTCTATTATTCATGCACCTCATGTGTTTTTAGTGCACCAGTCTGGGAGGGGAAAAGCAACCACAATGAAAACTGAACTGGTATGGGAAAAGGAGAGAGGAAGAAGAAAGGTCTGGAAGCCATCAAGCCCTAAGAGCAGCTGGGTCTGTTTAGCCTGGAGAAGAGAAGGTTAAGAGGTGACATGATAGCCCTGTTTTAAGTATTTGAAGCAATGTCCTATTGAGAATGCAGCAAACTTCTTTTCTGCTGCTCCAGAGATGCAATGGATTCAAACTACAAGAAAAACGATTCCACCTAAATCTTAGGAGGAGCTTCTTGACATTAAGAGCTGTTCAACAGTGGAACATGCTCCCTCAGAGAGTGATGGAGTCTCCGTCTTTGAATGTTTTTAGATAGAGACTGGAACGCCATCTGTTGGGGGTGCTTTGATTGTGTCTTCCTGCATGGCAGAAAGGGATTGGACTGGGTGGCCCTTGGTGTCTCTTCCAACTCTATGATTCTATGATTCCTTCTTTGGAGGTTTGTTAAACAGAGGCTGGGGGGCCATCTGTCGGGAGTGCTTTGATTGTGTCTTCCTGCATGTCAGGATGGGGTTGGATTGGATAGCCCTTGGGGTCCCTTCTGACCCTAGTATTCTATGAAGAGTTGGAAGAGACCTCAGGGCCAATCCTAGGTCAGTGGCAATTTTACAGAGATTATTTTTGGACCTATGCTGCAGATTTCCTCTTATCATAGAATGATAAGAATCCTAGAGTTGAAAGAGACCCCAAGGGCCATCCAGTCCAACCCCTGCCATGCAGGAACTCACCATCAAAGTATCCCTGACAGATGGCCATCCAGCCTATGTTGAAAGACCTCCAAAGAAGGAGACTCCATGTCCATTCGAGGGAGTGTGTTTCCTTGTCGAACAGCTCTTATTGTCAGGAGGTTCTTCCTAATGTTGGGGTGGGATCTCTTTTCCTGTAGCTTTCATCCATTGCTCTGGGTCCTATTCTCTGGAGCAGCAGAAAAGAAGCTTGCTCCCTCCTCAATGTGACACCCCTTCAAATACTTAAACAGGGCTATCATATCATATCATATATTATATATCACATCTTCTTTGCTCTCTTCCAGCCCAGCCCTCGTCTTTGCTGTAACCAATGTCCCAATCCCTCCTTTCCCCCAAATCATCAAACCTGCCCCAGAGCAGCCGACTAAGGACTCAAGTCCTGCGGCGCAGAAGCCTGCCTGGCTGGGAAGCATGAATCAAGTTCAATCGTGGCGTTGCTACGGCATTCGTGGGCGAGAGAGACCGAGAGAAGGAGGGAGGCAGGGAGAGCGGCTCCAAAGGATGAGATCAGTCCTCCAGCCCCACGTGATTCGACTCTGCTCCTCCACCACTGCGGTCTAAGCGGAGACTCCAGAGACCAGCGCAAAGCAAGCACGAGACACATTTGTTGTGCAAAGCAGCCAGTCTGAGTGCGGTAGGCTCCCCGGCATGGCTTGGTCTTAAAGGACCCAAGAGGACGTTTCCCTGTGGCATCTGTTAGTGGGTATGGCCCAACCATGTTCCCCGTGTCTGGTAGCATTTAGCAATAGCATGTACATTTCTATACCGCTTCGCAGTGAACCCAGCACTCTTAAGAGGTTTACAATCTGCAAGCCAATTAATTGCCCCCGACAAGCTGGGGACGCCTTTTGCCGAACGACGAAAGGCTGAGTCAACCTTGGAGCCCTGCCTGGGATCCAACTCACAACCTTGTGGCTGCAATACTGACATTTAGCCCCTGCACCACTAGGCATTGCTGCCTGGGGCATGGAGTGCAGAAACCTTGGTGCATAAGGAGACAAAGCATTAGGCTCCCTAGCTCAGTGCTGTGAGTTCATTGGCACGATGCTCCCTCCGAGTCCCAGTCAATAACGCCTACTCTATGCAGTGTGCCAATGCTATAAGAAGCTGGCTCATGCACAGTCAGAACAGCTCAGGAAACTATGGGGGGTTGCAGACTGCCAGAAATAGTGCAAATTGAGTCCACTTTTAAGGTTAGGGAATCATGGGAACTGTAGTTTATTGTGGCACCAGAGCTCTCTGACAGAGAAGGCTCACCATGGATCCAGGATCTGGTTTGGTATAAGACAAGATGATATATAGCACCTTTCCAGTGTATCCAAAATGCTGTGTCTAGGGTGCCTGTGACAACAAGTGTTGGTTTGCAACTGCCTGGCAAAAGCAGAATCGGATGGAATTAGGGTTTGGAATGGGTTTTGGGAACCTAGATTATTTGCGGGTTCCAGCGTAAAGACCCTTGAGTTTTATTTCTCTAATGCTTTGGTAAGCCAGAGCCGCAGGGATGCATGAAGCTCTTGGGCTAATCCCAAAAGCTCTTTGCAAGCCACCAGTTCAGACTGCTAGCAAGACCAACCAGTCCCTTCGCCAGCATTTGGATTACAGTAGGTTATGCCTGACTAGGAAAAGGCAGAGCTGGCAAACCAGTCAAAGCTGGCCCCAAGTACTTCTAGCCACATAGCCCAGCTGGATGGCCATCTGTCGGGGATGCTTTGATTTTGAGTTCCTGCATGGCAGAATGGGGTTGGACTGGATGCCCCTTGGGGTCTCTTCCAACTCTAGGATTCTATGGAGTAACAGAGATGGATCCAAGGTTAGTCCTAAACTAGAGACCTGTACAACCCTTCAGAGCAGGCATCTAACCCAGTTCCCAGACCTGAGAACCACATGGATTAGAACCCAAACTATGGCTCTACCATCAGCCTTCCCCAAACTATACCAAACAACAGGCCCAGTTCGGAGAAAAATGCACAAGTGCAGGTCCTAATCACGATGCCGACGCACAAGACACGTTGCACATATGGCACCACTAACCATCTCATTTGCAGGAGCCACATTTTATTGGCCCGGGAACAAAAGAGAAAAATGCACAACCGTAGCTCATAGCCACAAAGTATAGGAAGCACAACACATAATGCACCATTCACAATCTCGTTTCCAGTAGCCACATTTTATTGGCACACGAACAAACCAGGGATCTTCCTGCTCCCTCCAGCATTCACACACACACACTTAAACAACACTTTCAATGGATACCCAACAGCGGTTCCCAAACTTTGGTCCTCCAGATAGTTTTGGATTTCAGCTCCCAGAATTATTGACTGTTGGCCAAGCTGGTTGGGATTTCTGGGAGTTGAAGTTCGCGCCAAAGTTTGGGAACACTGCTTTAAGACTTTCCTCCAAACCTGGGTATTAAAACCTCGGATCAGATCCTAGTTTTAATACTCTGGCTTGGAGGAACCTGGAAGGAGAGAATGAGACACTGCCGGCACGCAACTTGCTCCCGGTTTAATCGATTATTTTATTTCATTTATATGCCGCCTTTCTCCCCAAAGGGACCCAAGGTGGCTCGCAGATTTAAACCATGTTTGAAATACAAACTCGAGGGTCTTTACGCTGGAACCCGCAAACAATCCAGGTTCCCAAAACCGATTCCAAACCCTAATTCTGCTTTTTGCCAGGCAGTTGCAAACCACCATTTGTTGTCACAGGCACCTTGGCATGAGTTGAGCGTTTGTAATTTGATATATTCTCTGAACGGAGCCAAAAAGAGGGACATCAGGGACCGAGTTCGCGGTGCTTTTCCAGAGATTTGCTCTGGTCCCAATGTTTGCTCAGTCATTTCCCGTCACAAACCAGGCAATATGACCAGTTTCATTTAACTTCCCTCCTAATTCCTGGAAAGCAATCGCAGTGACCTCAAATTAAAACACAGCTGAAAACTGCAAGGGAAGAACCTTTTATGAACGTGACGGGGGACACAATTTAAATTCTTTATCTGGATACAGCCTTCTTACTATTATTAATATTATATATCCCCAAATTTTTGTCCTCCATTCGTTCTTATCTGGAATTCCAAAATCCAAAATATTCCAAAATCCAAAACCGTCTATCTACATGGGCGGCTGAGACAGTGGCCCTTTTGCTTTCAGATGGTTCAGCAAACACAAACCTCGTTTCGTCCACACATTTATTAAAAAAATATTGCCCACAAAATTACCTTCTATGAGGTGTATACGAATCAAAATCAAATTTCAGGTTTCGCCTCCCAGGACATCGCATTCGGCCTACGCCCATGTTCCAAAATCCCAAGCTTTTCGGAAAAGGGAGACTCAACCTTTGCTTTGGAGAAGGGCAAGTCACCGCTCTGCCTTGAGCTCCGCATCATATTCTATTGTTGATTTCTGATTAATATACAATGCATATATATTGTTTGCTTGCATATAACTTAATATATAATTTAAAAAAACCCAACAAATTATGTGACACACAGACACACAAGGCATGATATATATGCATTGTATATTGTCTCAAGGGAGTGCTTGCTGTAGCAACCCTGCACCTAAAACATCAGGATGCTGTTGCTGCAGAGCTGCATCCCTAAACTGCATTTGGCACCGGGATGGTTTTGATTTTCTTTATTTCGCTGCCGTTATCTTAGGTTTTGTCTACCAAATCATACTTGCATGTTTCAGTGAGGAGGAGAAATGGTCATACTCTAACCAGATGGAAAGCAGAGAGGGAGACATATAATATATTTGCCCCATACACTTTTATTTATATATATATATATATATATATATATATATATATATATGTATATGTATATGTATTTATATATATGTGTGATATATTTATATATATATATATCACACACATATATATCACACACATATATATTTATATAACACACACACACACACACACATACATATATATATATATATATATATATACACACACACACACGCCCCATACAGAGGCCAGATCCAAACCGCTAGTGCTGAATTTAGAGGCACCAACATAGGTGCCAACTGAAATCTAGGAAAGCTCAGGTTCCCAAAAAAGCTTCAGGGTTCCTAAAAAAGAGCCTTTGCCTTTGTGGAGACAGATCTTGTAGCGCCTTTGAGACTCACGGAAATAAAGAAGTTGGCAGCATACCTCCATCTGGGGAAGTAGAGACTAGGAAAGCTCCTGCTGCCAACTTCTTTCTTGCAGTGAGTCTGAAAGAGGCTACAAAGATTTCTCTATATACTGATCCTACAGACTAACACGGCTATATCTTTGAATTCTTGATGAACATATTTACATTCCAAAAAGCAAACCCTGATTTTGTATTTATAAATGCATCTGCGGAAGTAGAGTGAAGTCTAGGAAAGCTCCTGCTGCCAACCTCTTTCTTTCAGTGAGTCTCAAAGGTGATACAAAGATCTCTCTACATACTGATACTACAGACTAACACAGTAATATATTGAATTATATCACAAGGACTAGAAGTATGGGTCTTTTTTGGTAGCATCAGAGAACTAGTTTTTGGTCCCTGTGCCAATGTATGTGCCAACTGAAGTCCAGGAAAACTCATGGGGCCAACTTCTTTCTTTCTGTGAGTCTCAAAGGTGCGACAAGATCTCCCTACATACTGATCCCACAGACTAACACGGCTATATCATTGAATTGAAGATCTTTAAGCAGAGACTGGATGGCCATCTGTCAGGATGCTTTAATTGGGAGTCCCTGCATGGCAGGGGGTTGGACTGGATGTCCCTTGGGGTCTCTTCCAACTCTATATAATTCTATGAATTCTGCAGACAGGGCAAGAAGGGAATTCAGGAGGGGCATAGGGACCACAATGAGAGGCTCATCTCATTGTGTGCGTTGTGTGCCTCTAAGTCATTTCCAACTTACAGAGACAATAAGGCGAACCTATAATGGGGTTTTCTTGGCAAGATTTCCTCAGAGGAGGTTTGCCCTTGCCATCCCCTGAGGCTGAGAGAGTGTGACTTGTGGGTTTCCGTGGCGGAGCCAGGAATTGAACCCTGATCTCCCCGTCCAACACTCAAACCACTACACCACACTGACTCCTCATCTCTCTACATATATAAATCTCTCTATATATATAAATCCACCAAAGTGATGCCTTTCTTGGCCAACCAAAATGCACAAGATACTTATTGCAAGCTTTCGAAGCTCCACGGGCTTCTTCTTCATCAGGCAAGAGGTTACAAACCAAATGGGAGAAAAAGCAAATTCAAACAAAAATCCAGCAAAGAGGGATGCCTTTCTTGGCCAACCAAAATGCACAGTATCCTTGTTGCAAGCTTACTAATCTCTCCAATTTTTCTATTTGGTTCGTAACATCTTGCCTGATGATGAAGAAGAAGCCCATGGAGCTTCGAAAGCTTGCAACAAGTAGATGTGTGCATTTTGTTAGGCCAAGAAAGGTATCCCTGTTTGGTGGATTTTTGTTTGAATTTGCTAAATGGCCCTTGCACATATACTTACCTGTTGAGGAGGACGTGTCCTCCAAGAAAGCAACCCATCATTGCACTGCAACTTCCCAAAAGTTCAATGGACTGAGTCGTCCATTGAATCTGGACAAAGATAACGCAGAAGCCGGGTTCCCTGGGTTTTTAGGCAGGAATATGTGCCATTTGTCCCAAATGACTCAAAGGCCCCTTGCAACTCTATGATTCTAGGACTCTAAGACACCCTGGTGCCACAGCAAACTACAATTCCCTGACTCCCACAGCATGGAGCCATGGCAGTTAAAAGTGGTGTCGAACTTAAAAGTGGTGTCAAACCCGACTATTTCTGCAGTGCGGATGCAGCCTCAGTCTCTGTGCTATCTCTTCCCACTCCCCAATCCATATGCTGAGCATGATCACAACAAGATAGCCAAAAAACAATCAACTTTCTAAGTATTAGAAACTGGTTCCTGGTGGAATAGACAAGCTCTGGGTGCCCCTTCCATCGAATGTATCCCTCGATGAAGACCAGAGAGAAGTATAGCACAAAACCTGTGACTAAAATGACCGTCTTCAAGGGACTGTTTGCTGGCTTCAGCATCTTTCCAAAGCGGCAAAATCTTGCATCCGGGCAAAACCGGATATAAGAGTGCCGGCGTCTCTTGCACAGCGGCCTCCATTTGTCACCGTACAAATATTTCCCCAATTTTACAGCCGACTGTAATTAAAGTCGCTCATTCTTGCGTCTGGGCGAAGGAAACAAAAGCTCCGGGGGCACGTCTCGCTCCGCCTCGCCTCCAGAACGGCGTTTTGTCCTGCAGCTTGTATTCAAGGAGCTTTTTCTTAAAGGTCTGACTACAAAGAAAGAAAATGGGAAAGCATGGGAATAGCAAGCTGCTCATAAACACTAGAGTAGCCCATGGGGGGAAAAAGAGTATTTCGACAAGTTTCGCAGTCTGAGATGGTCGATTATGTCCCTGTGCATCTCACCGGAGGTGGAAAGGTTGTGTTTTTGAATGCTTCACCTACAGAAAAACAAAAATCCTAGTCTACAGAAAGCTAACAGATCAGGGAGAAATAGTTAACAGAGCTTGTAAGGTTAGGCTTGAACCTTAATTCTGCAATGTTAAATACAGGTCGACTCCAAAAGGACGGAGCAAAAGTTCTCATTTGGCTTTCTTAATAACCTGGTGTTGGAAATGGGGACGGTTCATAGCCATTGAAACCAACAACCGGATTGCTATCGATTCATTTGTTATTTAGAGCACTTGTTTCTGGAATATTTCCATGGAACGGCACAAAGGTTGTCACCACTGTCAACACTGCACTGGCGACAACTTTTCTGGCGCTCCATGGAAATCCTGGCCCTTCAAAAGTGCTCTTTTTGTCATTTTATGTTGCCTTCCCCTCCAACCAGATTTTTGTTTTTGCCGGGTGGACTACAATCCCCAAATAACGATTGTTGCCTTGAGTCCAACTTGTCTGGAAATCTGCCTGGT